>JADKLZ010005243.1:20098326-20124768 GCA_021533235.1 Biomphalaria straminea
ATCAAGCCAAACAGAAGAAACCAAGTAAATCAACACAAACAGATCAAACCAAACAGAAGAAACCAAGTAAATCCACACAAACAGATCCAACCAAACAGAAGAAACCAAGTAAATCCACACAAACAGATCAAACCAAACAAAAGAAACAAAGTAAATCCACACAAACACATTTTTGTGTAGAATTACTTGGCTTCACATCACAGGAGTCAAATAGTTCCTGAACAACTAAGGGCAATCAAAACCTCTTTAAACTTGCAATTAGTTCAACATTTGGTTTTGGCTTTAATGGCAAGGGGAATTTTTTTTCAATTTTAAATCAAATTGTAAAGTTGTAGTAATGCTATATTATTTTATTTGACAAAGTGTTCATTGATAAATTAAAGCACCTCTTCTTTGAAACAAATGTGAGTCAAGTCAAAAGTTTAGAACAAGTTCCAACAAAAAATTGAGCTCTGGGCATTGAGCACTCTACCAATCAATCCTAGCAAAGTAATAATCATTTTAAAATCTTACTAGAAAGAAGTTTTTGAATAATTTTTCCAACTGCTCACTGTGAACTTTAATCAGAAGAGGTAATGTCTTAATCCAACACTCAATCAGCGGCCAGATGCCCAGCACGGATGTTCCAAGGTAAACCATCCCACATCGACTGACAGTGGCAGGGGATGCAACAGCCAAATCTGCTACTTCAAACATCATAGTCATGTGCTGCAAAAAGAAAACTAGTCTATAATTATGTTGGTTTTATTAGTTATGTGTACAAAACTTGTTTTATCAAACTGTGACTTGCATACATCAGTTAATTTGATAATTTCTCCACTACTCAGACAAAGTTTCTTGTTGTCATCAAGGACTGTGTTCATGTTCTCTATCCACACTGCATCTACTGGACCATCAAAGATGTACCACCTCTTATCACTGTTGTTTGCTGTGGTGCCAATTCGTATTAGTGTGGACAAGATGCCATCAGTCCTGAGGAGGATAGAACCCAAAAGTCATTAGCAGACAGCAGGCAATATTGTTGTAGACTAAATTTAGATCAAATACATAAATGGTAAAAAAAATAATTGTAGAAATCTCTCACCATTCATGTGTAAATAAATCAAATTCTCCATATAACTGACCCATAGTGATTGACTTTGGATTCAATACGTAAGTATGTGTGGTACAGAAGAAGGAGAGGGAAGGGTTTGGTTGACCATTAAGTTCTGTTTGAGCCACCTGCAGGACCTTGTAACACTAAAAAGTGATAAGAAGAGTTCATTCAATAAGAGAATTGAAAATAAAATGAATTCTTAACAAAATTTCATGTTTGTTTGTTTGATATTTGGCACATCCTAGGCCGTGTAGTGCCCATAATCCCTAAAGGATCACTTCCCCTATATAGGTCAAGTCAATCAAAATACTAGTAAAAAAACATAAAAATACTTTAAAAAAAAACAAAGCTTACACCAAGTGTAATTGTATCAATTAGTTTGGGTCAGTCTTGTAATTAAATTTCTAATAGATCTAGACCAACAACAATAAATGTATGCGTTGATAATATTTTTTACCAACAGTTTTTGTTAGGCACTATTTCATATTTTTTTTTAAAATATTTGTTCCAATCAGCTTTCTCAATACACGATGATCCAATTTTTTATCTGGACCATTTGGAAAAATGCAGAAAAAGGGGGTAGAGAGGAAGAAAGGGATATCTGGGTGGATTTTACCGTAATTGGTTTCAAAAGTATTTACAAAAAAAAGGGGGGGAATGACCTGAATTCAAACCATGGCTAACACCTTCTCAGGCTGATATGCTAACCACTCTGCTAATGGGGTACTTATTACTAGAGAATATTGTATAGTTGTATATTGTTTGTTTCAATTAAGAGTGGCGACTTATAAAGGGGACTAATTCAGCTTATACCACCACTTCAGCCAAGTACAATAAAAGAAATAATTGTGCAAAATTTCAGCTTGATCCGAGATTGGGTGTTGGAAAAATAATATGTACAAATGTTTTACCAGAGTGAATAGATATAAGCTTTGTAAAAAGGTCACTCACAACTCAAATGGTAAAAATTTTAATTAGCTAAAAGCCAAGCTATTCTCAAATACATCCAGACATAATTCTAAAGAACAGATTTTTTTTTCCCTGCTAGCCTAGGTGTATATAATATAACATAATAACCTAATAAAAGCACTCAATAGTTTAATAAACAAGAAAGATGAAGGTGAAGTTTGCTTATTTAATTCATGACATTTTATTGACAGTTGCATTTTCTATGCAGCTCTGAAATAATCCCACTGTCATGCAATAAATGAAATTAAAAAAAAACGTATAATAATCAAAATACCATTTTTTAAATCAGAAACTGAATTGCTTAGTTGTTGTTTTTTATCATACTGTGTTGTTGTTTTTTTTTCTCAGCTCTGACATTTTGTAAGTCTGTATGTAGGCTATTGGCTAACTGCAGAAATGAAAAGTGAAGTGGTACAAGAGTTATACATAACAGTTATATTATAGACCTGCAACAGAACAATTATTGTGGCTTTAAATGTTTAAAAATAAATACCTCAGTCTTTCCACTTCCAGCAGGTCCAACTAACATAAGCCCATGTCTGACTACAGTGGTTTCATAGAGTTGAATACATTTGAGAATGAATTCTAAAGAATACATACATACAAATATACATGCTCAAGTAATATCTTAAAAGTTGTATCAATACATCTAAACTAAAAGTTGAACTAAGATAGGTGGCACTAGCACAGTATTAGTTGATAAATATTCATAAAGAAACATTTGGAATTGATTAACTGTTTTCTAAAAAAAAAAATGTCCAGAGATCTCTACTTTACTTTCTTTGAATTTATTTTTTTCCATTTCTTATTTAATTTCCCTTTTAAAAAGTACTGTCAAAAATATCTGTATATTGTTTTTTTGGCTGCAGAAGTAAAGATTTGTAGTTTACATACAGTGAATGTTAAAATGGTTCTTTTTTTTTAAATATTTGTTCCAATCAGCTCCAAGTCAGCTCTACATATCATCAATAGGGGAGAGTTAAGACATTTAATCATTAAGCTGACCATAAGATAACCTTGTAAAATGTTGACCAAAAAAACAGGTGCAATCTATATCTTTAAAAGAAACTTTATTTCTAATTTAATGTAATCAATATAAATAAGAAAATAATAATAATAAAAAATAAATATATTGGTAAAATGTCACTAAGTTACCATCAACATCCTTTAGGCCTAACTTGACACAGTTTGACCTCAGTGAAGCATTAAGTATACCATAGTCAATTGGTTGTTCTCTGCCAACAAAAAAGAAAGATCATAATAACTAAGTAACTGATCAACAGTAATAGATATAGACATAGTTATTATCATCACAATTTGAAATAAAAAGATTTATCTTGTCCTAAAGGCATACAAAAAAACTCCAATAGGACTTGAGTTTGGTCCATTTGGCTGAGCAAATGTTCTAACAGCCAAAATTTATTTTAAACACAAATGAAATGCTTATTTGACATAACTAGATTGCAATGGAACCATTCCTGTTGTAAATTTTCAATTAAACAGCACTGTAGCATGACTGCCTGTGGTATGCACTTCAGACTGTCACCAAGATGGTCCTGATTAGCACTGCTTTTAAACTCTGCCTTGCTGCAGGTGTTAGGACAAAGATGTAATAATCTTCCTTTCTGAAACTGAGTCATCTTTATTTGGTTTTATTACAGAAATGTTAACTACCTTCAACTGTTTACTTACTTAACATTAGGAAATAAATCAGATAAAATTCCATTGAATAACTTCAGATCATCAATAAGAAATTTGGGAACATTGACATCTTGGATGGCTCGCAAACAGATGAGTTGCTGAAGAAAAACAAATGTTGGCATATAATAAAAAACCTAATTTAAAATTTAAACTCATTAAATACAGAAACCTGCAAAATTGAATGGAGGGAAAACCAATGAAAATAGGCTAATTGTTTGGGTAATGAAAGTGATCAAGTTTGATTGATAGTGTTTAAAAAAATGTATTCTTCAACAGATAAGTATAATTATAAATGTAACATTCTCTTTCAATATAGAGATTGATTCTGTTAAAAAAGAAGGCATTCTTTTATAAATATTATTTCACAGTTGAAAATCTAACTTTCCATTCATGGGCATTTTGAAAAACAAGTATTACCTCATCCATATCAGGATACATTCTTTTTAAATTTCCAGCAGCAGATATAACACTTTTGACAGCTCTCATCCCAAAGTCATAATGATCCTGAAAAAAACAGAGGATCAAGTACTGAGTTGTTTTTTTGGCATTGTCTTTTACAGGAAACAAAATTCTTCTTACTGTAACTACAAAGCATCACCTAATTATCATTGTAATAAGTTTTTAATTCTATATTTATAGTAGTAGGCCTACCTGTGAACTAAGTTGCTCTGAAGACAATTTGAAAGTAGACACAATTTTTTGTGACAGATTTTTGGCCTCACTAAAGCCAAAAGAAAAAAGACTTATTTCTGCAATCAAAGCATAATCTGGCACCATCATGGCAACTGGTCTGAAGAGGGCCTAAAATGAAAATATGAAAGGTTTTCAATATTTAAAATCCTTTTTCTGAATATTTTGCTTTTTTGTTTAATTCTGTTTAAAAAATTGACTTTATGATGCAATTCTTTTATTACATTAGCCAAAAGAATGAATGGTAATCTAATTGATAGCTTTAGATATAAGTTTCCTTTTACAGGCAAGTCTGAAACATCTCTTGTTCTGATTCTATTAGCATACTCTATCAGGAGAATTTTTTTTTATTTTCTTTAATATGGTATAAGATACAACTGTCTTAAGTCATAGATTTCTGTGTGCTAGTAGTGTGTACCAACTAAACTAAAACTTCTTCCTTTGAAAGACAATCTTTCCATGAAAAATCCACAATGCCAAGCAGACTACACATATGAAAGCCATTCAATATATGCTATTGGTGGATGTAGATGACCAACTTTCACTGTCATTGGTCATAGAGCAGGATACATACTACTCAAGCCTAGTAGACTAACAAACCACTGACCCTGTAAAAGGTGAAGGACAAGTACTCTAACAAATGGAAGATTGTTGTAATACCTTTAAGTTATCTGGTAGCTCTGTTATAACAAATGGAAGATTGCTGTAATACCTTTAAGTTATCTGGTAGCTCTGTTCGACCTGCATAACCTGGATTCATAGTTATAAAAACAGCACAGGACATTTTCAAGACCAGCTCAACACCCTCAAATAAAAATGTGTCCAGCTGTAACAACACAAAGTGAAGAACAAAACTGTTACCACTCTTTCTAGCATTCAAAGCAATTTAATATAACAAAACTAATCTATGTAGACATGAATTATATATGTCAACACTGTATTAAATTTTAATATTTAATAATGCCCTCCATTTAAAAAAAAGAGGAAAAACAACATCAAAAGGACAATAAAAATGTAAGAATAAAAATTTTTAAGTAAGAATAAGAAAGAAAAACATGAAAGAATGAACAAGTTCAATACAGAGACATTTTTACATATCAAAAAAAGTAATAAAAAGATTTCCAAACTCTCTTAAATAAAAATATGTAACAAGATTGGCAGTTTATGCAACATGTTTAAAAAATTGAAGCATGTCAGAAATAGTTATAAATTAAACAAATCAAAAGATTACCCTCAATTTCTGAGCAGTCTGGATAGTTTGTATTTGTTGGGCAACCACAGACAACACTTCAATATCAATACGATTAAACTCATCAAAACAAGCCCAGGCTCCACAGCTGAAACAAAAAGTTGCTTGTACTATATTTACCAAAGGTGAGGTGGCTGAACGGTAAAGCGCTTAGCTTCAGAAAAGGAGGGTCCCGGCTTCTAATTCTGGTTAAGAATGGGATTTTTACTTTTGGGAATTTAAAGGCGCCTCTGAGTCTACCCAGCTCTAATGGGCACCTTACATTATTTGCAGAAAAGTAAAGGCAGTTGGTCATTGTGCTGGCCACATGACACCCTCATTAACCATGAGCCACAGATCAGGTGACCTTACATCATCTGCCCCATAGATCATGTCTGAAAGGGGGAACAGAAAATTATATTTACTACCCTTAGAATTGTATTTCTACTGATTTCTCCAAAAGACTATGGTATCAGGTGTGATTACCTTTATTCAAAGATTACTTTATTCAAAATACACTGCCATAAAATTGACATATTTTTGTAATAAATGTTGTAATAATTCATTACAATAATTTGAAAATAAATTAGTTTTATCATATACCTTGCTAAACCTTTAAAAAATTTCCCCATGGCCAAATAGTCTAGCTGATCTGAGCAGTTGAATACAACACATTGAATTGCAAAGGCTTTACCTAAATCCTAAAGAAGAATTAAAAAAAATATCTATTCAATAGTAAAAAAAAATTTAAAGGAATTGGAAACAGAAAAACAAAAAAACCAAAGAGCATGGACAAAATGATGACTTTTTTATCTTATACATTCCTTAGGAGTTGGAAAAAAAAAACATTAATTTTTCATATTTTTAGGAATTTCACCTTCAAACCTGTGTGAATTACCTTTGTAGTTTCTGTTTTGCCAGTTCCAGCAGGGCCTGCAGGGGCACCTCCAAAATTTAAATGAAGAGCACCAGTTAATGTCAGATAGCATCTGCATACAAAATAATCAGGTTTTGTTTTAGCACTAGATGGTCATGTCACACCAATAAGAAAGAAAGTTACACCAAAAAGAAAGAAAACAGTAACAGGTTGAAACTTAGGCAGACAATAAAGAGGAAGACAATAAAGAGGCAGACAATAAAGAGGAACAAAAAATAGAAACAGTTTAGTTAGAAATGTAAAAGAATAGAGAAACTATTTGAGTTCAAAATGACCCTAACCCTAATTCATCTCTAGGCCTACACAACTGTATTGATGAGGTGGACATCCTACCTGTCTGTCAGTGGAGTGATGACAAGCCGTGGAGTGTTACCTAAATATTCATAACCATAAGGAAACTGGGCATTGACTGCTCTCTGATACAAGTTCTCATCTTCCATCCAGTAGTATCTAGGGCAATGTAAGCAGATGTTCTATCATAATGTAAATATCAAATGTAAGCAGATGTTCTATCATAATGTAAGTATCAAATGTAAGCAGATGTTCTATCATAATGTAAGTATCAAATGTAAGCACATGTTCTATCAAGTGTTACAAAAAAAAAAACTCCCATTTACTTTTCATAAAAGCTAACTAATGGATAACATTTTTCCACATGTACTTTTGCTGGAGATTTACATTGCACTATTCTAGACAGGTCTACCTTACTCTGTTCAATGTGACACATGGGCTTGACAAACTGCTGATAGCAAAGTTTTATTTTTAGTGAGGTAAAAATGTTTAAAAATATATTAAGAGACTTGTCACAGTTTTTTATTTTATATAAAAAAAAAAGAAATAAACTGAAAAAAAAAAAACAAGGTTACAAAGACAGTTTGTGTGGAACACATAAACTTAAAATCGGCCCCCGAAGTGGTCCACCCAGGCAGGTTTCAATATTTTCAGAAAGAACATCCGAATGAAATTATATCAAAGACAAATGACAGATAAGAATGCTGATAGAAGGTTGAAAGATCCTATGTAGTTCCCCAGTAATACTTAGGCATTAGGCCTCTTTTCTTTGCCTCTTTTTAGTCGGTTACTTATAAGTTTGAACAAAAGTAAACGTGAAAAAATAAGTAATTTACGACATTATTAATTGTCTTAAATTAGGTTTGATTTATAATGCATACTAATTAGGTTTTTCTCTTTAACTCTTTCTCTCCTAACTAACGATAACAATGTTGCTTCCACCGGAATGTGGTAAATAATTACGGAGAGAAAGAGAGAAAGAGTTAAAACACTGCTTGCATTAAAGATTTTAAAAAATTAGATTTTGAGCTTTTAGAAAAAAAAAAGTAGCCATTGCATCAGAACTTTGAAACTTTGAATGATCTAAATTATTGTGATGTCCAATTTTCATTTTCTCTTCTACTTTCTGAGATCTAAACAGGACGGACGGACGGACAGACAGACAGACAGACGGACAGACAGAAACAGAAATATTCTGCATAACTTAACAATGTAAAGTTTAATCCAATAGATTGTACTGCAGAGTTGTCCATCTTATACAGCAATAGAATGCCTGGCAACATTTTTTTTAACTTTCCTATAAGAATAGCTCACAAATTGTTGTTTAGAATGAGATGATTATTGTTTAGTGAAAACTGAATGTCTATCACTTTATTATAGTTTTTTTAATTTTTTGAACAAACAGGCCCATAGCCTCAGTGCATAGCACGCCACCTAGGGAAATGTGTATTTTTTAGTGTTTTTTTAAATATTCTAAAGGTATTAAAAGTATACTAGTCGACCGGCGGCATACCATACGCCGCTATTTTGCAGGGCAGGCCTTAGGCACTGCAACATATGCGACTGCAGTGGGTCCCACACTTTCATTGGACCCGTGCTAACTTTTTAGGTGTATAAATTATTAAATCAAGTTACATGAAGTTAATTCCATTTCCATTCACACCATGCTGCGCCATGGGATCTTCCCATTTACTTGTTATAAGTAAATTCATGAATAAAAATACTATGAATGGAGCTAAAAATGGCTAATTGACCTTAATTTACGCGATATTAAGAATAGAGTTGCACTCATGTAACAATGCTTTAGAAAAAAAAATTTGAATGTTAATTTGATTAAATAGACTATAATTAGTATGTTCATGTGCTAAAGCATAAAACTATCTCTGCGAAGAGAAGTTCTATAATCTTAGAGTTGAATTCGAGTTTTAGATCTAGATCTAGGAATAGAGAGACGAGTTACCTTTCGTAATCATGTCTAATGAACGAATGTGCGTAATTTGTGATATTAATTAAAGTACTTCTAAAGTGAAACCTGAGAGTATACTCTATCTGTGTATTGTTGTTCTAGTTTGAATAGTCTTACGACACAATAATCTGGAAATACTTTTAATATTATGACAAAAATTGAGAAGAAGAGAATTATATAAACAACACTTTCATTCACAAAATAGTGCGGATTGGGATGCACCAATTTCCATTCATACGGTGCTGCACCATGGGATCTTCCCATTTACTTGTTGTTGCTTACTTGTTGTTTGAACTTTAGTGTGTTTGAACTTTTGAACTTGTCTTTTGAGAAATATGTATATAGATATTTTTAAAAATAGATAAATCTTTCTATTTCTTAAAGTTGTTTATTTATTGAATAGTATTAGATCTTAGATTTTCAAAATTTTTATCTTTTAAGATTTTTTTTATTCAGAGTTCTTCATTGCTTAAGGTATGTTAAGGATATTTAAAACCCTAAAATGGGAGTTGTTGGTTTGATAAGCTAAAATTTTGTTTAACAGTGGTGTTCACCTTAATTGACTAATCCATTCAAAGGCATTGGGATCATTAACATTTTCCTGAACCATCTTGTCTATGACATCACGAGAATGAACTTCAATGACGATCAAAGCGGAGAGAGTCATACGACCAATACTGGCAAACAAAAAATTTTATTCTACAAATACATGTACATTTTACAAAGTTTTGTTATACTAAAAAATATGAAAATAATTATTCAACTTAAAATTTCAAACAAGTTAGGATTTTTAGTAGATTGTGCAAGAGATTTTAATGTTTACATATAGAGAACACAAATTTATTGAGATTTAGAAAACAAAGACTGATTAGCTTCAAAAAAGGAGGGAGAGCATATGTTTATAAAATTTAACTATTTAAGACCACCTCTTCAATTTGTAAATGTTTTAAAAGTTTATGATAATTACATTTAAAGCACATAAAAACAACATCAAGATAATATGACTAAATGTACCAAAACCTCACTTAGATATATCCATGCGAACTAGTTTTCTCAAACCTTCAAGTTGCTGCAACATTTGCTGATAATATGAAGCCAGGGCTTTCTCTTCTAGATACTTCTGTACTTCAGAACTCCAATACGTCTGGCAAATAGCTATCACTACCTGGCCTGGCCATTTTAAAACAAATTTTGTTCTTGGTGTCTAAGGACAATCCAAATAGTGAAAGAAACAGATGAAACATTGAATACAACATCAAATGTAAAGATCTGGTTATAGTAAGGGGACTGATTTCCAGCATAACACACACTATTGAGGGTAGCACAACCTTTATTGTATAAATTAGTAAAGGAGTAATGACCAAAATGCTACAAATAGAATGAAAGGAAACGAAAACAATTAATTACTGAAATAAAATTGTGTTTGTCTTGTGTCTATTTCAGAAATATGCAAACCATGTTGATCTATTGAAGAAAACAAAAACCAAAACAATATGATGCCTCCCCTTACATTCAGAGCTAATTCACTGCTTCAGTATTATGAGTAGGCCCCCCTAAGACAAAAAATTAACACAAAAAAATTTTTTTTTTGTCGAATGTGACTCACTTCTTGATAATCTGGAATAGCATTTCTGATGACTTGTCTGACAGTTGCCTTCATGATTCTCTCTATCTCCACCATCCAGTCCTCCACATTGCCGATGGGGTAAAGTTCTTCACAAAGCTCCACACATTCCCCTTCCCCAGAGAACATCTTGGAGATCTTCATATCTTCTTCAAACTTGAGCTGTCAGCAGCAAAACAAAAACACAAAGTCCCTTTACATTTGGCTCCACTTACAAAACAAAAACAAAAAATATGTATGTACCATACCAGAAAATATTTTTGAAAAGCTGTTTTGAGTGCCAGGCATATAATCTACTTATTTTACATATAATACATTACTTTATTGCCAATATGCTAATGTAACTGTTAGTAGAAACATGTTGAATTAAATGTTTGTAGAAGATATAATATTTGAACAAACTGTTTGAAGCAAACTTGTGAATACTGAGAGAGTGACTTTGTATAAATGTGAGGAGAGGAAATATCTTAGTTATGAGAATTGACCTTATTACAAAGCTTTATTAAATAGTAATTCCTCTGAATTCATTCTGCCATTCTGTTATGTCAAAATCAGAAAATTCCAATAGATACTGAGATTTAAAAAAAGAAGGTTTAGACACAAGTTATTTGCGACTATTAGATAAATCATGTATCATATAGGTACCTTAAACTATCCATTCCATAGTTACATTTTTTTCTATATTATTATCACTCTATATAATATAATATATTGCTATAACCCTATTGCCCTATTGGCGGCGCAAAAGGGTTAACTGTGTGTAGTCAGCTGAAACGTGACACAGTCCAGCAAAACAGTTAAGCGTGCTGTATCGAAGGGGAAAGAACTGTACTGGCATGAACTTTGCACGCAAATGTGACCACTGTTATGGTCAGCTGATCATAAGCCTGTGTGTAGGAGAGACGAGAGACAGAGAGTGTAGGCAAGGAGTTCAAGACAGGACACGGAGGAGACCAGGTCTGTTAGTCTGCTTATGAAGTCGGGCCTGATTGAGTCCTCGAGTACAAGTCCGGGAAGAGACAGTATAGTTTATAGAGTTTAGTACGGTGATGTACAGTTTAGCATTTGTAGCTGTTGATGTTGCCAATTGTGTCATATTGGCTGTTTTACTTTACCATTATTAAAGTACCAGATTATTTGGAGCTCTTGTTGTCAGTTTCTTTGATGTGTTGTGTTATGTGTTTAGCAGTGTTTATGGAAGCCTGAGATAGGAAACTGAGATTCGTAACAATATTAATAATAGTACTGTAACGGAAGTTTGGATTGTTATAAACACTGAAATAGGCATTAAAATTATTTTCCTTTTTTAAATATTCTGTCCCCAAATGTTTACATTCCTAAATTAAAACAAAACACAAAATTTGCAACATAATTGACAATAAAATAAATTTATATTATTTTGCCTAGCCAAAATGTTTCTTTTTTATTCACATTTAAATTTTTTAAAAAGATTTCAATGCATACTTTTTTAGTTGTTTTGGTCATTGTTGTTTTTAGAGTTAATTACATACTTACAGAGGCTATATTCTCAAAACATTTACGCAAATGAGGCTGAACTGCTCTAGGATCTTTGGTCTGCGACAAAATCTCCAAAAGTTCATCATCAGACAAGAAATAAAAACGTGGGAAATGACCTCTTTTAGTTTCCAGGTAATCACTCAAGCCTTTAGAAACATGATCTAGGAGTTCACTGCATTTCTTAAGATCTGTCAGCATATTTTCATCTGGACAGATTAGAATAACCTGAAAAAAATGAATGAGTAAATATTGCTATCATCTGGACAGATTATAATAACCTGAAGAAATTTTATGAGTACTTATTGCTAAGTGTGCATGAATTGTCAGCATATTTTCATCAGGATGGGCTATAGTAGCCTTAAGTGTATTGAAGCTTTCAATGGCATGGATTTTTAATGGCTTGCTGACCACCAGTTCAACTCCTAGCCTTTAGAAGTAGTGGGTCTGGCAGAACTGTTATCACTGACAGGAAAGAGGGCAAAGACAAACAACCAGTACTTAAACCAGTACGCTTCAGGCACGAAGGGCTTTTTAGCCTCGGCTGGCTAGCCACCTATGAAAAGGTGAACTCTGAATCATGACCTCCGCTGCCATGGAGCTAAACCCAAATCTGAGAAAGGGGAGAAAAAAAAATCAGGAACGGTGACCCATAGGCAGATTACAGTTCTACTTCCTGTCAGAATCTGCCAGAACTGTACCAGCACCTGCCATTCTTTTGGACACACCAGCTGTGTGGGGAGAGAACTACTGAGGGTTACCGTAACTAATGGCCAGGCTTTCATCTCATTTCTACAAGCTGATCCATATTGGCTTGGCAATTTAAGGTGGTCATATTAGAATAGTGAACATATTGTCATGTAAAAACATTATTTTAATAATGAGTTATATATGAGATGAAGAAAAAGTATTAATAAGACATCTCACGTGAGATTCAGCTTTCACCATACGCATCAGTTTTCTCCAGACTCTTTCCATTGTATTGTATCTTTTGCTTTCAGTTGGCAGTTGTTTAGTAATGTCATCAGAACTGAAAATTGGCTCCAGGTAAAGCCAAGATCTCTGAACATTCATCCAGGCATCAAGAACATCCTAAATAAAGACAAGACCAATAGAGACGAAACCAAGCATCAAGAAATACCAGATAAGAGAGATAGCACTACAACTATCTATGACATCTAGTACAACGACAGTACCTAAACAAACTACAAACAGCTAAGCATTTTAAACATCTCAAGCAGAGATCACAGCTGAGGCAAGAAGTATATAGACATTTCACCAAGCAACAAGTTAAGCTTTAATTAATATTCTAATAAATATTCTAATGGTGGACAGACCTGAGTAAGCTTCTAATAAATATTCTAATGGTGGACAGACCTGAGTAAGCTTCTAATAAATATTCTAATGGTGGACAGACCTGATTAAGCTTCTAATAAATATTCTAATGGTGGACAGACCTGAGTAAGCTTCAGTTTTTGTTCCCACAAGTTTATACGCTCCTCAAACTCCTTCTTGTAGGGTGAGAAAGCCATTGCCTGAGTCATGACAATGTGGTCATCCAACTGCTGAGATATCTCATCTGATGCCTTGAGCATGAATGTTCCACTGTTTTTATAGGGCTGGACATCAAATTCAACATTCTCCCAGTCAGCTTCCATTTTATTTAGTGCCTGTGTAGATTAATTTTTGAATAAACGTTAGTTTATTTTTAAAATGAAATTAATCAAGTTTAAAATTAAAAGAAAAGATTTAATGTATGAAAAGGGGAAAAAAATTTAGTGTTGTTTCCAATGTTTTCCTCCAAATCATTGTTCTTTGTATAGAAAAGTAATAGTTACATTTTTTTTTGTAATATTGAAAATGATTATTTCTGTTCAGATACTTCAGAGCTACAATAGTGAATATAACTTTTGAAGATTTAAAAAAAAAAATGATTGAGAAATAAAAATCTTTTAGACTAGAGAATCTGTTTAAAACAGTCTTTGTCATGCTGCATTCCAACATCCATTATATAAGACAAGGAAAGATATTTAATTTGATTAAACTTAAATTTTAAACACAAACCCACACACCAAGTAACTAATATTCTCAAATATCAAGCCATGTGACAGCAGTATTACTACATCTTCTCTAGTAAAGAACTTTTTTCCATTGATTTATTTTGATGTAAGTATTCATTTGTCAGTTTTCTGTAGTGCAAAAGTAATAGAAGTGAAACAATGTTATGGCAACTTGACTTGGAAGCAGTTGCCATGCAGATGGGGAAGACATGGAGAGACTCACCCAGGGGGAAAGATGACTGCTAACTTCTGAATAAGTGCCATCAAAGAGATTGTGACTAAATAGAGAGTTATATATACTTCCTGTCTCAATGACTTTATCAATCACCTTGTAAATGACTTAATCAATCACCTTATCAATGACTTTATCAATCACCTTATCAATGACTTTATCAATCACCTTATCAATGACTTTTTCATTCACCTTATCAATGACTTTATCAATCACTTTAGCTTAGAAAATGGTTCATATCTCCTTTTAATACATGAATACATTTAATCTGGATCTCTAGGCTACCTTGTATGTCAAATATTATTAGAAAATGGCACCACTGTATTATTGTATGCAACTTACTTGATGGATAAGCTTCAAGGTGCTAATGCTTTAAATGTAAACTATGAGGAATAATCAGAAAAGATCCTTAGAGTATTATACAACATAAAATAGAATTCCACCAAACAGCAACTGAGTTGACGTCACATATATACAGGGTAATTTCAAAAGAATGTGCCAAAATTATCACACATATATTCATTTCAAATGCATTGCAATGGACTGTATTAGTGGTCATTTCATACAGGAATTATCCTTGTTGAACTGGGTGTCAAAATTATAATAAGAAGAATGTAACTTATAAAGCTTTATAGATTAGTAACATGTAACATTATTCCCAGTTTGTACTTGTTAAAATGTCTGTATCTTACCAGTTCAATGCCATATTCTTTAGCAGCTATTTCAGAAACTCTGGAGATTACATCAATGTGATCATCTAGTTTCAGGTCAAGGACTTTAGTAAAAGTCAAGTTCGGACTTGGTTTTAGTTTCATACCAATTTCTTCTGAGAGCTGGATACAACAGAGAAAATGTGCACCATTGAAATATTTGACAATACATGCTAAAATGTACATATATAAAATGAGAAAAAATTCTAATGATTTAAATTGTGTCAATTGATTGCATTAGGGTGCAAAATAGTTAAAAACATGACTTAGTGAAAAGTCAACAGTCTACAAATACAGTGTATATCTTACTATGTCCCAATGTCGCTGTCTAAGTCCAGGATTTGTCAAACCTTGAATCAGAGGCACATAGGGCTTGAAATCTTCAATGTTACTTTTGATATTGTTGGCCACTTCCTGGACAGCTAAAAAAATTTTTTTTTTCAGACAAATGTGTTGGTTTTTGTTTTTTTTTTGTACTTTCCTTACATTTTAAAAAATTATCTGTCAAGCGATCTAATGTTTAAAAATATTTCTTTATTCTTTTGATGCCTCCATGTGAAATTTATTATATGAATTGGTTGGTCCATGAAGATAAATTAAAATAAAACCATAAAAAAAAAATATTTTAATAAAGATTCCCCCATTTTATGTCAAAAAATTATCTAAAGTCTAACAATGTTACATAAATTACATATTAGTAGTCCTATCATGCAATGAATGACATGGCCTAAATTGTGCAGATATCCCATAAAATCAAATCCTATCATGTTGAATAAATTACCAATCTCTGGTCTTATCACACCACTTAAAATACATAGCAATGATCCTATCATGTTAGCTAAACCTACCTGACGTAGGCCTATAAGTGATCCTATTGTTATACTTTAGGCATTTCTCATAGGTCTAATAATAATAAATTACATATTTTAAAGCTTACAATTCATGTGTAATGTAAATGACACAGCAGTCATAAAATTTTTAATTTTTTAGTTTTTGAGCCATTTTGATCAAGAAAACAAGGACAAATCTGAATGGTTAATAAAAGCTACAGCTTTTAGAAAAAGACTATCGAACTTTCAAGTCCAATTGACTTGAACTAGATTGTATTGTTGCTACTCTACTAGCCTGGAATGTTGCTGAAATATCTGACAGACTTCTGCATGGTTTTCCATGACTCAGTTACTGTTCTTTCAAGTTCTTCAGCATTGATAGAGCTCATGGGATCAGTTAGCCAGCTCTCATGCCATCGAACCCATTCAGATGTTGTGATCCAAAGTTTTCTAAAGGGTTCAAACTCTTTCATTATTTTACCTATCCGGCTGTACTGGAATTAAAAAGAAACTCTTTTTACTTCAACTAACAATTCAACAGATTAGAAAAATCTAGCATTTTAGAAAAGATTAAATTTAAGGAAAAGCAAATGTAACATGTTATGCTTAAAGTTAGTTTTTGTCTAACTATTAAGATATGTTAGATCTTTATGTACCATACAGATTTAATGTGTTCATAATAAAGCTGGGGGAAAAAAGCTTTTTATAAGTTTACAAAACATAAATAATTCTTAAGCTGACAGCTTTAAAGTCAAAGTTTGCCAAAGTTACATGAGATATTTACATTAGTTGGTTTGAGTTTAAACAGTTTCTCTCTACTGTTATAAAGCTGGGCCAGGTCCTGACAATCTCTTAGGTTCTTGTACATTCTTCTCATCTCATTAGCATATTCATGAGCTTTGTCAATCTCAGAGTGCTCAGCCATAGCTGCCACTATGATCTGTTTGAAAATGAAAACTATGGCAAATGTCCCATTTCTAAAATAAATATAGTTAGTAGGATTTATACATTTTCATATTTGAAGATAATTGTACAAAAAGACCAACATTTTATTTATTTAATCATTTTTATTTAGTTATATATATATATATATAACTGATCTTTTACATAACTTGTGATGTTAGGAAATGCTGGATAATGCTTAACATAATTTGTTTTCCTATGATTAGATGGCTACTACAGCAGAATGTTGATTAAATTTGTAAACTTGTGATGTTAGGAAATGCTGGATAATGCTGAACATAATTTGTTTGATTAGATGGCTACTACAGCAGAATGTTGATTACATTTGTAAAGCAGAAACTTCTGCCCAAAGTGTGCTCACCTGGTTTGTATCTAAACGCTCATTGAGTGTAATGGTATCTGATTCTAACTGTCTGAAATATTTATCTTCATCTTCTTCTAGTGCTTCCATCTTTTTTTCACACATCTGCTCAATTCTTAGTGGCCAGCCAATCATTAATATTCTAGAAATTTGAAGATAAAGATGTATATGATATTAGATGCTATTTAAATTTTTTTCCCAATACTATGACCTATCACAAATCTATATATCTATCTTAGACAATCATAAAAAAAAATTGAAAATCTGCTAGATACTTGGGAAAGGAAAATTCTTAGAAAAATATATTGAACTAATAAAGATGAAAGTAAATAGAGGTGTGATGATTGTATTTGTATTTAGTATTGTAAATAGCATTGATAGAATCTTGGTAGTAAGACATAAATTCTAGGTTTATATATGATTTTTTATTGGTCTTTTAAGAAAAGTAGAGTGATGTTCATTGAGATTGTTATTGTTGTCAAGAGGCCTGAGCATTGAGCCTAATAGTAGAAGCAGAGTATAAGGTAGTTGCATAGTTGGTAATTTATTTAATAGTTCAACATTTGATGGTTTTATTTACAGATATAGTTAACTCTGATAACTTTTATTAAATATATATTCTGTTCTTAATTTATCAAGGGTGTTTCTTTGCATTGCTGAAATATTTACATTAAGTGTCCATGCCAAAGCCAAGCCAGTTCACTAAAATGGTGGAGCAGTGCAAGAAGACGATATGAAATTTTGGTGGAAATTAGAAGAGGAACCAGTGGCAGCAAAAAATAAAAAGAGATGATGAGGAATCAAAGGCCAGAATCAGAGTGATTGAATAGGAGAGTAAAGGTAAAGATGTTGATGCGCCAGAAAATAGAGATACAAGGAAATGAAATATGCTAGGCACAGAAAAGATGGATGCATTTATCAACAGGTTTGAAATGCTGACAAAGATTGAAAACGAACCATAACACAAATGGGCTATACAAGTTATCAGTTTTGTTTTTCTTACAAAAATATATTGAGCTAATAAAGATGAGACTTTATAGAGGGCTTGCACTAATCAAGAGGTATACCAATTATATGAAGACACAGCCTTAATGACAGGAATATAAAAGAAGAGATTACCATAGGCAGGGCACCTTAAAAAATGTCAGAATAAAGAGGGGTAAAAAGAGAGGAGGTGACCTAAGGCAGAACTTCAAATAGATGGCATGAGGATGAAGACAAAAAGTTCAGATAAAGATCTGTATGGAAAGACGTGTTGAAACAGGCCAGGGCCCTCCATGGGCTGTAACGCCATAGCAATGATTTATAATCTAACAAGGAATACGTTAGGCTTGTAACATTGAGATTTTGTTTCCTACAATCCTGAAAGTTAGAACATTGTACAAAATCCTTGTAAGGCAAGGTCCTAGCCACTAAACTAGGTTATTCTTTCATTGTAAAACAATGTATAAGTGGGGATCTTATTTAAACCTGCTGAGAATAGTATCTTGGCAGGTAGCACCTTAGATAAGTTGTAATTGGGTAAAGTTTATTCTATCATTTGTAATTTGTCCAGATTGCTGTTATACATTGTCTAAGATTAAAGCACTGACTTAAGTTGTTTTAAAATATAAGTTCATGTCTCTGAAAATAGTATCTTGGCAGGTAGCACCTTAGATAAGTTGTAATTGGGTAAAGTTTATTCTATCATTTGTAATTTGTCCAGATTGCTGTTATACATTGTCTAAGATTAGAGCACTGAAAAAAGTTGTTTTAAAATATAAGTTCATGCCTCATTTCCAATAACTAATAACAGCGTCTATAATGTACCTACCAAAAGACTGAAAATTTAAATTAATTGTAGGCATACATCATAAAGTACATAGTAGGTATCAATGTATGGCACAGATAACCCAATTATGAAACAAATATTAATTTTTCTTTTGTGGACTATTAAGATTTGGTAAAGTATTTGGCTTCCAAACTGAGATTTCTCAGGTTTGAATAAAAAGTGAAGATTGGGATATTGAATATCAGGATTTTAAGCTCAGAGTTCCCCCAACTCTAAAGGGGACCTGACATTAATCAGGGAGAAGTAAAGGCAGTTTGTCATTCTGCTGGCCAAATGACATCCTCGTTAACCAAGGACCAAAACAACACCATCTGCTCATAGTGTGCAACATCTAAAAGGGGTACTATAATTTTTTTCTGCGTTTAACAAAATTAACCTTGTCATATTAAACTGAGTAGGGCTGGGTTTTTTTTGTGTTTTTTTTTGGCATCTTCTTTAACAGTATATGTTGCTTACATCTTTATCTAGCTCAATTATTACAGCATATGTTGCTTACATCTTTATCTAGCTCAATTATTACAGCATATGTTGCTTACATCTTCATTGAGCTCAATTACAGCATATGTTGCTTACATCTTCATTGAGCTCAATTATTACAGCATATGTTGCTTACATCTTCATTGAGCTCAATTATTACAGCATATGTTGCTTACATCTTCATTGAGCTCAATTATTACAGCATATGTTTCTGAACTCCTGATCCTCATTTTAAAAAGAGCAATTTAAAATAACCAAGTATGAAATTTGAAGTATTTAAGCAACTTTTAGGGATCAGTTTATAACATAGTTACATACTTTGTTTGGAAATCTTCATCAGTTGGGTTATAATTGTAGTCATCAAGGATCTCATACTGGGACATTACAATGGACATGTTTTCCTGCCATAAACAAATATAAAAAGATGCTCATAACAGCAGTTCAGTTGTTATATTGGCCTCATAATAAAAAGAACACATAATGGTGCAGAAAAAAAGAAAAGATAAACTGATTTCTCTTACACGAAGTTTGTCAAGCTTGGCAGGCACTTCACTGATCCATTCACGGAGACTAAACAGGTCTTCAATGCATGCAGGGACATCTGTAATTCTTGACAACATGTCCTTAAACTCTGAGATTAGCTGAAAACAGATATGGTACCTTTTTTTCAAAATGTAACCTGCAAAGATTGAATAAAGTAACATCCTATACATTACTTACATCATCTGCCATTTTTCTTAATCTTTTGGCAATAATGGCCAGTATGGAGCAGGCCAATTCTAATCTTTTGGAACTCAGTAGGTCTCTGACACCTTCTACATTCAGAAGATAAGGTCCTATGACAATATTGTAGGGTAAAATTCTCAATATTGTTTCTTTTTCCCTCAGATGCTTCTGGGCTTCTTTATCCATTTCTTTATTTGTGTGATTTTCATCCTCATATGCTCTGAAAATAATGTCAGAAAATGCTGATTCATTAATCACTCAGTCACAATCACCAAAATTCATTCATAAAAATAATCAAAATGAAATAAAACAGGAACAAAGTGTGGGCTAAAGCCTATAAATAAGATTTTTAAACATAAATATTGTACATTTAACACATATAATTTATACCGTTAATGTTCAAGGCTAATAACAAATTTTGGTTTTGCAAATAGCACAATTACTGTGGGTTGAAGCAAATTCAATGTTACTTGATTTTTTTTTTTTTTGGTATTTAATCAACTGAATCAGCATAACTGTTACTGTGGTATCTTTTTGGTGTTTTTAATACCAACAGTTTTTGATAATAGCTTTTAAAAAAAAAACACTGATCTTGTTATGTAGAACACAATTTTTTTTTTTAAATTATAGGGACTAAAAATGTTCATGGCTTGTTCTTTTTTTATTCATGCTAAAAAGTTAAAAGACCACAAAGTGATGAAACTAATTGTTTAAATTTTTCTTTTAAAACTTTTTTTTTATTTCTTTCACTATTATAGTATTTAATGTTATCTACCATGAGAATTTCAGTGTACAATTAACAACATATAGATAAATGATTGTGATCAAATTAAAGGTTACAATTTGACCAGGTATATTCTCTAAGTAATAAAAAAAAAACATTCTAGGGCACACAAAAAAAAAGGGTTGAAACATAAAAATTGTCATTTAGTAACTCACAAATAAAAAATCTTGCTTAACATAAAATGTATCATAAAAGCAAGTTAAAACTAGACTGATACTTACATAATAAATTGTTTTATATCCATGAGAACTATGGGGATGAATTGTTCAAATTTCTTAGCGTATGCTTGCAAGGGAATCATTGATGAAATGATAGCATCGCGGAGCGTTGATCTCAGTTCTTTGATCTCTGTCTCATTTTTGTCTACTGCTTCTAACAGAGGTGTCTCTGACCAGGAGATGTCTTGCATGATGAACTGAACAAGAAATATTATCATTCAACCATTTTAACTAAAATAGGTTCCAACTTAACCGAGGGATAAGTCTGCTTTAAAAATATTGTGGTTACTATGAGTTTGCTTTGCTGTGGTACATTTGTCTATTCACTGGCCAGGGAATCATTCATCAACAACATATAGAAAAAGTAAAAAAAAAAAGTGTTAAATTTTTTCTGCCTAAAGTTGTGTGTTTTTAGTCTAAAACAAAAGTAGTCTGTCCTGAAACATCTGCAGCAGGAGGCCTGAAGCTTTTTGTTTTCTGAAATGTTTTTGCACTGTAGCAAGGATTTCATAAACAAGACTATATCAAATGTCTTGAAGAGTTGATCAAGTCTACAGAAATTAACTTTAAATAGCACAACTAAAGGATCACTGTGGAAACTGCTAAATTTGAAGTGGAAAGGAGCTAACTAAGACTCCTAATTTAAGTGTTTGTTTTACAATTTTACAAGGGAAATAACTGAACAATATGGATATGCTACAAAGTTACCTCTATTCTTAGTGAAGTCTTCACAAGGGAATGTATTTTATGTTAAGAGATTTATTATTTTCAAAGGATTTGGACTTCAGAGCTTGATGATGCCATTCTATTTAGAACTTAGAAAATAGTGGTTAAGTAATGGCACTGTCCCAAACTAAACAGAGGAGTGGCTTTAGTGATCTGATTTAGTCTGTTTACAAGTGTACAAGTTTCATAAAACAAAAAGGTCACAAAGTATTGACTTGTTTTAGTGCTTCCATAACAAATTCAGTTGAACTGAACATATATATCGAGCAGCCACTGGGAAACCCATGTATATATGAATTAATATGGTTGAACTTCTTAATTTTTTTTTTGGATGCTTCAGCTTTATTTTGTTTAACATTATCATTGTCATGTGAGGCTATCATATGTTTGGGTACATATATATTTATATTTATTTACTTTAGTATGTGTAGATCTCATAATTTAATTTTATTATAAAGATTTAAAAATATGGTACTCACTTTTTCCAGCACTGGGATATTCCATGTTCCATACACAGCATTGTTAAAAAGATTCTCCATAATGTCTGCAAAGGATTCAGGGTCAGCACTGAAGTGAACTTTATCATCCAGAATAAGGTCGAGTTGGAAAATTGGAGATTTTCTGGGTCTGAATGCATTAAAAATAATAAGCATCCATATATTTATGATTATTCTTAGAATTAAAAAGAAATCAAATGATCTTTTTAAAAACAAAAATTAAGATAATTTTGTATAAACATAAAGAATGCACCCATTTGACCTAATTGCACCCAGACTTTTATTAAATTTATACTCTAAAAGCCAATCTGAAATTTAATAGCTATTGTATACTTTGAATCATCTTTTGTTTTGGTTAATCAAAATATCTATGCCTTAATTTAAATTGTTACAGTTTTTACATGCTAAAAGCTTTATACCTACAGTATAATGCATTCCTACAAGTTCAAAACTTAACAACTACAGTGTATTTCAAATTATACACAGTGCTGCATAATTCAGTCTAATGTATCAAAATTTAGTTATATTGGCTGATTCTTAGCTGATTTCATTCCTACTTACGGGAAAGGACTATGTAATAAGTTATTTCCCCATCGAAAGAAAGGTCTTACATCCATTGTAGTGTAGCATGCATCTAGTATCATGCAGGTGAAATTCTTAATAGAATCTGTTAGAAGTGTCCTAACTGTGTCCTGAAATGAGAATAATACTGAAATTATATTCAAGATTAAAATCAATTTTTTAAATTGCAGGAAGTTTAAGCTAAAATATGTATTACTTTCTATATTTTTTCTTAAGAAGAATTACATTTTTCTATGTAAGCAATCTTGAAGTTTTATTTCCAGCAGTTTTTCTTTTAAAACTTTACCTGCATTATGAATTTTACAGTTTCGTTAAATTTTTTCATCTTCGAAATTTGATAAATGGCCCAGTTGTCTTCATAAATGTTGAACCATCCTTTTCTGACACTCATAAAGGATTTACGAATATGTGTTCTGAGTAAAGTTAGCCATTGTTCTTTTAAGTAATTGCTCATCTAAGCAAAGATATAAAAAGCATGTTGGTGATCAATATTGCTTAACTATTGTGATAAAAAATGTATATTATAAAAATGCAATTAAAAACAGTAGCTACAAATACCTATCAGATCAACCGACCCAACAAGTATTTAGATGAAAATTTAGAGGAAAAAAATGTATAAAGAAGTACTACTTTAATTTTTTTTGTTAAATCTATATTTTGTCAGTGGATTGAATGATAGCAAACAATTAATAAATAATGCAAAATGGCCCCTAAATGTGTGACTGAAGGGGCTTCAGCTGGAATTTTTAACTTGGGATTTGATTTATGATGAGTTGTGTTTGCTGAGCACCTAAAAGCTTTAGGCTGAATCTCACCCCCCCACGTCGATTTAAGAGTTTGGTCAATAGGGAACTGAGCAAGCCATTGTAGCATGGAAGGTGCCATACAAAAGCAATAAAAACAATAACAGTACTAATAAAAGCTAAGAAAAACTCAACTATGTAGGCCCTAATATAATGTGTGTAATGTTTATAATTGGTATTTTTGGGATGCCATTAAAAAAGCGCAAATGTGAAGCATTACTTACAATAGTTGTTGCCTGGTCTTGCAAACTTTCAAATTCATGTAGTTTGAAGAGCTTTGTTATTTTAAAGTTGAAGAAACTCATATTGTTCAGCAAATTATTACATTCAGCTCTGACCAGACACATGGCTTCAATACTCTCTGTGATAGTGTAGATAGAGCTGTAAGCAAAACTGTCACTTTGCTTAGCATAAGGATAAGGAGGAACATCTGGGCACTTGGCTATCAAAAAAATGGATTTCAATTGTCAAATTACTTTTTACATACATTTTCAATGAAACATGATATGGTATTGTATGCATACTTCTTAGGAGTGCTCAACAAATTAGTTAAGGTATATCCTAAACTATAGAAGATTAATGCAACCTTCACTACAAATTCTTTTTTTTAGCTTATATTGAAAAATGAGTTTTATAATAAACTCTAGGAGGAAAGAAAAATTTAAGAATCCTCATTATTTTTTAACTTTTCTATCAAGGACACCCACCCAAACAAAAAAACAACAACTCTGTAATGACCCTAGAATAAATTAATTTAATCTTTGATAAATAAAACACTCACAATACATGGGAGCTGGCTTTTCATAGCGTAATGGCAGAGTAACAAAAGCAAAGGTTGAAGGGTCATCCCTGACAGCCTTCTCCAGGATAAACTGATTCATTACTCTGCAATAATCCAGCGTAATTTCATGCTCTAATTTAGCAGTAGCCTCTTTCAGCCTTTAAACAGAAAAAAATAAATTTATAAAACTTGTTTTGTGTTTCAAAGTAAGTTTATGTTCACTAAAGTTTTTAATGGAATTATTCAAAATAATTTATTCAGAGGACTGTGGACTACCTTTAACATCACCATCAAATTGAAAAACACATGATTTATTAACTGTTAACAATGATGCCTTTTTAGAATCAGTAGCAATCATATTGCTTTATTTTAAATTAGAGAAAGGAAGAGGAAGAATAGGGTCAATTTAATTTACTTATTTAAAAATATCAATTCAAATAATATTGAGCTGAAAGAACAAAGAACATCTTTCATTCTCACACATAGTTACATTTTAAATTTACTGAGTCCTGGTGTAGAATGGGCTCTCTTCTCAATCTCCTCAAAGTTCTTTGGAGTCAAATTGCCAAGTCCATCCATAGGCATGCAATCAACATACAATGTGTAGCGCAGCTCTGCTTCGCATTGTTTACGGGCCTGGTAAGCAAAAGCCACTCTGTCAGCAAATATCCTGGGATCCTCTGCTCTAAACATTAGCCGCCAGCGTTCTATCCAGAACTGGTTAGGATAAATATTTCTCTTCCCTGTGACAGGATCAATGGAACCATTGATCACCATGTCTCCATTAGGATCAACAATCCTACAGTTTTCATCCACTCTCTGAACAAAGTACATTTTTGTTTCTGGGTCATAGTCTAAAACGCCTGCATCAAACCAGTCGTATTCAATACTTGGGTCTGTTGGGTCTTCTGCTCAACAAGAATAGGATACTTTAATTGTAAACAAAAAATCTTACATTTTGCTCAATACAAAGTACTAAATCTCGATTTTTTTTAGACATGCCAAAAAATATGCCCAATTATTTGTTTCAACATAGATTTTAAACCTTTAAGAATATTTTAGAAATAAAATAAAATTTTATTTATCTCTTCTGTTCTTGAGCATACTTTTAGGAACTTCAATTAGAAGCCTAGGGATTTTTCAAATGTGGAAAATGCTCTTTCAACTATATAATAAAGCATTAAAGTCACCAAGAAATCAATTTTTTTCAATTTACAGTGCATATTTTAGGGAATTTTCATTACCAGCCATAGGAATTTTTATTTTTTTTAAAAGGCTCTCTTTCACCTAAACATACTGTGTATATGTCATCAGAAAATTTATCTTTTATAATTGCTTGAAACAAGTTCTAATTAAATAATCATTGTTTTTTTAAACTACAATCGTGTAAAAAAAAATGTATGCCAAAATATTTTTAAACAAATTCTTACTGTCTCCATCTTCATCTTTTGTGGGCAAGAGACAAACACTGGGTATTGGAGCCTGACCCATGGTCATTATTCCAAGTTTCATCCATTCTTTTGGAGTGCGGTTATCAAACTCAGTATTATCAAAGTAGCCCAATGGTAAATAGGGTGGAAATGGTGCAGGATCATTGGGATTCATCATGAGTATAATATTCAAATTAGTATGCTGTTTGGGCATCAAAAGCTTTGTGACAACTCCTCGCTCTTTCAATAATGTCGGTAAATCTAGCCTTGCATAGAGACGACGAAGTCTGAAAATAATATTAGATGGATGAATGCAGCATATCAAGACAAGTTATTTGTATAGATAAAACAATGGATGTATGGCAGTATATCAAGACAAGTTATTTGTATAAATAAAACAATGGATGTATGGCA
>JADKLZ010005243.1:20127343-20154172 GCA_021533235.1 Biomphalaria straminea
TCTTCTTTTTTGAAGTAACGTCTGTATTATATAAGATAAGATAAGAAGATAAGATAGAAGAAAAAGTTAAAAAGACATAATTGATTTCCAGTATTTTTCATTCAATATATGATAAAACAGCTTAAAGTAAAGATATTTCATTTTAAGAAAAAAAAAAGGAGGAAGATCTGAAACAAGAGGAGAGCTAAAATATATATAAAATACAAAAAAAAAAATATCAAGAAGGCTCGTGGTGCAGAGTAATAAAGCTGCCAAAACTATGGTGCTCCAGTTCAAATCTCTGTGTAGACTGGGATTTTGACCATGCTCCTGAGTCCACCCAACAGAGATAGGTAGTTGGGGAAAATAATATAGGCATATCTGTGAGACAGTTTCTGTGTCTATAATACATATAGACATACTAGGCTTAAGCTGCACTGCAAATCATATATTTATTTGATTATGATATCATAGAGACATTATATAACATTAGACCACTATAGCTTTCTTCAGTCACAAAGCGACTAAGGATGACCATCTCATAAATAATGAGATGCATGCCTTGTATTATCTTGGTCAGAAGGATGTGGCCCACATAGCAGCCCCCCCCCCTTGTATTATTCAACACAGCTGATGTGTTGATAGGAATGGCAGGGGCCAATAGAGTTATGAATCAGTGGGCTGAGTGGCAACACTTACTGACTTAGGACACTTAGGTTCTTCCATGATGTGGTCTGTCACATTTGTCATAATGTGCTGCAAATTATAGTGTGAGCTGCCTTGTGTAAACATCGCACCCTGTAGATTCTATACCCCACACAGCTGCCATTTGTGTGCAAAAACTTGCAGTTTATAACCCGCGGGTAATATGCGGTAGTCCCTAGATTAAAGACTCTATAATAGTAAATAGTCTGACTCTGTGACTATACCGTCTAAGTCGACTAGTCTTAGACTAAGTTACTAAAACTCTAATAAAATAAGTATATAAATATATAAAATTATAAATTAAATAAATATTGTAATATCTAGATCTATTATTATTATATAGATTTTTACATCATTTTTACTAATTACTCTTAATTAGACTAGAATCT
This sequence comes from Biomphalaria straminea, assembly GCA_021533235.1. Lineage (NCBI taxonomy): Eukaryota > Metazoa > Mollusca > Gastropoda > Planorbidae > Biomphalaria > Biomphalaria straminea. The sequence continues at coordinate 20,128,417 of JADKLZ010005243.1, forward strand.
AGATCTTATATGAGATAATCACTCACGGTTAGTTCTCCTAAATCTGCTTCTTGTGTTATTAAATCTGAGTAATAACCTCTGGCTTTAACTTGAGGATACTTGGAGTCGGAATACTTCAGTCTGTTTACTAAAGGTGCTCTTTTCTTTTCCGCGGCAAAAAGGCGAGCTCTTCCACTTGTGAAGGCCATTTTTTGTTGTATGATTTCTGAACGAAAGAACAAGATAATATGACTTTTCCATTTTGTGTAGGCAGTTTAGATCTATCTAGACTCTTCTATATTAATTCCCATAACCGGCATAACCTCATACCTTAAAATGTCAGAAACTTTTTTTAGCGGACATAAGATAAATGATATAGATTTAGATCTACATAAATCTAACATTGGGAGGGAAAATTTCCATGACGGCTTATCATATCACCGAGGAGGCGCGGTGGCTGCTCGTAAAGCGCTTGGCTTCTGAACCAGGGATCCTGGGTTCGAATTCCGGTGAAGACTTGGACTTTTATTTCGGGATCCTTGGGCACCTATGAGTCCACCTAGCTCTAATGGGTGCCTGACATTAGTTGGGGAAAAGTAAAGGCGGTTGGTCGTTGTGCTGGCCACATGACACCATCTTTAACCGTAGGCCACAGAATCAGATGACCTTTACATCATCTGCCCTATAGACCACAAGGCGTGACAAGGCCTGAAAGGGCAACTTTAGTTTTTTTTTTACTTTATCATATCACCATAGATCGCAAGGTCTGAAGGGGACACTTTATCATATCACCAATGCACATAGGCCCAATCTGCTTGGCCTTATGTCATGTATAGTTCCTGAATCACTGGTGTTAATTTCTGCTACTTGACCTTGTCCTTACCGATATGATCCTATAGAGGTCAGTCTTTCTACTATTGTTATTATGTAATAAAAAATGCAGGGAACATAGCCTGTAGACTCCTCTTGTAGGCCTACGTAGTTTTCATCGACCTTACCAAAGCTTTTAAGACAATGATTCGCTATGACTTGTGAAGGATTTTTTTTTTTTTTTTTTGTGTGCTTGTTAATGAACGTACGCTGGCAAGATTACCTTTTAAATAACCATTTTCTGCTGGAGGTCGGTGTAAACTGTGGAGAGCATAGAAACACTACATACATTTCGACACCTATCCTGCATTGGGAATTACTTAATTAAGCTGTTTTTTATAGGTTTTTTTTTTTTTTGTACTTGCGAGCTTAAAGAAGGCGTAACAGAGGTGGCCTCTCTCACGCGAATGCGCTATAAAGATCAAATCAGACGCTATTTTTCCCTTACTATTATAGAGGGAAGCTGTTAGTCTACGAAAGAGAGTAGAAGAGCTCTCTCGATGGTTGCATGACACACGTTTGAAATTCCTTGTCGAAGACAGGCGCACAGGACGAAAAGAAAATTTAAATAGACCCTTGCCGGGCAACGGCTTTGTCTGCATAAAATGTGGCAAACTAAGTATGTCGAAACTGGGTTAGCGTGCGAATTACTGCACCCATCCTCGATCTTACGAGACTTATGTAGGCCCTATCGAAGACTATGCATAGGCTTATATATACATTTTCAATGGGCTTTTTTCTGGTTGCATAGATGTAAGCCGTGACAATGAAAGCCTTCTAAGCAGCTACAAACCTTTTATATAACAAAATTATACATGAAATCGGCAAGATTACATTTATAAGATTTCAACATATTGTTAATTGTTGTAGCAACGTTTGACGTCAATGGTAACAAATGTTAAAAATTGTAATCTGTTTGCGAAGAAAAAAAAAGTGATTAATTAAACTGTTCGTTAGAAATTATTATTGTATGTGTGATATTTTTGTAGGCCCTTTGTAAACCACTAGCGGATCCAGAACTTTGGAGTTGGGGGGGGGCGATTTTTTTCCAAACCCTAACCCTAACGCCCAGTAGGCTATATATACATATATACTTACGAGAATAAAAAAGCAGTGTTATTTAACCTTCGTGAAAAAAAAAAACAGTCATGTTGAGGCAAGCTGAAGTCTGAGGGAAGGCTGTAAGCTTCACCAGTGCGATTCGGAGCGAAGCCCCGACGCTAGAAGCGTTTTCTTGCATTTTTAACTGTAGAAACGCATTCTCCTGACGACATCTAGGCTACAACTCATTATTCATCAGTAGATTTCGGGGCGAAGCCCCGACGCCAAAAGCGTTACTTTGCATACTTCACTGCAGTACGCATTCTCCTGAATCTACAACTCATTATTAATCATTGGGGTTCAGGGCGAAGCACCGACTCCAAAAGCGCTTTCTTGCATTCGTCACTATAGAAACGCATTATCCTGACATCTACAGCTCATTATTTATCAGTAGATTTCGGGGCAAAGCCCCGACGCCAAAAGCGTTTTCTTGCATACTTCACTGCAGTAACGCATTCTCCTGACATCCACAGGTCATTATTTTTTTTTTATTTTAACCAGGGCAGAGTACCAAGGGACTGGAAAGAACCTAATGTCACCCCTCTAATTAAGACAGGAGAAAAATCTGACCCAGGAAATTAAAGACCAGTATCACTAACCAGCATCACTTGTAAAATCCTAGAGCACATAATATGTAGCAAAATCATAAACCACTTAGACAAACATAATGTCCTTACTCCATACCAACATGGCTTTAGGAAATATAGATCATGTGAGACACAACTAATAGGACTTATTGATGATTTTCAAAAGGCTTAGACAACAGTGAGCAAATAGATGCTATCCTACTAGATTTTTCTAAAGCTTTTGACAAAGTTCACCACCATAGTTTGCTAAAAAAATTAATTTTGGCATTGATGGTCCACTGCATCAGTGGATTAAAGATTTTCTGATAGGGAGAGAACAAACTGTAATAATAAATGGCTCTAAATCAACACCAATAACAGTAAACTCAGGCGTACCTCAAGGAACAGTCTTAGCCCCAGATTTCCACAGTCTAATGGTATGGCAGAACGTGCCATACAAACAGTGAAACATCTTCTAAATAAAACTAGAAAGTTGGGTCAAGACCCATATATGGCTCCTTTGCAATTTCGAAATGCTCCATGCCCAGATGGACCTTCACCTGCACGGATGTCAATGTGCCGCCGTCTGAGGACAAATCTACCCACAACGGAAGCATATCTCAGACCTCAAATTCCAGATAAAAAGAAAATGCTTGGAAAAAAATAAAAAGTAATTAAGCAAAATATTATAACAAAACAGCAAGACGCACTGAGCGACCACACATTCAGGTTGGGAGCAAAGAATGGATGCAAAAGAAACCTGGTGATTTATGGGAACCAGCAGTGGTCATCTCAGAAGCGGTGACCCCAAGATCCTATTGGGTAAAAACATCGAATGGGGTAACATACCGAAGAAATAGGAGAAAGTTACGAGACACGTGTAGGCCTACAAGGTCAGGGGTCATGTCTGATATTTTTTGAAATGGACACCCCAGAGGCACAAGATCAGGGGTCATGCCTAATATTTTTTTGAAATGGACACCCCAGAGACACAAGATCAGGGGTCATGCCTGATAGTTTTTGAAATGGACACCCCAGAAACACAAGATCAGGGGTCATGCCTGATAGTTTTTGAAATGGACACCCCAGAGACACAAGATCAGGGGTCATGCCTGATAGTTTTTGAAATGGACACCCCAGAGGCAGTCATTAATAGGCCTACTCAACCTACACAGCCAGAGAAGGTGAGCGATACAAACATGCAACAGGAATAGACTACCACTACCTATCCGCCGCCAGTGATAACTCGATATGGAAGGCAAGTTCGGCCACCAGTACATTACCCTGACGCAGATAATTAGATTTTGATATAACTAATGTCTCTATTTGTAAACCTAAAATCTTGTTTTTTTACTACACGTTTTATATATTATATTGTTACTATTGATATTATTATTAATTGAACACTCTGTTGTGTTCAACATGAATTTAATTTACTAATTAGGAGGCGCGGTGGCTGAGCGGTAAAGTGCTTGGCTTTTGAACCGGGGGTCCCGGGTTCAAATCCTGGTGAAGACTGATATTTTTATTTCGGGATCCTTGGGCGCCTCTGAGTGCAACAAGCTCAAATGGGTACCTGACATTAGTTGGGGAAAAGTAAAGGCGGTTGGTCGTTGTGCTGGCCACATGACACCCTCGTTAACCGTGGGCCACAGAATCAGATGACCTTTACATCATCTGCCCTATAGACCACAAGGTCTGAAAGGGGAACTTTACTTTACTGACTTTTTTACTTACTAATTTATGTTTGAAGTGAGACAGAGAAATCATTTGTATAGTTGATTAATGTCTGAATGCTTTCAAGGAGGGAGATGTGATAGTAAGTGTATGTGTTTTGAGTGGCTAGTAGCTCAGTGTGTGTGCCTGTGTATGAAGTGACGAGTTGACCTTCAGTGTACATGGTTGAGTGAACAGCATAGAAAGTAAGTCAGGGCTGTGTGTAAAAGAGGCCAGATGAAAAGATGCTGGAGTGAAGAATATAGTACAATAAAAGTGTTATTAACTGAGACTCATTTTGTTGGACTTATTTAAAGTGTACCTATTACAGATGCCAAAACTTTCAAAGCTAACTTTGCAAAAAAAGGTCTGAAAGAAGAAAATCTGAGTGATATAATATATTTCCAGTTGCTAGTTACCTTGTAAAGAAATTACCTATAAACAAAATTACTTTTATAAAACTGTTCCAGCTAAATGTTCTTGTTGCTGCTATTATGGAATGTGAAGTACACAAGAGGCATTATGATTATAAGATCATTGCCAAGTGACAAGAACAATATTATTCTAACATATTCTAGAATAGTCTAAGACAAAGACTAAAGGTGTAGATAATATGACAAATGTACAAAATGTCTTATATATAATTTTATGCTATGTTAACTTTAGGAAAGCTGCCTTTCGTGTATTTTATGCGCTTGAATGATTGTAGTCTTTCCTGTGTATATTCCTTGATATTTAAGAAAATACACATTTGCCCCTCACAATACGCATTTCCAGGTCTGGGAATACCCATTTCCATTTCGGCATCTCTGTTGTAAGCTTTCTTCGACAACATTGTGATAACTATGGTGACACCCTGTCCGTTGTTCTTAGTCATACACTTTGCTTAACAATACGCTGACTACATGAATACTTCAGACAAAAAAGCAGCATATGCTACACCGCAGGTCGACTAGTATATATACATTACTAATAATAAGTTTCATTTATCTGCACAATTGAATTTTATTATCTGTGTGCATGCCCCATTACATTGAAGTTTTTTTTCTCTGCTCTACTTTGAGTGTACAATACAGTATATACTGAAAAGATATTACAATATTAAAGAAAAACACATTTGTGTGTGAATTAAAATGTTATTTAATGCGTTTCAATTTGGCAAAATATGTAGGCCCAAAGTTATTTAAAAGATTTGGCAAGACTTGTTTTCCATATTTGGTTTTGTCATGAAACTTGAATGTTTCCTGGAAGAGCTCTGTTAAAGGTGTCAGGTCAACCACAGCTACTTCAATCTGAAACCAAACAACATAGAAATAGTAAAACTTAATTCTCTTCTTATCAAAATGCAATTTAAACCATTTTAAAAGCTCATTTAAGATAAGAAAGAGAAAATGATTCCACTAACATTAGACATCTGCCAAAGTTCCTCCATGACTGCCTGTATAACCCCATCATTCTGTGCAGGTGACAAAGTGCAAGTTGAGTAGACTATATTCCCACCAACAGCACAAGACTTAATAGCAGAGCTGAAAGATAGAGGGTTAACATGGTTTCTTCAGCAACAATAAAAGGCATAAGTATGAGAGCAATGTACCTATCTACATAATTACCTAATAATATGCAGAATTTCAGAAGCTTTTTAAATGTAAAAATGTGGATGAATAAAAACAGAGAATAATAATTGTTAAATCATAATGATTATAAAATCATAACTATGCAGAAGATATCTATTACTATTAAAGATGACATTGAAAAAAATAAAAAAACAAACCTCAATTATGAAAAAAACATTGGGGATTTTTATGATCAATTTTCAATCACAAACAATATCAAGGATGTTATATTTTAAGATCACTATTGTCAGACAAATAATAAAAATTAATTTGTGCTATAAGGGAAAGGGCTTAGCATTGATCATCATTTTCTTCAAACTCTATATGTTTGAGGACCGAACCCGGGACCCCCGGTTCAGAAACCAAGCACTTTACCACTCAGCCACCACGCTCCCTAAACTAAGAAAAACTGGTAAAAATATTATTAATGGCACAGATTTATTGTTGTTGGTCTAGATCTATTACAAATTTAATTACATGACTAATACAAACTAATTGATACAATTACACTTTGTATAAACTTTGCTTTTTTTAAAATATTTTTAAAATGTTTCTCTTGTTCAGTTAATAGATTTATCATTGTATGTGATAGAAACTGTTTAAAGAAAACTAATATACAGTATTCCTCCATTTCATTACAATGATCATGAACACAAATAATAATTGAAACATCAAAACAATTTCAATTTCTATCTTACATTAGCAACTGCTTTTGTGTTTTCATTAATTTTAGTCTTTCATGTGTTCTGGAAATTTGAAACAAATTGTTATCTTCTTCAGTCAGAACATAGCGATCTCCATTGCATGGTACATCAACTAATACCTGCAAAACAATACAATAAAATGTATTTGAAGCTAACTTTTACATCCAATTTTGGGTAGATACTTATGGTCAGGATTGCAGGCTGGAGGTGGTGGGAGCTGCCCCAACCTAATGCTTTAGATATAATCAATAAATTCACTTGTGATAAATTACTGTTGTATTACAATTGGTTTGCTTGATTAATATGTCTTGGTATTTTCAGATGACCTGATGACCCAATATCCAATAGTATTTCAGGGATTCTAGTATTGGCAAAGAACCAAAAGAAATCCAGGTTTCAAAATGGAAAAATTTAGCTTTTCGAGTTGAAATCATAAAAAGGAGAGAACACACAACATCTAATACATAATAATAATTAAAATTCAAGAATAAATTTACAATAAGTACACTTAACATGAAGCTTGACCCTTAATACAATCTTATCTATTTATAGTTTTCTTAAACACAGAAATCAAACACTGTTGAAATATACGAAAACTTCTTGGCGTTTCCATGACATTTAACATACATTCCTAACAGAAAAGCTGAACAGATAAAGAGGCTCACTTTATTATACACTGGTGTAAATGTCTGAAGTCCATCATATTTAGTCACTGTCACCTGGTCAGCAATATCTGGTGGGAAATGTGAACGCAGAACATCTTTCAAACGATTGATGCGGCTCTGAGAGGAATCATTACACAATAATTTCCCTCCTGTTTATAAAAAGCATGGTTTTTAGTTTTATTAAACAAGTTAATATATAAAAAGAATATATACATTTTTTTGGTTCCAAATTATCATGTGAAATAGCAGCTAAATACTTAGAATTCACGGGTCAGAGACATAAGAGACATTCATAGAACTTGATGACCCAACTAATCACAAAAAGTATAGCCACAGGTATGGATAACAAATATGCTTACTAACCTTCTTACAATATTGATTTGAAAACATTTTTCAAATAATAATTAATATTCTGAAATGTCTAATAAAAGTTGATGTAGTAAATTTTAAAGGCATTTTACATGACTATTCTACAAACTTAACATCACTTCAAGTTTGGTATGAAAGAGGGGATATGACAAAGGGGGATTGGACAACAAGTAATAAGTATTTAATATTTTCTGGAGAATTTTTGAAAAAACATGTTAAGTCTTTTTTTTTTTAACAAAAAAAAAACAACCTATTAATTTCCATTATTTTTTTATAAACTTAAATACCATTAAAGAGATCCAATGATTGGAGCATTACAAATGTCTTTCCACCTGGTGCAGCACACATATCTAAAACATGATCTGTAGGTTGTACATCTAAGGCAACGACTGGTAACACAGAGGCTGCATCCATTAGATAGAAACCTACAGTAAAAAATACAAAAGATTAAAGGCAGATAGGCAAAAACAGATAGGGTTGGGGGAACAAACAAAACTACATGAGTGTTAATGTACTTACTGAAAGTAAAAAGGCTGCTTCAAAACATTAAGTTGTTTTTTTAAAGACTAATTTTTTAGATCAAATATTGTCCTCTTGCTTTAAAAAAAAACATATGTTTCTCAAAAAAAAAATAAAAAATTTTGGAAATGATAACAACAAAAGTTATACAATCCCCTGTATGTAATTTTAATGTAAACCAATTAAACATGTAACATAAATATTAAACAATACATTACTATCCAGTGAAAGATTGGGCAGTGAATGATTTGTCGTTAAGCCATTTGTTGATGAACAAGTCGTCAGGAAACCAGTTGTTGGTGAAGCATATGTGGGGGTGAACAAATAGTCATGAGTGAATTGTCTGAATGATTTGTCTTGGAATCTTTTTTAAAAAGTAAAAATTTAAGTAAACACACTATCAGCTTAAGGGATAAGAAAACAATTTTAAAACATTATACCTACCATACATGCCAAACTTTGATTTTGGTTGAGGAAATAGTGATATGTTTCCAGAAGGGAAAACTAAGGCCTCAATATCTGCCGATATATTGACAGCTTCAGGAGCTAGCACTTTGATACCAATATCAGAGGCTTGAAAACTATTTAATTTCATTTCTTCTTTAAGCATTTGCTCTTTTTCTGTGTAGACTTGCTGTGTTGGCACAAAAATATTTAGATTGTCTTTATGGACTGATTCATCATAATCAACTACCTCAGACTCTGAAGTCAAGTTCTCAGTAACAGGTTCAGAATTAGTTAGTTGTTCTGGTGCTAAGTTTCTGGCATATTTAGAGTCTGGCATTTCTTGGGTTTTCATTTCATTCAATAATCTGGCATTTTCAGTAAAATTTATCAAACTGAATTTTTTAAGTAGCTTAGTTTGTGATTGTTTGCCATATTTATTTATTACTGCACAGTATTTAGGAAGGGAGAGAAGAGAAATTCTTATTGATGGCCAGTCATTGCCGTAGTGTGGCTTATAAAAGGCATCAAAATTTCCCAGTGCCAACTGTTGATTTAAGTCTTTTTTCTGGTGGAAAGCCTGTGAAGTTAAAGAAATACCATTCTTAGCAGATAGAATGCACAATATTTTACAAAGTGTGTAGTAAATGCTAAGAATGGAGAAAGATATTTAAATGTTTAAAACAAATTACTTATATTTTAAAAATAAGAAAATATAATAGTAATCCAATTGTCTTTTAAAATGAAAAGCTACATACAGCAGCTGAAGAAGTGTTCACTTAATTCTGTATATTTCACAAGAATCTCTAGAACAATAATTAAATATGAAAAAAAAATAGTAACATATCACTAACAGACCTAGAGAGAAACAAGTAGATAAAAGTTTGAATAGAGATTCAAACACTTAAGAAAATCATAATTTTTAATAACGATCGTGCCCCATCTGCAGCAATGAACTTCACAGCCCAAGTCAAGAGGTGGATTCCGTCCAAGATGGTCAGATTTAAGGAGTGGACAATGTTATAACTCTGGTGGTGGTGTGATAGGGGTAGTGGTGTCCAGTCCGCTGATGTAAATCGCTTCAGGCCAGTGCTTGATGAGCAATCATAGTGACAATGGCAACTGTCACCGCAATGACTGGTGAAGTTTCAAGAAACATCTAAAGTGAATACTACAAAGGCCAGTCACATTGGATGTGGTCATGTGATCAACCAGAATGGTCATTCCATCGGTTTCTGGAAGGCCAGCTGGGACCCTATATAAAGAGCAGAGATGTCACAGTCACAACGGTTTAACGGATGACTTGATTCAGTGTGGTTCTGTATGTAAGCTGGCGATAGATTTAAGTGTATTTTTACTGACATAATTTTATCATCTTTAGTTTTATATAGGCTTGTACCAATCTGTAACTCTTTAATTTGAAAAGTAGTTTCAGAGCGGCGATGTTCCTTTCCTTTTTCCGGTGTGGAAGTCGTCTATGGCGAGCCGGTCTGTGTGGCCGTGTTCAGAAATTTATTTTTATGTGTGTGTGAGATCGGTTTCGATTGCTTGTAAGTCTAGAAATTTGTTTTATTTTTACTATTGGTTCCTAATTAGGATTGATTGTTTGCAGATTTATTTCTTAAATAGTAGATGTAGATGGATTGATGCTAAGCAATCCACGATGAATGTTATGTTTATTAATCCTTAACATATGGCTTAGATTAGGTCTATTTGATCATTACATTATTTTTATGAGATATGCTTATTTATTTTTGTAATATTTTGCAGGCAATAATTTCTGTCTGTTAATATCTGCTGTCTAAGCTGCTGTAGTTGTAGTTAGACTATTTAGTGCTGTGTGTCACTATAGTCTATAGATATAGAACTAGTTTGGTCTTTGGTTATTATTGCTGCCTATTGAAATCAGTTTTGTTAGTAAGGTTTTGTTAGTAAGGGCAAGGCTTGTTGGTTGTTAGTGTAGATCTAGGTCTAGTTTAGTAGTTGTAGTAGTGATTTGATTATATTATTTAGATAGTTGGTTTGGTTTGTTTGTTATATGTAGGGTTTGTTAGGATATAGTTTGTGGTTCGGTTAGTCTAGTTAGTGTAGTAAGTTGGTGTTAGATAATTATAGGTTCGGTTGGGTTTTGTTTTGGTTAGTTGTTTCGATTTAGTTGATTAGTATTAGTGGGTTGGGTTTTAATCTTAGGTTTTAGGTTATGTATGTTCTTCTATTGATTTTCGTTTATGTAAATAAAGTTTTCTCTTGTTTTATTTAATACTAAAGTGAAGTTTCGTTAGTGTTTTCCTTTTGTTTAGTGTAGGTTATTTAGCTTAATATAGTTTAATTAATCTGGCTGCTCAGACAAATCTTGTCCCTCGGTCGCAGACTGGGGTGTCACAGATGTGCCCACCCAGTAGCGTCACCACCTGGCTACTGTAAAGTACGTAACGTAAGCTGAATCAAGCTGTATAGAGCCACCTGACCAGCTTACAAGTATATTACATTATGACGGTTTAGTGTGGAGCACTGTAGTACTGTCACGACACCTCACAAGTACGAGACAACATCATGATCTGCGAGAGTCTGACAAATCGAGCCCAGCATGTGAAGTCAGTCCAGAACAGTTGAGCCCAATGCAAGTCCGGGACAAGGCAGAGAGGCCAGTGCAAGAGTTGATATGGCAGTATGGTGCTTAACAGAAAAATATTTGTACAGTCTGTGTCGCATGCTGCACATGTTCATTGTACAGCATTGGCTGAGATTTATTGGACATTAAAATGTTATGTTACTTGGGACCCCTGAGTTGCCAAGTTCTTTAAGTTGGTGTCATTAGACTCTAATGATATTATTAGTTATATTTATATTAAATTATTATAATAATTAATTAATTCATAATTTAATTATAACAAAGTATAAATAATGACAATAAATAATCATCAATAATCATTATAATGTAGATCTAGATCTAGATATTATAAATAATGATTTAATGTAGATCTGGAAATAGTTCCTATACTGACTAGACGAACAGTAAATGAACTAGTCTATATCTTTAGTGACTTTAGATCTAGATTTCTATATTATGAGAATAATATAATTAATGAGTCTAGTCTAGAGTTAGAGTTAACTTAGAGTTACCCATTTAGGTTTGTACCGATATCTGCGTGGAATACACCAATAATACGAAGTACAATCACTTGAATAAGCTATGCTTAGATCTAGATCAAGAATAGATCTAAATCTACTATATGATAAGTTTCGAATAGACATTCTACTACAATTCAAGATCTAGACTAAATAGATCTAGATCTAGTCTAGTCTAGATTCTAAAGATGTAGAGGACTAATACTCTAATTTACTATCTGAAGTATCTAGATCTAATTATCTAGTGATTTTTTTTCTTAGCACTGCTCTATATAGATTTAGTTGTCTTTTGCCTTGTTTAACACCTCTTTCAGTGGTAGGCCGTCCATTCTTTTACGTAATTGTCCTCGCATCGCTTTCTTTGCCTCTTCTTTTTTTTTCCCGGTACTGTTCCCTGAAGGAAGGTCTTTGCGAGCCCCGTAGATCTTATAATGTGGACATAGATTTTAAGCTTTCGTTTTTTTTTACAATAGTTAGCAGATCATCACGGGGTCCATCGCTGCAGTAACCCTGTCTCTAATCTCTTGGTTTGTGATGCGGTCTTTGAATGTGATGACTAGGATCCTTCTGTAGTATCTCAGTTCCATTGCTAGGATCCTCCTCTCTAGCTCTGCATTCAATGTCCAAGACACTCAAGCATATAAAAATGTGGCCATGACCTAGGAGCGCATCGGTCTGATTTTGGTCCCGAGGGATAAGCCCTTTTTTTTTTTGTCTTTCCAAATTATTTAGTTTAGAAAGGGCTGCTGTGGACTGGGCTATTTGGGCCAATAGTTCGGGTTTTGTTCCCTCATCCGAGACAATAGCTCCGAGGCATGGGCGCCCGCAGGGGTTGCAAGAGGGTGCGCTTACACCCCCTTGGATTCCGAGTAGCCAAATTTTAGCCATTTAAAAAAAATAATTAATTTCATAGAAGTAGCAAATAAGAAATTGTGATTCCACTGAGGTAAAGCTGAAAGGATAAAACTAGTATTGCAATAAACTAGATTTACTAGAATAAGCTAATCAGGTGTTCATGGCCTACCATGTACACTTTATTATAGGTTTCCAGTTTTTTTATACTATAAAAAGTGTGAAATATTCTGTAGCGCTAAGTCGTTACGTTGTGTTTTCGCTTGGAAGAAAAGCGGACAACGCGGAAACTGGCCAACTCCTCTACCACTGTAGCGAAAACCACCTGCAATACTTGTGGACGGGAGTGTCTCTCCAAAATAGGGCTCCACAGCCACACGAGGAAGTGTGCGAGATGAACCATAGTCGTTCTACGACTGAAGGAGGCCAATGATGATGATGATATTTAGTGAAGGCCCAGATTGGGAAAAAATATTATTATTATTTTTTTTTTTGCATTGGAGGAGAAATCCTTGATTTCTTTCGATATGATAATGTGAAAGTTTCTTTGAGCAAGAATGAAAAGTGCAGTCATATTGGTAAATGTATTTACGTCTTGAGGAGTAGAAATTGGCTTTAGTGCTCGATAAAATAGCAGGTTTAACACGTACATCAGTTTACGATTGCTGACTATATAAGAAAGCTCTTAATAATAATAATTTAATTTATAGAGCGCTTTTAAAAAAAAACATGATGTAGGCTCAAGGCGCTGTGATAAAATTACAAAGATAAAAATGATAGCTAAAATTACAAACTAATCTAAAGAAGTTTTGAACAGATGTCTTAATGTTCTTCTTGAATTTAGTGTAGCTTGTTATCTGTGAGTTCCCTACCTTTGGTCCGATTACTGAAAACGCCCCTGAACAGTTACTTTTGATGGAAAAACGTGCCATCACCAGAAGCGTTGTGTTCATGGAGCACAGTGTTCTCTGAGGGACTTATGGAGTGATCAGTTCACTAAAGTACAAGGGCATTTCACTATTGTAGATGGACTGATGACAAAAAGTGGACAACTTGTAGTAAACTCGTACTTTCACAGAAAGCCAATGGAGTGTACGCAAGAGAGCAAAAGTAGAATATCGTCTTGTTTTCCGATCACGGATGGACTATTCGTGCGGCGTTATTCTGAATTCCCTTTAGCTGGCTATTTTGTCATCAAGTATACCTGCTAGCACTGCGTTGCAGTAGTCAAGTCGGTCAGAGACTATGAATGCTACAGCTATCTTTTTTGTTGACTCCGTCGTCAAATATGGTCGGATATGACCTAATCTTTGCAGCTGAAGATAAAGGCCCTTGCAGAGCTGACGTGTGTGGGTAGAAAGATATACCAGTAATACCACCACATGTCCTAATCAAAACGTCGATTTGAATTAACGGTGCACTGGCAGCAGCAAGAAACCAAAAAAAAAAATACGAGCAGCAGCATCGTACATTAACTGCATTTGTTGGCTATTTTGGTGATGAAACTGCAGATAGCTTATCGGTTTGTTGATGACAATTGTATATGAGAAAACGTTACTGGTTTTGTTTCAGTTGTTCGGAGGAAAACACTGTCTGTGTCAAACGTCATTGTCAGCGAATACACTATGCACAGCCTAGACATGAACAAACTTCTCGGCCAAGACTACAATGGCTGCCCCGTTATGGCTAGCTTTCAGAACTGTTTTCAGGCAAAGGATTCGTGAAAAATATCCTAAAGCAGCCTTTGTCTGTACGAGCCTCACAGATTTAACCTTGATATCAATAACCCGAATGACGTTTCAGATTTCGTAATGCTGTTTGTGTCATCAAGAATACTTTCTATTTTCTGTAGTTTTATTTTTACCTTTTAGTGTGAGAAAAAAGAACCCAGTCACAATTTTGAGATGATTGTTTGGCGGATGTTAATTGCAATTCGTTGTTAACAATTTTTGTTAGATCGACCGTAGGGAGGCATGGGCCGAACGGATAAGCTTAACAACTCGTACAGTAAATAGTTTGTTCAAAATGTTTTATTTGTATTTAATTTGAAACAAATATTTACAGTTCACTTATTATCGTATATGGAAAGAGGGGGGGGGGGGACTAGTTCTTTTTTTAATATTCTCCGTATCAAGAAAATGGCAGCTACTATTTTGAACCGTAGATGGCATCTTGCACCCCCCTGGAAAAAATCCTGCGGGCGCCCATGCTCCGAGGTATTTGAAGCTTTTAACACTAGTCAGCTTTTCACCTCCAATACTAATGCCTCTTTTAAAGCCCTGTTGGCTATTGGTCATAATGTGTTGTGTTTTTTTTCCTGCATTTATTTGCATGCCATATGCTGCGGAAGTCTTGTCAACGTGCATTACCAGGTCAGCAAGTTCGTCTTCTGTTCTTGCTAGGCCATCAATGTCATCTGCGAAGCGCAAGTTAGTAATTTGTCTTCCTCCAATACTAACAGTACCTTCATAGCCCTCAAGATCGAGAGCATCTTCCATTATGCTTTCAATGAAGATAGCCTATTAAAGAGTGTTGGTGAAAGGAGGCAGCCTTGTCTTACTCCAACTGTGGTTCTGAACCAGTCCCCATCATTATTGTTGAAGTACACCGCACTGGTGGCATCCTTATAGAGGTGCTGGATAACTTTGATTATGTTTTTATTAATGTTGTACTTTTCCATTGTTGCCCAGAGTGCCCTGTGCCATACTCGATCGAAAGCTTTCTTGAAATCAATAAAGACATGGAAAAGATTCTCTTGGTGTTGAAGATATTTTTCACATAGTATTCTGAGGTTTAGGATTTGTTCTGTTTTGCTGCGACCTTGTCTAAAACCCGCTTGTTCTTCTTATATGATGTTGTCTGCTATCGGTTTTAGCCGGTTTAATATAATGTTTAACAGTAGGCTACTTTGCTGGGATGGCTTATGAGGCTGATGGTGCGATAGTTGAGTTGTAAATTGCCTTTCTTTGGAATGGTTATGATGAATGATTGGGTCCAGGTTTTGGGCCATTTCTTGTTGCAAATCGTTTATCATGGTTTCTGCTCCCGACTGTAGAAGTTCACCAGGAATTTCTCAACTCCGGCCGATTTTCCCTTTTTCAGGGCTTTTACTGCTGCTGCTACTTCCGAGCGAAGAATCGGATAGTCGTCAATGTTGGAAACTGCCGGGACATTTAGATCTATTAACCTGTTTCTGTGTCTCCTGAGATTTCAAAGTTATACAACTCTGAACAGAAAAAAAGTTTAGGTGCTATAGGAACTCTCATTTTGTAAAAAGAAAAAAAATCTACAGTGCAGTCATAATCTTAATAGTATTTTTAAACATTATTTTTGTTAACACTAGATGGCTCATTTATGTTCGTGTGCTCTCTGGAGTATAGTCTCAATCGTCTCAGGTTCGAACTCTGCCTGCCGCCCACTCCTCTCCCCTCCACCTTTTCGGCTGTCCTGTGGGATGTTTCGGCTATTTTGAAGTAACAACTGAATCATGTAGGCTAAAAATAAAACAACCCAAAACTTTAAAATAAAAGTGAAACGTTCTTACAACAGATAAATGTCTTCAGCATGAAATTCTACTTTAAAGCCTTAATTCTTTACATACAGATCAGGTAGAAAACTTAGTTCACAAGTCACTTACGTAAGGCCTATATCACAGCGTTAGCACTAGTTGATGATTTCAAAAAAAAAATTACCCACAATTCCCTCAAAACCATTTTCACGATAGACATCGTTCTTAAATTCCAAATGTCATATTTCTAGTCAACAATTCGTTACCTTAATTAGTAATGTGCTTCTCGGGTCAGTCAACGTTAAATGACATTATTGTTTCAAGACACTAGACCACTGTTTGGTGATCACATTTAGAGACACTAAATTATTAAAAAACATTTGAAGTTGAAGGCGCTCATGTGTGTCCATGAATCAGAGCGTTTAAGTCTGCAACTTTGTGGATATGTGTTCGTTTCTAACGTGGCATGATCTTCAGGAGTAATTGGAGTAGTTAATGTTGCTTCATGAAAGTTATCATGAGATTCAGCAATGTTCTTGAATTGTTTGTGCCAAACCGGCGAGGAAATTAGTTATTTGACTGCATCTCTTGGCAGAAGATTGTTTTTGCTTTTTTATCTCTCAATTTTTTTTCTTTACTTTTCCTTTCGATTTATATCTGCTTACATGTTTAACTGTTTTAGTAATAATTGTGGTTTATACATGACTTTGTAGCTGTGAAATCATGTGATCTTATTTACATAATACACATCACTCAGTCAATTTTAGTAACAGTGGGTCTACAGACTTCTGTAAACATAACTATAATAACTATATACATCATAACATGAAGGAATGCTTCCTAATTTTAAGTTCAGGGTCCCTTTTTTAGATTCACTCGAGTATGTTCACACTAGCTCGACTTCTATAGGACTATAAAAAAAAACATAGGTCTTAGGTTGTTTGTTAATCTCTCAGTGTGTAAAGAGGATTATTAAAAGCACGGTAAACTGCTATAAGCGAATCCATCATCTCGGATTATGTGGCTTTAATAATGTAAAGAACGTTATGAAAGGTAAGGCGAGAGCAATCAAGTTTACGGGAGTTACCAACATTTTATATGGCCCATTTGGCAGCCCCTCCTGGCATTCGCCCAGTTACCCATGTAGCCAGTCCACCCGTGCTTTTAAAATAGGCTAGTCAAATATGACGACAGTTTTTGTGTAGCTCATTAGGTTCTAAATTGATACTCTCAGTTATTAATTTATTAATTTAAAGAATGACTGTTTCGGAAGGGAAAACGACATAACATTCACAGACAAATAATTGGTACAACTAGTTCTAATAGCACAGATTTATTATTGTAAGTCTAGATTTATGAAACATTTACGCGGTCAAATTTTCATACATCGTCGAATCCTTGTTCTGCTGAGTGCTGACCAAAACAGTCCGACTGCAAGTGGTTTCGCTTTAACAAAAACATTATCTTACGATGAATGTGCCATATAAAGACATAATTACGTTACTTACGATTGTCTCTTACACTTCAATATGTCGGCTCGTGCCTACAACTAAACTTTATTTTCTTTAATTTGACCTGCCTTTTCTAATAGGATGAAAAAAATCGTCAGTCCCAGTCACATCAGGAGTCAAACAATGATCTCGTCTTTCACCACGTACATATCTGTTCCTTCTAGTAATGGATTGAGCATAGACATATTTATTTATGTCTATGGGATTGAGTCACAAGAGATCTCTAGATACTCTAGATCAGGCAAAGGAATTCAATAGACTTATACACAAAAGCAGGATGATCTGGAATTTGCATACAGCATAGCATCATAACCTCACAGACTACAGGATATTCCATAAGATTTACAGAAATTCAGGAATTCTCTTAAAGCGAACTGAACCCCTATCTAACTTCATTCTTCTATGTATTCCATGGCATGCGAATATACTTTACGTTGCTTCGCTGATCTCTGATGTAGTTTCCTGTGACAGTCCTTGTACAGCAATAAACTTTGAGAAGTAGTCAACTAGAAGCCAATACTTTTACCCTTCAAATTTAAACAGATCACACCCAACCAAGCTGTCTGGCGTCTAGGTAGGTATTAGCAGTTCTGACACATTTTGTTCAGCACACCTGCTATAATCCCTGTCACTTCAATGTCTGCATTCATGCCTGGCCAAAACATGACTTCTCTGGCTCTCTGCTTACATTTCACTATTCCTAAGTGAAGACTTGTGTATCAAATTTAGCATGTATGAAAGTAAGCTTGGCGGCATGACTATTTCTTTTTATATAGTTCCATCGAAGCTGATAACTGGCCTCTTGAGTACCAATATGGCCTGACTTGAATAGGAGTCTCGCTTCTTGTGTCTGGCCAACCAGTCATAATCACTTCCCTAAGCACTGAAAGCACTTTGCTTGTATAGTCTTGATTTAGCTGTATTTCGAATCACATAGATCATATGCACTGATTGACTGAATCATCCGTAATTCACATTTCTGCATATCAGTATCTGGTGGATGTGCCCTTTCTGTAACAGTCTTTCAGATCATGCAACTATAATCTCATTAGCATCTTCTGTATTCTCATCGGTGCGACAATAAAGGTTTCTTGAAGATTTGCTCCAGGGTTAGTGATCATTTTAAACTGTTACTTCCTTATCAAATATGTAGCAGTGAAATTCGCTTGTACTATACACAATTGAGAACATTTCCTTCTCAATTTGAGCATACATGTATCTTGTTTCTGCATCTATGAGAGATCTTGATACGCTACCATCCTGGAGTAATACTGGTCCCAGTTCATCTTTACTTAATTGCATCACATTCTATCTCTGTGCTCTTGTGGGCACCATAATAGGCCAAAACTCGAGGGTTTGTACAAAGTTTTTTTTCAATTCTTCGCAACTCTTATTTTGTTCACGATTCCATAGAAATTACTTAGGTACTGAATTAAACCTAGAAATCTTCTGATTCCATCTTTGTGTTGAGGAACTGACATGTCAATATTTGCATTTATCTTTGCTGGATCTGGTTCAAAACATTTCTCTGACAAGATAAAGACCCATACTCTGTTTTGCACTTGTCATAATTCAGCTTTAGGTTGTAACCGCTGCTCTTTGTTTCAAAATGTGGTCAGGATGCTCAATATCTCTACCAGCTACCATAATGTCGTCTATGATGACATACTCCTTCAATACCTTTCAGCATTTCAATCATAATACTCTGGTGAATCTCTGGCGCTGATTTTATTCCAAAAGGTAACCGTAACCAACTATATCGTCCTAGAGGTGTTTTTAATGTTGTGAGAAAAGAGGATTCTCTTACAAACTTTATTTGTATGAACCCTGACTTATCATCGAGTTGGCATACTGAGAATATTTTCGAACCTGGAATGTTAGTGATTACATCTTCAATAGTTTTTTTCGGGTGATGTCCCGTCTGATTGCTTTATTGAGATCTTTTTGGATCAATACATATTCTTTGTTATTCCTGAACGAGACGACCATGGTCCATGCAGCTAACCCATTCAGTAGGTTCATACATTGGAGTAATAAATCCATCCACTTGCATTTTTTCTTCAACTTTCTGGAATGCATGGATGCATAACTCCTTTAGCATTTTCCTCTAACTGAATCTTGTATCCTCCTGGCACTGTTTCTGTTGTTTTCCAGCATTTCGGGAAATTCTCTTAGTAACTCGTCTTCTGCCTTGGATTCTAATCATTCTATGCTGTTCTACGTTGTAGAAGTCCTAAGCATTCTGCTGTGTCACCACTCGAAATGTTCTCTTGACTAAGGTCCACAACTAGTGTCAATGCGGAAATGTAATGTCTTACCATACACGACTAGTTTTACAATCCTCTTGTCTTCAAGACATTAGCGTTCTCAATTTAACCCTTTTTATTCTGGCTACTTGGCTACAAAATTTTTATCACTTAAGCTGTCATCTATTACCTGATTGACGTTGTGCCTTTTCAGCATATTTGAAACCAGTGGTTCCTCTTTTTTGCAGAAGGGAGAGCACCGTTCAATTGCTGCCAGCCCATATCTTATTTTTGCAATTAATCATTAATGCTATATCCAGTAGCTTAGTACATTTTTCATATAAAACCAATGCTTTTTTTGTGACGGTACGCTCCGGTACGGCGTACCGACACCTTTTTCAATTTGGGGAAATAAAATATGACTTTTCTTGTATTTTAACGTTTAGTATTAATTAATTTGTAGCTAAAGTTAGGCAATCCGTCACTGAGTACCGTCCCCTTTCTTACTAAATTAATCTTTATTATTTAGATTTACATCTTAATCTATATAATGTAGATCTATCTAGATCAATACAGATTTAGCTTCCATATCAGTTCATTATTATATAGATCTAGATCTAAGATCTAGACTCAAGTCAACATCTAGTCTTATCTAAAACTATGATTGACCAAGTGAGGGTTAGAGTTGTAAGGTACAGGGTAACCAACCTGCATAAAAAAAAAAAAGGAAAATAAGTCTACGCATGCGCCAAGTAAACATCCGTTTGTATCTAGATCTATCTGGCATTTTTTTCTTTAGTTTGTGTGTTTACATTAAGTTAAGGCCTAATCTAGATCTATATATATTATTTGAAATAGATTTATATCAAATATATATAGATCGAAATTCCCCTTTATCGATGGATGTAAAAAGAACTTTAAATCTACTCCACACGTTCCCTATTATTAACATTTAGATACAGTCTAGGTAAAAGACTTTACTAAAGTCTAAAAAGTGTCTTGATGTGACTCTTAAGTTTAAGACTAAGACTCTAGACTCTACACTCTTACTGATTTTTTTTACTCTATAGTCTAGTATAGTATACTCTAGTCTAGAAAAACTACTCTTTTTCTAGAATTCTAGATCATGAATGATCAGACAGTAGTTATCAGTAGTAGTACGACACACGAGTAGTAAGTAGATCATCAACATCATCTACTATCTAGAGAGTAGAGTTCTAAGTAACTAGAGTAGATCTAACTATTGTCAGTAGTCTGAGTACTCTGACTCTAGTGACACTCGTCTAGACTGAGTCCAGTCAGACAGTCTAAAGTCTAACTCAACTGCTAGATCTAGTAGTGCTAGTCAACTCAAACTCGAGTCAAGTGCCTCACTCCCTCAGGCTCAGTCTATCAATATTAATTATAGTTCAATATCATAGACTATAGTCAGTCATAATACTCTAGAGTCATACTCATAGTCATACTTATCATAACTATAATTATAATGCTATATTAACTATATAGGCTATATTATAGTATAATAATTATAGTCTATAATTATGCTAATGAAGTCTATTAATTATAATGAAATATATATAAATAATATAATGAAATATCTATCAGAATCTTTCCTAAATTTTAATACTAATAATATTTTTTATAATAACTAATCTTTGATCTAAGACTAAGAATCAAGAACTAGTCTAGATTCTTGATTAATCTAGAATGCTTATTTATTATAATTATTATATATAATATAAATAAAAGACCAATTCTGGCAATTGAATTATTTGTGAATTATAAATAAATTTAATAAGTTTTATTTAAATAAGACATTATTATTAATAAGGTTAATAAGAGTACATTTAGAATCTCAATCAATCTAGAAAATCTAGATTAATAATCTATAGATTGTATACCTGCCTATAGATCTCTATATCCTCTATATAGAATCTAATAGATTCTTAAAAATATAACAAACATTCTAGAGTGAAATCTAGACTTCTAGACTCTTTCTTATACTTGTATCTAGTGTTGTATTCTAGTTACAAATACTAAATTATATAGAGTAACAGTGACATCATTATAGTAGTCACCCATTGCCCATTATCTCATGATATATCATAACTTGTACTTGAAATTTAGATTCTAATAGAGAAACAGACTGAGTGTTAATAGTGTTAGAGGGTTGGGGAATCATGAATTTCATTCATTCAGAATGATGACAGATCAGATACTCTCCTGACTCCTCAGTATTTAAGTAAAAATTTAAATAGATCTACATTTAGATTTTAGTATGTAATAATGATCTTCTACATTTATAATTCATAAATTATATTATAGATCTTGTTTAGAATAAAATCTAGTCATAATTCTTGTAGGTAATTAAACTCTTAAATTTAGAAGTAGAGTGATAAGAATGACTAGAATTGATTGACTAAATCAATTTTTAGATTATGTATTATATTGTATAGATCTTGACTTTTGTTACTAAATAGTTTTATTATAGATCTAAATATGACTACTTTTGACTAGTCTACACTAAGTGACTAAGACTACCTAGGTCTAGGAGTCCAAGCAAGAATAATTTAAGCAATATGATGTGTATCATTCATTGACCTATGGAAATCATTTATTGAGTGTAATTCAACATTGAGGCTACTGTTTCTCTGAGTAGTTTGAGTCTCAACTCTTTATTCTCAGTTTCTGATAATAATTGGACAGTCACAGTTATCCTTTAGAATATAATAGTAAGTTAAAATTTGGTTACAAAATAAAACAAAATTTCAATTTAACACATTATCTATCTTCTAGAATTGTTTTTATTTTATATCTTCTAGTTCTAGTACTAGTTAAGTCTATATAATATTTAAATTATTCTAGATCAATAAAATTTGGGTGGTAAGCTGTCTCCACAAAGATCTGTCACTGGCAAAGTCTGAAGCCTCTTTCCACCTGATGTTCACTGCTCTGAAAAAAAAAAGTAAAGTTCCCCTTTCAGACCTTGCAATCAATGGGGCAGATGATATAAAGGTCATCTCTTTCTGTGGCCCATGGTTACTGGATGTTATGTGGCCAGCACAACAACCTGCCACCTTTACTTTTCCCCAACTTATGTCTGTTACCGATTTGAGCTGGGTGGACTCAAAGGCACCCAAAGATCCCACAATTCAAAATCCTAGTCTTTACCTGGATTCGAAACTGGGACCCTCGGTTTGGAAGCTAAGTGCTTTACCGCTCATCCATCTCACCTCCTCACTGCTCTGAGATCCTCCTACCTGAGCTGTGCAACAGAAAGCAGTCTGATTCATTGCTGTCCTCATTATTTAAAGTCTAGGAAACTATTGTTAATTGTTGTTGGTTTTCAAAACTTTGTTTTATATTTCATAGAACACTGCAAATATTTCTTTAGACCATCAGTATCAGGCCTAGAGAAAAAAGAATTCTCCAAGGGCCCCATTAGAATGCCACATTGCCTTTTTGCACACTACATTAAATGTGGCATTATGTCCTCTAAATAAAAGGAAATATCAATTTGGTTTTATTCACTGGATCGCTTTTGAATGTCGAGAAACAACAATGCCACAAAATATCATTCCTTGCTCTCTCTTTCTCTCTATTAAAAAAAGAAATAGACTCTAGATCTAGATCTTTTCAAACAAAATTTAATAAGGATCTATTTGCTAGTTTAAGATATCTCAATCAGTCAGTCATGAATGACTCAATGGTAAGGAATATAATATAGATATTAGAATACTCAAGATCTGTCATTCATTATATTAGAAAGGCATTTGTTATTTAAAAAAGCATTGTTTTGAGATATTAGGAGTGCACTATTTCACGTGACAATGAAGACCCAGCTGTGACCTACATATTTTGTCACATTTTAGCCACTTTTGAAGCATTTAAAGACATTTATTCCTATCCGCACATTTCTTCGTCAGTAGCTTTTTATTGGCTTTCATATACATGTTCCATGGTCTTGAATTATATTCTTCTAATGCTTAACAAAGAACGGTGCAGACATGGAAAAAATGACAATAGCTTTGTCTGACTTCAATTTATATATGTTCCAACTTGTGAGTGAAACATAACCTAATTGATATGTGTATTTTTTCAGGTAGTAGATCTTATTGAAATGGATAATAAAAAACCTAAGAAGCCATTTTACGCTCTCCCGGAAAATATTCCCACAAGTGCACAAATTGTTAATGCTGCTAGATCTTCTCTTAGAACATTTGATACAAAACGTCCCAACACACCTCGAGAAGAACAGAGACACCTTTTCCCCACTTCAACAAATCGAGCACCAGAAACAAGGCCACCTAGTGCCTTTAGGTAAATGAAATATTATATCCTTTACCTTAGTCCCAAAATTCTCTTGAACTTAATTAAGCTTTTTAAGTGATTTATATTTTTAATGTAGTCAAACAAAGATTTAGTGTAATCACACAAAATAAATCCAATTTTTAAATATAGTTTTTTTTTTAAATAATTCTTAGGATATTTTTTTGCCTCATCAGATTTTCTATTTTGAAACTTTAATTTAAAATAAAATGCTGTATTAATTTTACATTTTTCATGAAATCTATTTTCGTTTCACTCTGAAGTGAGTCAGAGCCTTTAGATGATGCACAAAATGTGTTTAAAAACTTTTCCATTACTTTAGTATTCTATGTTTACATTTCAAAAGTGCTGATGTAAAATTTTCAAAGGTTTTCATTATCAACAGTAGAAAGAAAGCTGTGAGGAAGATAAATTTAACTAGCTAGTTAAGAGTCATGACACTAGAGAATTTAAATCTTGCAGAAATGTAGCAGTGGTATGTTAGTTTTTATACTGATACTGTTTTATTTTCAGTTTGACATCTCGTCATTTTGAAGGACCTGATTCTCGGCCTGTCTCTGGTACACGACTGTCACCCCTTGATTATGTTAGTCACACACATTTTTGTAACTCTTGTAACTCATCCACTGCAGAAAGTCTATCCATAGTCAGTTCCCAAGAGCTTGGAGCATCTGTTAGGCATATTTATTCTAGTTTTATTTTATTACATTGTCTAGGTTAAACAGGAAGCTAATTCTATTTTTTTTTTTTTTATAAACTGATCTTGTATCATTGTTTACTTGCGATTCAAACATGAGCTTTTTAAAAACTTTTATAACATAACTTTGCTTCCTGTGAATCCTAAATGCCCATTGGTTGAGCCTCTCTTCTAACTGGCTAGCATTGACATGGATGTGAAGTAGTGAACTGGTCTGTCTACTTCTTTGGATGATCCTGCCTTTGATAGTCTATAATAGTATCAGCCTTTTCATTTCCCTTTAAGTGCCCAGAGATCCATTGTAATGTGACTGTGATAGTAAATTTTGACATTATATATATTATTGTGATTAGTGTAGTCAACTTTATTTAGCTAGATGATATATTTTGCTAGTCAATGCTTGAAGACTGCAGATAA
Source organism: Biomphalaria straminea (assembly GCA_021533235.1). Taxonomy (NCBI): domain Eukaryota; kingdom Metazoa; phylum Mollusca; class Gastropoda; family Planorbidae; genus Biomphalaria; species Biomphalaria straminea. Next base: position 20,153,652 of record JADKLZ010005243.1, read on the forward strand.
TATAGTGGCATTTTGGACTAAAAAAATATACTGATAGTAATAAAGAATAGAGACAAAGAAAGGCTACTGTACAGAAAGCAATAACTTTCTATTTAGTCTACAATGAGCCCAGGATAAAATATTAACCTAATCATTTATCATCTGTTCTTGATAGATTTTTCACCATTCTTTGATGATATTGATATATATATGCATTAGCATAGTTAAACATCTAGGTATGAAATATAGCATCCTGCTTCAATTATTTTTGTGTCACAATATTTTTTTTTAGACTTTCAGATTCTCCACTCAATCACTTGAAATTTGATAACAATGCTTTTGGGTATTTCTAATATGAATTATATTTTAATGACATGTCAGAGAATTACAAATTTTGCAGTGGATGAGGTTACATTATTAATCTAGTTTTAAATTTAATTTTTTTTTTAAAGTTTTTTTATTAAATGAATTATTTAAAATGTATAAAATTTAATAGACATAAAGCTAAATTTAAAGGGGACTGGCTAAAGCAAGATATACAC
>JADKLZ010005243.1:20154572-20167175 GCA_021533235.1 Biomphalaria straminea
ATGTATGTATGTATGTCTATAGTAAGATTGATCAATGATTATGTTTTTTTTTTAAATACAGATTATTATTTTTTTTTCTGTAGCACCCAAAACCTATTAGTCCATTAGATTGTGAGAATATTCTTGTACCACGGCCACCAGCAATAGACCTTTCGAAAGCACCAGCTCGAAGAGGGTCTGGTAATCGTTCAAAGTTACCTTCAAACGGAGAAGGTTCAGAGAGCTCTTTAATTCGCTCTGGTCAAGGAGATGGTGAGTTTTCATGCCTCTATCTAAAAAAAGCAAAACAAATAGTTTAATTTGTTTTAAAAAAAGAAACTTGTAATTCAATTTTTACTTTTTTTGTTTCAAACTTTCAAGAATTAACTTACACAGAATCTTCTGGAGAAAAAGCTACTGTTGGCAGCAGTGATCTCTCTGAAGACTCTTTTGATGCCAGAACATCTTTACCTTCAGGCAATGCTGGTGATAGCAGAGAAAGCAGTGCTGGGAGCCAGAGGTCTCACTGTGATGGTATAGAAATATATTTTTTAAAATAATAATTATTGTTTAGTATAATATACTAGGATAACTCCCTCTGTTTGAGCTGCAAAAATAAAAGAGTGATCTTTCTATTGTGTCCAAAGTCTTGAGTGTGCTCTGTCGCCTCAGTAGTTACTACAGAGTAGATTAAACCCCCCCCCCCTTTTTTTTTTTTTTTTATTTTTTGACCGGGCCCGCCCCCCCCCCCCCCCCCGCCTTTCTTGTTTTGACGTGGACTATTCACTGAGTGATCTTTCCTTTACTTTTTGCTACTTGACAAAACTCTTGAGGGAAGAAGAGAATTATATATATATAGATTATCTTCTGGATTCCTTTTAATCTTCATATACTTGAATTATTGAGTATAATAATTATTCATATACTTTTATTATCTAGTATATTTGTATTTCTAATTCTTAAATATTGATTGGTAATTTCTAGGCAATGTGGATGTTTCATCAGAACCAGAAAATGTTTATACTAGAGATGTAGAGCCATTGGTTGTGGAGCTATCATCACTCAAGAGTAAAATCATTATTTAAAAGGAGTCTAACTTTACAAAAAATTTAAAAAAAAATTTTAAAATTTAAATCTTAGAATCATTAAGTGAATACTATCCAATAGTTATAAAAATTTTCAATAATCAAAAAATAATTTATACTGTGAGAAGATACTTTTATATTTGTATACATTTTAAAATGTGTAATAAATGATATCTCTCATTGAGTAATACCATTTTTTTTTTTTTTTGACAGAGAAGGATTGCAACCGAATCTATGAACTGGCAGGACTGTTATATGATGCACTTGATAAGCATAATTGTCTAACTAAGCAGTTTGAACATCGAGCTAATCTCCTGAAAACTATTTTTAAACTGCTGGATGTGGAAGAGCCACGAGTTGTGTTGAAATTAGTGAGACTTATATTGGCAGTAGGTATATTTTTATCACTTGCCATATTCACCTGGGACTTGTGAAGGACTAGGCTGTTCAAATTTAGTTCACTTTTGTGAAGGACTCAGGGGTGCCACTTTTGCAGGATAACCCGGAAATCCGGGTTTTGAGGGGTCAGATTTTTCCCCCCTCCGGGTTTGCCTTCTACAATTTTGTTAAAATCTGGGTTTTTGGTTGATTTAGAATTTTTCGAAATTTCTAATATCATTTTCCCCGTTAATTTTAGTTTGCTAGTTCCGATCGCGCGAGCCGCCATTTTAAAATAAAATCGACCAGTTTCATATCTCACGATTCGCGAGACTTTCACTTTGCATGTGCACTAAGCTTTATTTACAGTATTTTTTTTTTTTTTAGAGTGTAAACATTCTATAGATCTCTAGATCTACGGAACGCGCCTCGATTCGGTTCGATTTACAGTCTAGATCTATTTCTATAATCAATCTAGATCTGATCTAGACTGTAAAGTCCCGTATTTAGTATAGATCTAGTCTAGATAAAGGCGATGTCGAGATAAGTTCTACTCGCGTACCGAGATCTAGATTAATCTAGAATCTAGATATTAGAAATAGAAAGAAAAAAAATTCACGAGTGTGAAATTAGATTTTTTGTTCGTTCCCCCGCTCCGTGTTTTATATTTGTATAGATTCAATGAGTATATAGAGTCTAGATCTAGTATATATAATATAGAGTCTGTGTCTAGAGCTATATTGGTCTAGGGGTAGGATTTAGATTTAGGATGGAATAATAACCGTATTCACATCGTTTTTTGATCAGAACTAGAATCAATGATTGAAGAATTAATAAAATTAACAAGTTGGGGTTCGCCTGAAGACGTAGAGGCAAGATCGATTGGTCAATTAATTTTAGTTCTATACAAATGATGTAGAAGCAGTCCAGCACATTCTAGCCATCTAGGTCTACATTTAAATATTAGTAACGAAATCTAAATGTTCATTTTGGAGTAGATCTGGACTACATATCTAATTATATCTTATTGTTGCAATAGATTTACTGGGCTGCTTTCAAAGGTGTAATAAGGGAAAAATGTTAAGAGAGAAACATCATTTAAAATGACTGGGAAGGGGGGGGGAACAAACATTAGTTAATATAAAATTTTACTAAATCCTCTTGTATTACAAGCTTTATCAATAAATACACACAAACTCTATTATAATGATAGGCTTACTAATTACATATTTAAAATATTGGGGGGGGGGGCATATTATGATATAGATCTAAGTAGTAATTTACTTCTGTTCTTTCGTCAAATTTTGGTGCTTAAATTGTATATATGGCACGTTTCAGGGTTTGTAAAGTTTGAGGTTTACGATTTCAGGGTTTGTAAAATTTGGAAATTCAGGTTTCAGGGTTTACTTGCTCTCATTGGTGGCACCCCTGGAAGGACTAGGCTGTTCAAATTTGAACTGCTGGGAATAGATGATGTTGGATACCCAACATGTTTTAGGGAAATTAAAGCTAGTAAACTCTTCCTATAAACAGAACATGAAATCCTTCTTTATCTAAATCTTAAGTCACTACATGGATTTTATTTATTTACAAAACATGAAAAGAAGCAAACAGTGGATGAAATAAACTCCCTTTTTTGTCATATCCCTTTCGTAAACATTGTTGTATCGTAAACTTGATCACGATGGTGTTGATCTTCTTTCCAGTGATGATTGCAAGGATTCAATCAACATTTTCTTTTTTATTTCATTATTTGAAACTGAATGAGTGACATAGTGCTGTTCTAGAGTGGTTGAGTAAGCATCCATCTATTCAAATTTTAAACAGCTAAAATGATACTGGCCAACAGTTTTTTGTTTCAGCACTGAGGACTTAATATTTCTTTCTGTTTAATATGGATTCTTGGTACTAGGTGACGAGCTATTAATTTGCATGCCTTATAAATGTATTGGTCAAGTACACCTTTTTATCAAAAGTCTTAATGGACAAAAACTGAAAATATTATAGAGGTAGATTTTGTTTTGTCTTAATTGTATGCACTTTACTTATAACAATTTTTTTTCACTTTTATTTTCTTCTTCATCAGTTTAAAGTGGCTGGGAACAATTTATTGAATGTCTGCAAATTAATTTTTAAAATTGGTCGCAACGATAAAAATGATATTTATTTTTTGGAAGATAATTTACTAAGTAAGTAATCATGTTTTTATATTTCTAATTTGATAGATCTGTGCTCACCATTAATTTCTTCATTAATAAATTGTTATTTTGTATGCTAGAAATGCTAAGTGGATAAATAGGTGTTGAGTGTTAAACATTTTTTAACACAGAAATTTGACCCTCTCATTTCCCTTTCTGTAAAGATAATTACATGAATCTGTGATGTAACCAGATATGATTGTTATATTACATTCCCCCATTGTTTTGTTTTTTCTGTAATTTTGTTTAAATCATTGCTGTATCCCATTTATTGTGTAAGTCTATGATGTTCTCTGACAATGATTTTCAAAATCCTCTTGCTCTTGGATCAAAGCAATTGTAAAATCATATGTGCTCACATCTTCATGTTGATTTATGCTGCTGCTTTGATTTTCCTTATTAAAGTTTTATTTCAAACTCTAAATCTGACTTGTTCAGATTCTCAGATAAGTACTTTCATTTATAGCGGGCACGTTGGCTGAGTGTTTAAGAGCCTTGCTTCCAAACCTGGGGCCCTGGGCTCAAATCTTGGTGAAGAATGGGATTTTAATTTTTTTTTTCCTGAGTACATCCAACTTTAATGTGTACCTGACTTTATTTGGGAAAGTAAAGGTAGTAGGTCGTTGTGCTGTCACATGACACCCTGCTCGTTAAACCATTGGTCAAAGAAGCAGATGACCTTAACATCATCTGCCCTAGATGATTGCAAAGTCTGAAAAGGGAAATTTAGGATACTTTACTTTTTTTATGACTATGTTACCATATAAGTGATTTGTAGACCCAAATGTTGCACCGACTTTTCAAGCATAATAGAATTTACTAGATAAATATTGGATTAGACAAGATTTTTATATATGAATGCACCAATCTGAACATTCTTTTATGGCTTGTGTTTCAAATTTTGTTTTCTAATATCTTTTTAGAAACGTAAACTGTAAAATTCTATATTTTGTAGATTTACTCTTAGAAACTATTCGAGCTACAGATGTGACACATTCCTGGGAAGCTTTGATCTATTTGGTTGGAGCTGTCAAGTTTCTTACAGGAAATGCAGATATTTTAAAAAGACTTGCCAAATTGGATTGTATCAAAACATTGGCTCTACTAATGCATTCCATAAATAAAGTCGTAAGTATATGTTATTTAAAGCTTATTTTATGTATTGCAGTAATACCTAATCTGAATAGGATCAGATTTTATATTATTTAACCTTCTTAAGACGACGTGGCCGATATATCGGCCCAAAGCTATTTGGCGAAAAAGACGAGCCGGCCGATATATCGGCTGTGATGTTTCCAACCACAGGATTGGCTAGCCAGTGTTTGTATCAGCCAATCAGATTAGTTCTTACTATTTTTACACATTAGTAGACTGTAATGGCGGCTTCTTTCGCTATTTCGATGCGATAATTATTTTTTATGATTTTTTTGAAGTTAGCTAGTGAGAGGTGAAAAATTGAACATGTCAGCCGTTGATATTTATGAAAGCAAACTCCCTGACTCTGATTATATATAAACTTTAATAGCCCTAATAAAAATAAGAGCAGTATTGAGGAAAGCTTTAGATCTAAGTTTGACCTAGATCTAGTATTTGTTGACGATGTCTATTATTGGTAACATGGTCTAGAGGTAAGGGGGATAGCTGGATACAGAAGACCCATTTGAGAACCAAGGGATTAGCACCCAATATGCTGTTTTATGCTCTTTTTTACTATCAATTTAGTTCAAACATTTGTCAGGGAGACTTATACTATCATGCCAACTTTCTGATAAAAAAACAGCTCAAAAAACAATCTGTGGGTCATAAATTAGTGACTGTCACTCTGGCAATAATGAAGGTGTTTTTTCCATGGTACCTGGGGGGGGAGGAAAAGTAGTAAAATAACGTAATAGAAGTGTCTGAAGGGTCCCATGTAGTAGGGCTTATTCAAGCCTTTAACCTGTTAAAAAACTCTAACCTTTATAATTCTGTTCTGTTTTGAAAAATCGTTTTTGAAATTTTATGCGCATAAATTATACAAATTAGCTTGGCTTATTTTAATAAAGAGGGCGCGGTGGCTGAGCGGTAAAGCGCTTGGCTTCCGTACTGGAGGTCCCGGGTTCAAATCCTGGTGAAGGCTGGAATTTTTATTTCGGGATTTTCGGGCGCCCTTGAGTCCACCCAGCTCTAATGGGTACCTGACACTAGTTAGGGAAAAGTAAAGGCGGTTGGTCGTTGTGCTGGCCACACTACACCCTCGTTAACCGTGGGCCACAGAATCAGATGACCTTTACATCATCTGCCCTATAGACCACAAGGTCTGAAAGGGGAACTTTTTTATTTTAATAAATGTTAATATTTCAAAAAAAATCCATAAGATTCAATTAGTTCATTCATTTCCCTACAATACTATATATAGTTTTATGTATGTAAAGTAATTAGTTTATTTGTTAGAATTTTTTTTGTAAGAGAAGTGTTAAGGCTGGAAATAGGGCTCCGTCTTTTTGGCACAAGACATGCTAAAATGCTCCCTCTTAAGAGGGTTAAAATACATTTAACAGTTTATTGTTTAAAAAAAAAGCACTCTTGAATATTGAATAATTAGCTTTTTTTTTTCTCAAAGTGTTATTGATCTACATTAGTGCTTAAGTCGCAACTGGTGGTTTGAACTATAGTAAAGATCCCACTGCAAAAAAATTCCTGGTTCCTTGACAGGTTAATTCTCAGGCAGTATTATGGAATAAGTAGTGAGTTAATAGCAAAAGGATAATTAATTGCAGTTGACTACAATACAAGATATGATGTAATACACATAAAACCATGTGTTAAGTTAAAAAACAATATTGTTAGCCAATTACTATAACCTGCAGTAATTTTTTTATTGGAATAAACATCAGAATATCATAGATACTTACAGACAGTTTCCCATTTAATCATTTCCTGGATGTCATTTCATACTTGGGGGATCTTAATGCTGAGTACCCCATGTTGGATCCAAATGCTGAGTACCCCATGTTGGATCCTAATGCTGAGTACCCCATGTTGGTTCATAATGCTGTATCCAGAGAATATATGTACAGAAGATACAGAAAAGAGTCATCAGTCTTCACAATCACAGAAGATATTATACTCACACATCTTCTCAATCCTTTCAAGACCAACATTTCAGTTTTGTTTTAGACTGTCAATATATTTTGTACTGATCAACATGTTTGTTTTCTTTATCTAGAATGGTAACAATGAGAAACCTGGAGAACAATTTGGACACATCCTTGTTCAAGTAAGAGGAAATTGTATTGTTTTCATTCTTTCACAATTGACTTAGCCAAATGAACATCCACAACTTTTTTTTATTTCTGTTACTTCATTATTTCACTTCTTGATAGTTGACAGCAGCACTGAGAAATCTAGCAGACACCAGCTCTGGGAGAGATAGATTTCTTACACACAATGTGATTGATGGACTTGTTCTTGTCATGGAAACTTACTCTGGTGATAGTGATCTAATGATGTACATCTCAAGAATACTAAGGTGATCCATTCATTGGTATTGTATGTGTAGAACAGTTCATACTTACTCTTACAAAAAGTAAGCTTGTTTTGAAAAGGGGGACTTAGTAGTTTTACCTGAAAATGTTCAAAACTAATTATCAAATCTTCAAATGAGAAAAACATGATAAATGCACAGTTTTGTAGTCAATGTAATTGGTACTGTACTCATTTCTTTTCACTGTTGTAACTGTTAATGTCATTTCTGTTTTGCAGTAAAAGTACTCTTCACACAGACTGCTGTTCAGTATTAGCCAACTTGCCTCAGTTTTATAAGGCATTTGTCAGTTTATTAAAAAGGCATTTAATGAAAGATGTAAGTTGAATGTCATGTTAAGAAATGTTATGAACTTTATTCATTGCACTAAATTGTTCAGCTTTTCTTTGCATTTGTTAGAGAAACTTCTTATTCAATTTTAATATTGGCTATTAGTATTTCAATGTTTATTGAAATGTTCTCAGGATTTAGTTGTCAGGCTTTGTTTTGTTATTGGTAACCTTACCATCAAGAATGATGCAGCCAGGCTCAAACTGTTTCATGAAAGTAATTCTATTGAAACCTTACTGCTGATTCTCAAGACATACTTAGAGTTGGACCAACAAGTAAGTGAAGATATTATTTGTTGCTTCTGTTCTATTCTTAATGAATAACAAACATAATTTGCCATTTCTTGCCTTTAAAAAAGTAAATATTTTTGTAATAATTGTAAGTATTAATTAAGTAACTCTACTATCAGGGAAAGACTAGAGCATATGGTCCAGAGGAAGATTTCAGTGGTAGTGTGGACAAAGGAGAAACTCAAGTCAGCAAAGTGGAAGATGTTCTAATCAAGGTTTTTTATTTGTTTCATTTGCAATACTTTGTAGTTTACTTTTTTTTTTTTTAGCAATTTTCTTTTGTATTGTTGATATACTGTTACATTTACATTTTTTTTTTTACAGTTTTGATTTTAATTTAAAAGTTTTAGCCAGAATTAGTAACAATATTTGATGTTTGTAACATGTTTTTATATTTAGAATGAATTGTAATGATTATTACATAATATTATCTCCTAGGTAATGAGAGTGATAGCCAATCTGACAATAAATGAAGAAGTTGGCACTGCCATTAGTAAAAATAGTGAATTCATGAAACTGTTGCTGAAAATAATTGGTAAGCTTTTACATTGTAAGGATAACAATCTAATTTTGTATTTGATGCCAGAGAACCAATTTATTTGTTGTTTTCTTTTTAAACTTGATTTAAGGATAATTCAACACTCAATACGTCACTGTAATGATTATCTTGATTTGACTAACATTATTTTGTGTTTTATTTTTTAAAATGTTTCACTTGAAACATAGAATGCATGCTATTCACCAATATGTTTTGTGTAACTCTCAGATGAAAAAGACATTATTCACCATGAAGAAGTCATTATTAATGCTGTGGTTGCCATCAACAATTTATCCTACTACATCATTAACAATCAGAGCCAGATTGGACTGCAGCTAAATATAGCTCAATGTAAGTTGTGTATAGAATGGCCACTTACATACACATTTTTTGGGGTGTTATTGGGAGTACACAGACCTGTTAAGCTGAAGAAAAAAAAGTATTATTAAAAACCCATCCATTATGACCATGTTTTTGTGTGTAAGATTAAATCCAATGTAATTAATTATGAAGTGGCTAATGCTGTTAAGTCACCAGATTTGACTTGACTTGTATGCTTTGGGCATTTCTTCACAAAGGAAAATTATTAGGTAGTAGCCCAAAACGTCCATCTGGATGATAAAGTAGAACAGCGTGGGGTATTAGGTACTAGCCCAAACATCCATCAGGATGATAGAGTAGAACAGCGTGGGGTATTAGGTACAGGCCCTAATGTCCATCAGGATGGGAGTAGAACAACTGGTGGTATTAGTTACAAGCTCAAACGTCCATCAGGATGATGAGTAGAACAGTGGGTGGGGCTAGAACTGGGGACCATCAGTGGGAAGTGCATGTCACAGGCAGCCTTCCTGTTATTAATCACATTCAATTTAAGAAAATCAGAAGATTAACCCCACCAGCCCTCAAGCCCTGAAACAGACTGTACCCTATGTCCTGTACTCCAGGGGCCACATCCCTTTTTTCTTGTCAACTTTCAAGCTCTAGCTCTGTACTGTTTTGTTTGTTTTAGAATCTAAATGACATCTTTTCAATAACTTTCTTCTAGCACTTTTAAAACTGTTAATGATCAACAATATGGAAGGTATCTTGGAAGCTGCCCGAGTGTTTGGTAATCTGACAAGACATAAACAAGTTAGAGATTATTTATCACAGAATAAAGGTATCTAGCTCTTGTGAAGATCAACATTTATTTCTGTTTGTTTGAATTGATCTCTATATTTTATCATCTTCTTAAAAATGAAAAAAAAAAACTCTCTATTGATTCTGCTGAATGTGTTAATGATTGAATTTCAGTGGATGCCATCATGGTGACCTTATTGGACTCCAATAACAGAGAACTAGTTTACATAGCCTGCGGGGTTCTCATCAACTTTATGCTGGATGAAGAAAAACGTCCTATTTTAAAGAAAGAGGGTGGCATAAAGAAGTAAGTGTGTTCATGTGGCTTTGAACAAGTACACATTTAATAGCATTTGGACATCTCGCAAACACTTAACACTGATCAATAGTGAATAGAGGACAATTTATTTAGTTTGCTTAGTTATATTTGTTAGCATGTAGATTCTAATATCAAACTTGTGTTTCAGATTACTAGAAGTTCTGAGAGACTTTGGCAAAGAAGACTGGCAGCTGAGTGCCTGTGTATGTAAAGTGTTGGTCAATTACAGTTGTAGGATTCATTCCAGTACAAATAGCTTTGGGCAAGAAGAAGCTATTGAACTTTCTGAGCTGCTTACAGAGTATATTGGTAGGGAGATCTACATTTGTATTACAATAACTGGGTTTATGCTTGAGCTTGTACATGCAGACATCAGTGAATAATGGGGCATACATTAAAAGGGATTTTAAAAAATAGCATTAACTTGAAAAGTACATCTTTATCTTTCCAATGTTATTTAGTATTTAACTCTTTCTCTCCGTAATTATTTACCACATTCTGATGGAATCAACGTTGGTATCGTCAGTCAGGGGAGAAAGAGTTAATGTATTTTGAACTAATCTGTATAAAGTTTACCTTAAACTTTTTTGTTCTCTCGTTTTAGATAAAGACATGGCCTTGGGTGAATCTCTGGCCAATGTTGATGATGATGAGATGAAGGAATACATTGAAGATGTTTGGCATGAAGAGTTTTATTCAATTGGCTCCCAACTTCTCAAGAGGATTGTGTCCCATTTGTCTCCCCTGGAACCCTTGGAGGCACCATCTTGACCTTACTGCTGAACAATGCCTGTTTTAAACGCTGCCTGTTCATTTCAACATGCAAGATTCTTTAGTTATTGTAAAGACCAATTTGTAATTAAGATTAGTATTAACAGGAGTTTCAAAAAGCTCTTTACAATCATCCATTTATTTATTTAATAGCCAAAACTTTTATAATCTTGAAATTGTTAAGAAGTCAGCAAAAGATGATTTAGGAACAAAAATCTTCTTAACTATATAAAACATTATTTGTACATTTAAATTAATATAAAAAAAAGTATATGTCATCATGTATAGAAACAAAATAATATAACTTTGTGATCTATAAATAGAGAAAGGTCTCAAGAACTGGTAAAGGAAAACTCCTGCCTAAAGTTTCTATTCATCTATAGTTTTAAGATGCTTTAAAAAGTCTAGATACCTTTAGATTGGTTATTTCATTCTTTTATTTCTGATATTAATAACATGTACATTTGATTAATAAAATGTAATGCTCTTTTATTGACATTTTTGATAACAGTGCTATGTAGCAATCACTTGTCATCATTTCTAGTTCTTAATGCAGTCCTTTGGAATAATATTCTATCTTAGAATCTATCTTAGCCTCAGAATTCAAACCAATATGAGAAATGAAACTGTTTTTCTATTTATTAACTAATTAACTTTACTTCTTTAACTTGGTGAGATTAGTCTGTTGTAGGTCTGTAGTCAGGTGTGGTAAGAGCACTGTTCATGTAGATTTAGCATCTTTTCTTCTCCTATAGAGCTTAATCTTGAGTATCCATTCAGGGTTGGTTGATTATCTTGCATCCTTACTGTTTTTTTTTTAAATTGGGTCATTCAGTTGATAAATGTGTCATGAGTTCACCTTTTATTCAATGTTATTTTTGTGATCTTGTAGACACTTTGCAAAGTAATTTTATAAATCTTATGTCACTATTGGTTATCTTCTAATGAAAAACTATTGACATAGTTTTACATAGCGTATATCAACTCTGTCTGTACGGTAAAAAAGTTGTGTATGATATATTTCTCCCACACCCAATCTCGGATAATTTTAAAAAATTATTTTTTATACCTGACAAAACAAGAATCAATTTAAAAATAATCATTTAGTTTAAAAACTGTTGGTAATAAATTATTTTGTTTGGTATCAAACAAGGGATAGAAACTGTACTTGACAGATGTGGTAGTATACTTGGAATTAGTCCCTTAGAGGCCTATATCTCTGAGTGAAGAAGTTTTTTTTTTAATGCATTCAAAAAGTGATCTCTGTAAAATTCAAACAGATCCCCCCTCCCCCTTTCCCAACTGGTCCAGACAGGTGATAGGATCATGGTGTATTGGAGAAAGTTAAAAGCACAGAGTTATTATTGTTAGTTTAGATCTATTACAAATTCAATCAGATGAATGATCTAAACTAATTAATACAATTACACTTAATATGAACTTTGTCTTATTTTTTTTAAAATGTTTTTCTTGTTTACTTAATATGAGCTGTCCTCCCCCCCCCCCTGCACCCCACCCAAGATTTGAGCAGGAGTTTTCCTTTGAAGTTTGATAAATAATGTTTTATTAGCAGTGAAATAAAGACTGCTTTAAGGGTTTAAGATGAATTAAAGATAAAAAAAAATAGGAATAATAGATGAATTACGCCAATAGTTTTCAGGTACTAAAAATAGTACTACATCGTTTTCATCAATAAAAACTTAACTTCATTATTTACTTTTGAAATATTTACAAATACAAAAAAAAATTAAATTATTTAGGTGCTTTGTTTATAATTTAATGTTGACCCTAACATGCAAGTTTAGCTTTTAACCTAAGTCTGACTACACAAAATTTCATTTAATGAATCCCAATAATGATTTGAAAGCAAAACTATTGTGAAATGTAGAGATGAAAACTAACTCTTCTACTAACACTTATACCTTCAATTATCTTCAATACTAGTTTCATAGTTCCCTAAGACTAACCCTTATATGAAATCTAACTCTAACCTTGATCTCTTAGCATAACTTCATGATTAGCACCTAGGTATTAAATCACAGGTACTAAATCACACCTATTCAAAAAATG
>JADKLZ010005243.1:20167275-20183054 GCA_021533235.1 Biomphalaria straminea
AGTAACACTTATTGGAAAACTTAGTTCACCATATCAGTATTTTTTTTTCTGCTAAATATCTTTTGTTTTAAAAAAAAAGATGTATTGACAATATATATATATTATTTCTCAATGCAAGTCAACTTGTAATTACTTGATAGAGGTGAAGAAAAGGAATTCCTCCAGTCCTTCATCTTTTTATTTTTAATTGTAATTTTTATAAGTGTAAAAAAACTAGTATCATTGTTAATTCTTTGACATTATGTTCCTGTTGTGCAGAATGCTAATAATAACTTTAAGTGATTAACAGTCATAACCATTGTGTATTTTTTTTATGCTCTTTATATTATTGAATATTCAGGACTAATATTTTGTGTAGAAAATCCTTTTACTTTTATTTCTATGATGTAATTTTACTAGGAAGTACATTTGTTTGAATGTAGCTCTACATGGAAACAAAGAAAACAAAAGTAAAATATTTTAACTTTGTCATTTTCTCTTTGATCTGATCTATGTAGCTCTATGTGTAATTTCTACTGCATGGTGGATCTGTAATATAATTAATAATAATTTTTTTTTTTGAGGTATTATTTCTTTTGAAATATTCTGAACCTGAGACATCCAAGTGTCAGTCATCAGATGCTTAGTGCATAACAAAACCTTTGAGTAGCAGCAGCGACTAACTCAGCATTGTATTTAGTGCTCCTACCATAGCCTTGCTTGAGGCAAACTATAATTAATCAGAAACAAACTAAATAGTTCATTATATTGGAATCCATTAAACACTTCTGTTGCACTAAACAACCTAAATTTTATGTACACAAATTTAGTTGAGAAATCCTCAATTATTTGTATTCCTTGCAGCTAAGTATTAAGTCCCATGGAATATCACTTTAATTTATTTGTGAACTTGGGCTGCTTTGAATTGTTTTCTAAATGTATTTCTAGTTTTTATAATTTTATCCATGAACTCATTCTTTAATTTTGTGTGAGCCCAAACAAAACTAGTTTTCTATTTACATTTTTATTTAGAGGGAAAAAAATGGTGATGACTTAATTTATTGCCAATGACATAGATCTGAGGCTCTGTGTTATATTGGTCCATATTGTGCAATCTCTCCGTCCATTTATAGTTTTAAACATTTATTTTGATGGCAGAGAATATTGACTTAATGATGATTTATAGTTGTTTTTTTTTGTATACTAGGTCTCTGGTCATTACTGTTTTGTTGTGGTCACTATACAAAGTTTGCAGCATTTTGAGCTGAAGTATTTTATCTGTGCTGCTCTATTTGAAACCATTTTATCTTCATGTTTCTATTGCAATGCACATGTATATAATGTTAATAATTCACTTCTATTTGCAACAAATCAGATTTTTTTGGCTGGATGGTTTGGAATATCATTGACATTGTGATCTAAGTACACTTCTTCCGTCCCTGTTATAACATAATTTCATTCATGCAAGATATACTATTATATCTATTTATTGAAACATTCTATCTTGAGCATTGATCCAATTCTTTTTATTTTTGTAACTAGGACCTTATTTTAAATGATCCATAGCCCTAATATATTTATTCAGGGTTTTCCGAATGCACTTAATGGGGGAGGGGTACGGAGACCGACGTATGCTAAAAAATTGTAGCTATTTGTAATTTCTTATTGGATTGCTGTATTTCAATAGTATATTATCTTAAAAACCAATAGCTTGATATAAAGATAAGATAAACAGAGTGTAGAAACATTTTGTCTAGGGATAGATAGATTAATAATGACCAAAAAGCCAAATTTCAGTTTAAGAACAAGCTTAATGAAGTTTTTTCATAGTACACAAGTTTACACATTACTTTTCAGATAAGATAAATTAAGTTGTTTTTTTTGTTGCATGGTAGCATTGACCAATGTCCTTTTTCTGTTAAAGTAGTGTCATAACAATGAGGCAGGCTAATTAGAAACAAACTTCATTGATTTCTATATACATTTATTTTGTATTTTCCATTCAGAAAAAGAGCATCTTGAGGCCAGAACAGGAGAAAGCATTTAGTTAAGTCTCAAGTGTTGTCAATGTCCACAAGAATCCTTTCATTCCGTTAAGTCCTAATGCTATCTAATGTACTTGTTGTTTAATGTCAACACTATAAAGCTGTGATTTTATAAATGTGTGTGTGTGTGTGCTCTAATGGTCATGAAATAAATCTAAAATATTCATCTCTTCTTGTCCCTGTCACTTGATGTTATCAATAATCAAACTGAATACATTCCTATGTTATCTTATTTGATGTTAGAATTGACCTGTTCCTTTTATAGTATATAGCCTTTTTTTTTCCTTTTACCTTTTATTGTTAAAATAAAATATGTTTGCTAACATTTTTTTTCTTTATTTTAATGTTTTGTGCAAAGCTTGATTTCATTTTGATTTATTACATCAGTCTATGGAAACTGAAGGACTTTTAATATCATGAAAAATTTTACTACCATAAAATAGTTAAATTTCTTTCTAAGTATTGGAAAAAATGCAAAACAAGAAAATATATTTTCAACATATGTTTTCTGATAGAAGACCCACAAACTCACTGCCTCATATCTCAATACTGCAGTAATAAACTACCTTTTTCTATAAAAACAAAAATAATTGCCACCAATTGATTAACTTATTTTTTTTTTTTAAATGATTCATATATTGTATTGGACAATGAATAATAAAATCAAAATTTCTATTTGATCTGAGAATGAGAAGTGGAAGACAAGAATGGTTTACTCCTGTACAAAACGTAAGGGAAATAACTTTTTACACATTTATTCTCCATTTTAGATAAATGTACTAATTGGTTAATTTTTTTTATTGTTTCATGGTTTGGTATAAGAACTGTAAAGTGGGTGTGGGAGAAATAACATGTACACATTTGTTGTGTTGACAGTGAATTGATATAAGCTTTGTAAAAAAAAAAGTTTATTAGGCTACACTTTCAGACCTTGTGTGTAGATAATGGTTAAGGAGGGTGTCGTGGCCTGCACAATGACCAACTGCCCAACTAATGTCAGGTATCTATTAGACTTGGGACATCCTAAAAATCCCACTATTCACAAAGATTTGAAGCTGAAACCTCAGTTTAGAACTCCAGCTCTTATCACAGGACCACCAAACCCATAAGTGTTAAAATACCATATTAGTTTACTGCACTGAAGCACAGATATTTATATCCTTTTTGTAATGACATTCAAACAAACATACATTCAGGTTTTTTTTCTCTCAACCAAACCCAAAACTTCACTTCCTAACAAGTAACAACTGATGAGTAATCAGAAGCCAGGGATTTGTTTTTAGAAATAATTTTTTCCAAATCTTAGGACATCATTGCAATTGAATGTTCACAGTAATTATTTTCTCCTCTGTCCCTCGACAGTTCATGTCACCCAATCTCTCACTTTCCCCCCAAAATAAGTGGTTCTTAGCAGGATATAGAGAGGCAGACCCATTTCTTTATTTTAAATAGATTAATATGTGAAATAAAAAAAAGCATTTTTTCTTGTCAAAAAAATTTACCAATTATTTAAATAGTGCTTTTTTTTTTTTTAATTTTGCTTCTTACAATTAGTAAAAAAAAACAACATAATAAACAAATTAAAATTCATATTAAAACAATGTATATTTTGGTGTATATTTACAAAGAAAACAGATGCAGTTTACAATAACTTTATTAATGAAATCACCACAGAGCTAGGAATTACTGCAACAATCAACAAAAAAAACTTTTTGGTCGCTGTGATATTTCAAGCACTGCATCTGCAAGTCTCAGGTAATCCCTTGGTTCATTGTAAATGTGGGCTGAGATACGGACATATAACTGACCTTGAACACTCTTGAAGGGAACCTACAGGGACAGATTTGAAGTTTAGACAAATAAATAAATGGTGGTAGATTATTTGAATTGGGTAAATAATGGGCAGCAAATGAAATTTTCTTATGCAGGATTGTTTGGGTGTGTTTTTAAATTTAACAATCAGTATTGAAGTTTGTAAATTGCTTTAATTTAAAAGGTTTTGATTGATGCTATCAGTTTGATAAATCAACTTACACATTGGTACCTTCAATTTTTTAAACTTACCTCAATGTTAAATTCATGAAACAAAATATTTTGTATTTTTTCAGCAGCATCGTAGTTGATGTTCTCGAATTTTGAGTTGAATATTTCAGGTAAGCCAACAAGTACCATGGAACCTGGCCAATGTGAACACATAAGATTCTTGAAGACTTTAACAAACATAATAGAAAAATAGAATTGAAAGCTGACATGTACATTCCTATAAGTACACAAATCATCTCAGATTAGTCTCTTCTGTCATAACAATGGAGAATAAGGAAGAGCAACAGAAATACAATGTGTAGTCTTATCATGTCATTGATATACTTTTACAGGACTAGGATGCTTTAATACTTAGGCTGAAAGAAGAATTCAGGCCTTTGTAAATAAAGATTGTTGGCTGCCAGGAAAAGAAAAAAAAATGAGTTTTCCAAACTACAAATCTAGCCTGAGCAGGCAAAAAGGAAGAATTCCTCAATGATGTTAAGTGATGTCATGTTTGTGCATGTAGCACTAGTACAGCTAAATGAAGAAATGTAGTCAACTTTTTATTCTCATTACTATTCTTACCAAACATTTCAATGGGTGCTGCCAACTTTGAAGACCAGCATTTGGTTAAAATTTGAGCTGATGAACAAACAAAATAGCAATTTTGTATTAAACATTATAGAAATATTATAGTTAAAATATATTCTTGAGGTCGTCAATGCACTAAACAAAAACTCTTGCCCATATAGGAAATATTTTCAGAGGGGAAAAAAATCTGTGTATTAAAATATGTTTCAAGCTACAGGAACTACCAAAATGGAATCTAAAATCTATCAGAAAAGCAATATTGCAGTCAACAGTTTAATCTATGCTAAAAAACTACACTAAATCTAATAATGTTTTAGAAGTTTTACTTAATAAATTACTTTGAGTAAGTAATATACTCCCTTTGGTAACAAGAATTTATAAATAGTAAAATTAAAAGAATTCCAGAACTTAACAATAAATCTTGATTTAAATGAAGTCAAAGAATATAAAATAAAAGTGATTCATTTATAAACTGCAACTGGTAAGCGTGTGGAGAGGTTAAGTATGCTTGAACTTGGTTTGGTTTGGCTACATATGAAAGGGGCTTGAGGTTCAACACCCGAATCAAGCAGAGTTGTGTTTACTGAGCGCCTAAAGGCAGCATGACTTATCTCAGATACCCCTTTACCCCACTGGTCCACAAATGAGATTGAACCATAGCTCTTTGAGCATGAAATCATGAAAGTAGCTATATATAATAGCTATAATAATAATAATAATAACTGTACTATTAAAATAGTCTGATTTTCAGTCAAGAAATGTGTAAATGATGAAATATTCTATGTTTCATTATAAATAAAGTAAAGATCACAAAGTACAACAACAAAAAAGTTACCCAAGATTACACCTAGCACAAACATTGACAACAAAGAAATGAAGAAAGATGTTTGACTTGAAGGAGAACAGAGAAATGAAGAAAGATGTGTGACTTGAAGGAGAACAGAGAAATGAAGAAAGATGTTTGACTTGAAGGAGAACAGAGAAATGAAGAAAGATGTTTGACTTGAAGGAGAACAGAGAAATGAAGAAAGATGTGTGACTTGAAGGAGAACAAAGAAATGAAGAAAGATGTGTGACTTGAAGGAGAATAAAGAAATGAAGAAAGATGTGTGACTTGAAAGACATTAGAAAAAGATGGAAAATTAATGTTTGTAAACAGTAAATACCAGAGGGGCTCAAATCTTGACATGAAGCAACAAACCATGACACAAGCTTAATACACACACATATAATGATATATTTATATAAAGCATTAGTCAAACATAAAAATAACTTCATCACACTAACAAAATGATACATTTATAAAAAGCATTTGTTTAAGTTATATAATGAATTTCAAAACACGAAGTCTAAAGAAATCAACCCTTTTGATTTCCTGTTTATTTTGAAATACACTATTATTTACAGTTAGGATAATTAAACAGGAACTATTATACCTCCTTCTCTAGCACATTGGTGCATATAATTCCTAGCACAGTCACCTAGTTCTAGCCAAAAGTCAAGGACAGTGTGTAATGACAGCATTGGGCTGTAGTCATGTAAACCTGGAAGTAACAAAATTACTTGGTCAGAACAAGATTTTTATAGAGCATTCATTTTTTTGTTGACTTCAAATATAAATGTTTTGTGGAAATCACAATTTTAGAGGAAAAAAATAAATAATTTAAGTAGATATAACAATACAATTACCAAATAAAAATTTAACTTTTAAATTGAACAGTAAAAACATCTATAAACCTTATGAAAGTAGTGTAAATTGTGTGGACAAACCTGACCAAAAGAATTCTGAACAGAATCCACTTCCAAAACCATGAGAGATAACTGCAGGTTTGACTTCATTTTGAAGTTCTGGTTTGACATACAGGAAAGCAACACCTTTAGGACTGCACAGCCATTTATGACAATTTGAAACATAGTAGTCTGGGTCAAGGTCAGCTATATTTAGATTCAAAGCACCCAGAGCATGAGCACCATCTATCAGTACTCTTGCATTCCTTTATTAAAGTGAAAGGATAAAGCAACAAGTATTCTGTATCCTATATTATAAATGTTATGAAACTAAAAGTGAATCTTCCTCTATGTTATTTTTTTCAAAAAGTGAATGGAATTAATTTTTTCACCCTTCAGGGGGTGTGAAACTATGCTTTAATTAAATTTATACAACTTTTTTGTTTGTTATCAGAAAATGCTATATTCATTACAGAATTAAAGGAGAATGCATGTCATGTTTGCATACATTAATCAGTATAACTTAAAAGTGGGCAACCAGCAGTGCTCCTGCCTTCTATTAGAATATATATAACAGGGAGCTGATAATCCATCTCTACACCACTGGAAAAATGAAAACTGACTAACTGTGGACATATCAAATCAACATCTCTAGTTCTAGACTACAGATTTTTAGATTTCATGGCACATTGGCACAATTTAGGCCATGTCATACCATCTAGACTACATCTAGGAAATTTGTAGTGTGATCAAAATTAATACAAATTATTATTTTATAATATTTATTCATATTTTTACAAAACTTTATATAAAACACACTTAAAAACACACAAAATGATTGTCTTCAACTCAATATTCCATATCACTATTACCCAGAACATCAATTTACAGAAAACAGAGTCTTTTGAAGTCACCACTATTTCAAATAATTGTTCTTGATGTTAAAAGAAGGAAATTCTAGATGTTTATCAAAGGGAAACTATTCAAAATAAAGTTCAAAGAAATTAAAAACATACAGGAGAAAAAAAAAGGAAAATTAAATTTTAAATCAATGATGATACTGGTGTTGACCCTCGCTAAAGGGGCAAGTCAAATCAACTCTGGAAGAATCGCTACGGAGAGAAAGAGTTCCCTGATTAGCTATCATTAGACATGCCAAAAAGGTTCATTAACCGTCTGACTACTACTTCCCCACCAACTCAACTACACATACAAAAGCCTATTGGAATATAAATGTTATTTAAAAGAAAAAAAACAACAACACATACACTCTTCTGCATAGTTGAATCATTTCTAATACAGGCATTATGATTGGTGTATTGCTTGGAATGTGATCAAGGATAACCAGTTTGACATCTCCTTTTGACAATTCATCACTAAGAATATCTAAAATCTACAAAGCAAAGGTATAGTGCTAAATAAGTACAAACTACAAAAAGTATTATTTATAAATACATTGAAAACAAACCAGGGTCCTAAGGTTAGCAAATACTACCAATAGATAGATATTTAAATGAGTTTCTTTGATAAATTTAAGGCCAGTATGTCATATCAATATCCATAAATCAGACAGGTATTGCAGTAATTACATTCTTGCAAGTAAATATAAGTATACCTTTTCTTTACTATCAAGTGGGAAAGGTATCACAGCTTCCCTGTTGATTGCACCAGATTTTGAACATATGTATTGCACATGCTTTTTAACTGCTCCTTGAAATAGTTTTCAAAATGAAATTATTGTCAATCTGGATCATGCAAACAAAGGAATATTTTTATCAATGATTGATGAATAACATCTCTAAAGCAAACAATTACAAATACAAGGTTGCAAAACTAAAAATTGCAAAATATTGACACTTATACTGTGATAGTTCATATTTCTAGACCATTTCTTTTAAACAATAACTATTTCCAATAAAAATTATCTTAAAAATGGGTTTTCAACCTTGGAGGCTAACCTCCTGTGCAGAGACCAAATGGGTTCTAGAGACTTCAAGGTCTTTTTCCTGAGGATGTGTTTTTTTTTATTTGCCAAGAGTTTGGATCTGACCAGTCTGTTTGACTATAACATACAGTGGTCAGGAAGATGAGCAATGGAAAGCTGCTTATGAAATGAATAAAAAGTGACTATTTTTGTTGGAAAAAGATGTCAATCAAAAGAATTTGAAAATCCAGGCTTAATTAGTTCTGACATTTATTTATAATTTTGAATGAAGTTATTCAGTGTTTCCTAACCTTAACCCTTGCTCAATCTCAAATTTTTCTATGATAAACATTTGGTTTATACCACATACAATTAAATAATGTCAGCATATATTGAAGGTCATATTTTAAGAATTTTCCGGGGGTGGGGGTTTCCTCCCATTGGCTCCCACATAAAGTTGAATACTTCTTTTAACCTTACATTCACTAATGTTATGAAATACTTGTTAAATCAAAAAGTTGGGGGGGGGTGTGGGGTGTGTGTGCAATATTCTAGTTAGTCTTATTTAGGGAGAGCAACAAAGAAAAATGCTAGGCATAAGACTAAGTGCTATTTTTTATACTGTTTGGAAGCATCAAAAAGTTTTTTTATTCAATACTTTTTTTCAATTAAAACATTGCTCACAAAATAAGAATGACCAACCATAGGTAATGTTGAACGTGAGAATCACATCTTTAGCATCAAGTGGAAAACTGCTTAAAACAGAATTGGTGGCAAATGTTGCGTTGTTGACAAGAACCAAATCTTTAGGAGCGCAACCTATGTAATTATATTTTTTAAGATTAATATTACTATATTCATATAATATATTCATGAAATTAAAATGACAAAAAAACTGAAGAGTGTTAAAAGAAGAAGACTTGTTAATGTAACAAATGGTAGGTCTGAAAACTCAGTTTTCCTCCACATTCAGGTATTCATCATGTTTTTGTCTTTGAAGTTTTCTTTTGATATTTGACATATCAATTAGTACTTTCTAGCATGTCAGTCAGTTTTGATTTGATTTAGTAAAACATATGAAATGTTATTTAACATTAGCACTTGCACTATGTCTTCATTTCACATTTAGGTCCCTTGTTTACAGTTGGTATGATTCCATTAAGGCAATGTCAATTGGAGTGCAAGATGATATCAAAACTTGAACAACAAGTTCATAACATAAACAAGTTTATTCAAAAGAAAAAAAAATAGTTCGAAAGAAACTTTTAGGGCTTAAAAATATATTTTATTTTTAATATAGATATTCTTTAGTTGTTTTTTTTAAATATATCTTTTAGTAAAATTGGTTACAATATTATCTATTTTGATATTAGTCTTTTTCACTGTTATAGATTAATGATTTATATTAAAGCTTTGGCGCATTAATAAAGATGGAGTGCTTACCAATATAAGATGCTAACCGCCGAGACACATGAACTAAGTAAGGAAGAAGTAGCCGATCATAAAACCTTAAAGGTTGACTTTCTGAATAGTTTTGCCATTGCTTTTTAAAAAAATAAAATTCCAGAATCAGAAAGCAATGTAAAGCAAGGAAATATTAATGATAAATAATAATAAATATTAATAAGCTTTATTATGATGAAATGCTGAAGAGTTAAAGACAAAGTTGAATATGATTTATTGTACCCTAATTGAATGAATGGCTCACCTGTGAAACTTCAAGAGCTTGTTTGAGAACACTTCCAAATGCACCATGATTTAAAAAACAACAATTTTCCTAGGAAAAAAAGGGGAATAAATACAATATTCTCCTAGAAATAAAATATAGTAAATTACAACAATATTTTCCTAGAAATAAAATATAGTAAATTAAAACAATATTTTCCTAGAAATAAAATATAGTAAATTAAAACAATATTTTCTATAGAAATAAAATAACTACACTATGATTAATATTCGCATACACCAAAGCCACTAGAGTAGGAAATGTGTGGCCCCAGTCAGCAAGAAATCCATTGAGTTAGTAAAGCTTAAGTCTCTTATTAATTTGCATGACCAGATTGATGCATAAATTATCAAATTATTATAAGTTATCTTCTTCTTTGAAGAAACATCTGTAACTTTAAAAAAATTAATAATTTTGTAAAAAAAATAAAAAATTCTTTTCTTTTCTTTTTTAGATAGATGCATTATATGTAGGCTACAAGTCTAATTCATTATACAAAATCCAACATTTTTAAATGCTATATAAGGTCTATACAAAAAGAACCAATGCTACATCTATCTAAACAGCTGAAACATAAGGCATTATGCATTACCTATAGTTCAGTAAATATAGCTTGTGAACAGTAAATCACCTTATTATACCTCAAGCAAAAAAAAAGTTTGCTTCATAAGTTTTCCAAAAGCAATTTGACCAGTTTTTTTCATTTTATACTCAGTAAATGTTGGTAGCGAAAATGGCAGTTCAGGTGGACTATAAGATTCCTGATAAAGTGATAGAAATGTACATTATTAAATAAGATAACATATCAATGAATCAAAACTTAAATGGTTATGCCAGTGATGCCCAAAGTACAGCCCGCGGGCCGGTTGGCTCCATCCGGCCCGACTTAAGGTCGGCAAAAAAATAGATATCCTTCAGAGACGCTGGAGATGGATAGGTCACACCCTGCGCAAGCCAGCATCCAACATAACAAGGCAAGCCCTAACCTGGAACCCCCAAGGAAAGAGGAATAGAGGACGGCCCAGGAACACATGGCGCCGCGATCTGGAAACAGAAGCCAAGCAGATGGGCAAGACATGGGGACAGTTGGAGAGACTCGCCCAGAACCGAGATGCCTGGAGAAAGCTGGTTGGTGGCCTATGCCCCAGTAGGGACCACAGGCTGAGATGAGAAGAGAAAGAAAGCCTGGCTGTTTCAAAAACAAAAATAACATATACAGCCGCATTATATAACAAATATGAACGCCTTCTTGATTTGAGCCGCATATAAATATGCCTAGAGATTGGAAGATCAATGGGAATATTTACAAAAAAGAGACAAGAAAATAACTTGGTGGTAATGGTAGCTACATTGTTGGTCACATTTAAAGTAGAGAAATGAAGCCATTTTAGACGCATAAATAGACTTTAGACTTTAAATATACCATTAATAAATGTAAGTACTAGATTCAATAGTTTCAAATAGTTTCTGGTGAATTTTGATTTCATTTTTATACCTTTTTAATGATGTGGCCCATGACACAAGTGTCCAAAGTCAAATTGGCCCGCAGGTCGAATTAGGTTGAGCATCACTGGGTTAGGCCATTACTTTATTTTTTAAAAAATCAAAGAGTCAAAATTAGACTTAAAAAGTTTCACTTTTGTTCTTTTTTTTTAAATTAACAATAAGAAGTATTAATTTTTCTAATATTAAAAGTCTGCATTCCTGAAAACAAACACAAATGGAGCATTATTTCTTTATTTGTATATATATATTTTACACATCTGATGGAAACAATTTCTTAGTTCTAGCTTAGGACCCATATTCCATAGACCTGATTTACATATTTCTTAAAATTTCATACGTACACCTAAATAATTTGGGCTAAGTCTTTGAATGTGTACAGTATGATTGATTTATGGTATCAGTTTTTCTTCCTCATTTTCAACTAAAATTATTTTCTATTGAAGATCTCTACATGACAATAAAGAGTGTAAAGATCCCTAACTCAGTCTGCAGTCATTTTTGGTTTGAGTGGATTTTCCTTAGTTATGTTTCAACAAAGACAGAACAATGTGTATAATTGAAGGATAAAGGAGCTTTTCTAAATAAACAATAGAAAAACTTCCCATCAAAGGTCCCTTTTGAAGAATGTTATGCAAGTGGCAGTGCTGCGCTGTCTATGGCTAAGGTCATGAGGTCACAAGGATACTACCAGATTAGCGATGTCTGTAGTATCATGTAATAGTCCATTATAGATCTAGTTCTAGTCATTCTAATGACATGAAAACTCCAGAGGTCACAGTTGAGGTCACATCAGTACATAATCATACATGTGGATAGACAGTTGCCAAATAATTGGCCTTCGATGGGAAGTTTTAATAAAACAACATTATGTCATTAGTTCCTTTCTTAAAGTGACCATCACTGGAATATTAAAAAAGATGAGGGTGAAATGGAGCCAAGCTCACTTGCTGGGACTTATCTACCAAAATTGTTAAAACAGCTGAAAATGCTGCACCTCTAAATGTAGCATAAATTGACAAGCAAATAAAAAGACTTGAAATGATGTTAATCACCAGAGTGTTCTGTATTTTTTAAAATAAGTTTACACGCATGACTACATAGACCTAGGCACATGCATAAGAATAATCATCTTTTTTTTAAAGTAATGTCTGTATTTTAAAGATGTGTTAAAAAGCATCAAGGCCTTGGATTAATTTCTACAATTTGAAAGACATAAAAATGATTTCTATCCTTTTAAAGAAGGCCTCTAATTAATTTCTATAGTCTTAAAGAGGTATGACAGTCAAAGACTTTTTTTTTAATTTTGTTTTTTTGTGAAATTGAAAATAGATATTTTATAGAGCTTTTTCAATAAGACTATAAGTTATTGTCTCATTACCTCATCAATAGATAGTAGTGCTTCCACATTGGATGCATGAAATGAGCCAAAGTCTCTCTTGGGTTGAATATTCATTTTGTTGGAAGTTTCCCAAATGAGACTATAATCATTATATACTCATCTAGGCTAAAAATAAGGTATAGACTAGACCTATTACCTATCCTATAGTATAGACTCATCTACTGTCTAGATCTATTATCTAGTCAGTAAATACTGATAGGTCATCATACTATACATTAATACATATATGCTTCTTCTGAATTCTACTCAGACTAGACTAGAAAATAGAATTAGATCTATCTCTATTCTCTACTCATTTAGATCTACTGTCTTTGTAAAAGAAGTTGTTTTTTTATTATTATTTGTATACTTAGTCTTAGAGTATACTATAATTTATAAATACTTTAGTAGTACATACTATAACTATAATATAATTTAATATTAATAGTAATACTCGATTTAAAAGTAGAATTTAGTCTAGTCTTATTCTTACTATTCTTAGTAAGTAAAGTTCTTAGTAAAGTTAGTGTTTTACTGTTACTTTAAGTTTAAGTAAGACTTTAGTCTTTAGTCGCTTAGACTCAATTTAGAAAGTTAAGAGTAAGAGTACTTTACTTTAACTTTACTAGACTTTAGTTTAAGTTTATACTATGATAATGAATAAAATTAAATGATGTAACTATCATCTACTACTTAACTTTAACTAACTAGACTAACTAGTCATACTAGTGCCTAGTACAGCCTACACTAGTTTAGATTAAGATATATTATTAATATAAATATAATTTTTATATATAGATTTATTTTATGCCTACTATTATATGAAATAAAAAATTATATATGTATAGACAGTTAAGACAGTATAGACAGTATAGTATAGTATAGTCTTAGTGTCTAGATCTAGATCTCTAATCTAGATAAGAGACTTCAAGAGAGATTCAAGATGAACCAAGATTGAAATCGGTACAGCTGACGACAGAAAGATAAGATTAAAAAGTTTGTTGAATCATGGAACTATTAGTATAGTTCCATGGTTGAATGTTGTGAAAAAAATTGGACATTGTTTACTGTTTTTAAGATCAATCAAAAAGTAGGATTCATAAATAGTAAAAAGTAGGATTCGTAAATAGTCAAGCAGGAACAATAACTTTATCACACCCAACTAATGGCAACTTTCACCAGGCTAATGATCTAATTTAATCTAGAATCGAGATCTAGACGTCTATTATTTTTGTAAGATACTACTGATCTAGGGCATATACTCTAGATCTAGCTCTAGTCTAGATTTCTAGCCTGGATAAATCATATAAATAACTTTTAATAAGTCTAGACTAGAGGGCCTAGCCCTAGGCCTAGACTCTACTTTTACTCTAACTCTAGTCTAGTCTAGACTAGTCTTAGCAGTGAGTTAGACTCCTTACTTTAGCCACTTTAGCCTCTAAGTTAAGAGTAAGACTTAAAAAGGGAGTTTACATTCTCGTAAAAGAAATATTATAACTTCGTCTATGCAGTTAGATCTAAATATTGTAAGCAAAGAAAAAATGCATGTTGAATGTAGATTTACATGCTTGACTAACCACGGCAGTGTATATTTTCTCGCCTGACCACTCAACACACAACAAATACTATCCGTCTATCGCTTGGTTGTCTTGTGAAGTCTTGTCATGACCGACTACACGTAGTCTAGACTAGCCTTACACTGACCAGTTTGTTCGAATCAGTCAGACACACGATATATTTACTTCTTGGGATAGGGAGGGCCCCGGGAGGGGTTAAAGTTAAAGTTAAGATGAAAATGTTTTTTTTTCTCGAGCTGGTTATCCTAATGCTTTTGCATCTCTCTCTCTATATAAAAAAAACTATAGCATAGCTCTGGACTATGCCTAAGAGCCTGACAACTACTGTAAGAAAGAAGCGATACGATTGGTTAAATCTAGTTTCTCTTTCAGTATTGTTGGGGGGAGTGACGTCTGCCTGAGATAAAAACAGAATCTCAAAGAACCCCGTTTTTTAGGAGATGTCAAGAATTTACTGTCTAATTTATTAAATATAAATGTTTCTAAGCATTTAAATAAAAAATGGTAACATGTTTACTATTACAACTTTTTACGCAGAATTTAAATATGTCTATAACTCAAATTTGAAAAACTATGATAGTTTCCCTTTAAGACTAAGACTTAAGACATGTCTTAAGACTTAAGAGTAGGACACTTAATTAAGTGTCTTAAGTCTAAGTCAGTTAAGTCAACTTAAGATTAAGTTTAAGTCTAAGTCTAGTGAACTTAAAGTGCCTAGGCTAGACTAACTCTAACTTAAGACTTAGACTTAAAGGGAAGACTTTAAACTTAAAGAGAAACTCCGATGGTTTTTCAAATATGAGTTATTGACATATTTAAATTCATAGTCTGAGTGAAGTGAGTGAGTCTAGATATTTATATTAATATATTATTTATTATACTCATTAAGTTGAGTAAGATAGATCTACATCTAGAATTAATAGTATTTAATATAATCTAGCTTAGTTAGCTATCTAATAATTAGTCTAATACAGATACAACTACTAAATAATCTAGATTTACATTTTTAGTAAATAGACTAGACTCTAACTCTATAGACTATATACTATTTGGAGTATTTCTTGGCTTATTAACATCTTTATGTTATAGTAAATTTTTATAGGGCATAAAGTATATGGTAAATACATTTAAGGTAATAATACTTTTAATAGCAACAAATAATAGAAAAAAAGAAAACAAAGCTTATATAAGAATCTAAGGGTATCTGAGGTGTATTGTTATCAACTATGAATAATAAAGCAAAATTTCAATTTGATCAGAAAATGGGAAGTGAGAGAAAAAAAAAGTGTCAAAACAAAAT
>JADKLZ010005243.1:20183154-20206742 GCA_021533235.1 Biomphalaria straminea
CTTGTGAGCCATAAGTCTTTTCAGGCTTCTCAAGCCTACATGATAACCACTCTACTAGCGTAGAGTCTAGATGAACATGGAAGATTGTATTGTTTCTATTTCATGTTTGTGTTCACTATGCCTCAGACAATGACCTATTATACCACCACTTCAGTCAAATACTATTTCTTTCCGTTGTTTAAGATACCAAACAAAATGATAAATTACCCATAGTTACTTATTACCCATGTGGGAAGCCTGGCCAAGAGGCTAAGTGCGCTTGATCTTGGCTTGGCTTGGCTTCCTAGGTGGGGGTTCGAGGTTCGACACCTGACTCGGGCAGAGTTGTGTTTACTGAGCGCTTAAAGGCAGCGCGGAAACCAACTCATAGATACCCTCTCCCCCCACTGGTCCAAAAATAAGATTGGACCAAAGCGCTCTGAGCATGCTATAAGCATGAAAGTAGCGCTATATAAAAGCTATAATAATAATAGTTAATAAACTAATTGGTTAATTCCTGTTTTGTCAGGTAAAAAAAAAATAATTTTGCAAATTTTCAGCTTGATCCGACACCAGATTGAAAGAGTGATTTGATAAAAGCTTGGAAAAAATAAAATATAAAATATTGTATTTTCTGAAAGACAAAATAAAAGTATTGTTTTTTTGTTTTTTTAAAGGATAAAGGTGAAGAAATGATTAGAGTAAAAATTATTGTGATCTCAATTTTTTTTTTCTAGCCACAATGTTTGGAGAATATGCTCAAATAGCAACTTACTTACAACAAACTCGTGATGGTGCTCCACAAACAGCTCAAGAATGCTTGCCGCCATATTTGTGTCCTACTTACAGCCCACCTCAACTGTACAACTTTGGACGAGAAAAGAAAAATAATTTTGAAGATTTTATAATGATTGCAGAATTTTCTGAATTGGAAGGTCCCAAACCTGTGGTAAATATAAATGCATACTTAATCAGGAATGTGATATTACATAAAATTTTAAGCAACTCAGTTTGGTACTTGGCCTTAATGACTTTGGAGGCTCAATAATATATTGTCTATATAAAAATATGAATTTGTCTTATATTTGTAACTTCAGATGACCATTCCTAAAGAAGGCGGAGCTCATATTGACCAGAATGCATTTGCAGTAAAAATATTAGCAGTAGATTTTCAGACCTCATCTGAGTATGTTAATTTTTTAAATTAAAATTATAGGTTAGAAGTTGTTTTTTTTATTTGTTTAAAACTAAATCCATAGTACTGATGTATGAATTCTTTTGAAATATATCTAAAATAATATAGGTCATTTTGTACTTTCAGAGGTTTTTCTATAACAGAGGACGCCCAGGTTTTAATTTCAGATGCAGAACTAGGCATCCATGCATTTGTAAGAAAATACTTTGTTTAATTGTAAAAGGATATCATTTTGCATCTGTTTATTTTCCTTTTGTGAATTCCATATATCATTTTTAAAAACTTTTGTTAACAGGTACATCATTTAATTTTATATGATAACACAGCACGAGGATTTGTTAGACCTTACTGTATTACTTACATAACTACAGAACAAAGGTAATGTATCATGCAATCAAAGTGTACATACATAAAGAAATAGCATGTTTTGATAAAGTAATCAATGAACAGTCTAACTAAATGAACATTAACTATGCTGTTTAATTTTGCAGTTGAAATAGCATTAAAGAAGTTAATTTTTTATTGCTGTATTTATGATATAGTCAATATTTACTGACTACATTCACTTATGTATTTTTGGTTGTAATACAGAAAGCTGTTACATTTTTATGAAGACATTTCCTTACAGTTTAAAAAGGTATTAAATTTTTTTTATAATAAAGTATTTATTTAGAATTATTGTATATTTATCATAATATTTTTTTTCCATTTTTAGTGTTTATTAGTCTTGAGATTATTTGATCATTGTTTCTATCATATTTTTTGTTACTATTGTATTCTGATAGATTATGTCGATTCATATCCATTTCCTATTTATGCATAGTATAGTAATCAGAGTAAGTTTTTATATATTCCTGTACTTTCAAAAATCTCTGATTTAGCTAAACTTTGATTTGAGCATAGAATCTGCAAGCTTATTTTAAGTAATCTAACAGATTTTTGGGGTTTGTGACTTTGATGCTTTATATTTTAAGGCAGCAAGATATTTGAAATATGGCAACAAAATTTT
Source organism: Biomphalaria straminea (assembly GCA_021533235.1). Lineage (NCBI taxonomy): Eukaryota > Metazoa > Mollusca > Gastropoda > Planorbidae > Biomphalaria > Biomphalaria straminea. The sequence goes on from JADKLZ010005243.1 coordinate 20,185,338, forward strand.
GTTTGTTGGAGATTTAGAGAGACATTTGAAAGATTTAGAGCACACAAAAGGTATTCGTTTAGTGTTTAGACTTTAGAACTGTAATGAATGTAACAAGTAGTTTTCTGTCAATTTTGGCTTCATTCAATTAATAATGTCTTGAAAAAAATGTCATTTATGCTAGTTCTGTGATTGTATTCTAATTTTGTGTTATTGTATTATGATTTTAGGATACTTATTAAATCAAGTCTCAAAGATGAGACTGAAAGATGATTTGAATGAGAACCAAGTAAATGAGGCTAGAAAAAATGCTGAGAATGAAATGTACCGAACTCTACAGACAATAAGACAATCCAGTACTGAAATTAAAGAAATTATTTCCATTTTGAAACCATTATTGGTTTGTACTATCTTTTTTCAGTTCTTGTCTCTAAAATTATTTTTTTGATCTGTTTGCTTTATATAGAACATTTTTTATCAAAATATACTCACAATAGAATTGATTGTTGCATCAATTTTGACAAAGCTTATGTCATCTCTGTCTGTCTGTCTGGTAAAATGTTGGTACACATTATTTTTCCCACATTCAATCTCAGATCAATTTAAAAATTTGCACAATTATTTCTTGTACTGGTACCTGACAAAATAAGAATTATAAAAACAAAAACTAATTAGTTAATTAACTAAAAAGGGAAAGAAATAGAATCTGACATCCCCTTGAGGATGAGTTTGAATTCAAGTCATACAACTTTTGCTTTTTAAAGTGATCATGGTAATAGTCACCCAGATAACGCCTTTTCCTCCCCCTCTTTCCCAATTGATCAAGACAAGTGATAGGGCATTGAGAAAGCTTAAAAATTGTGCTTAAAATAAACAAAAATATTTCTTTTCGCACAAATTTATTATTGTTAGTCTAGATCTATTCAAAATTTAATTATATGACTGATCCAAACTAATTGATTCAATTACATTTTTTAGTATAATTATAACCTTTTTTTTTTAAAAAAAGAATGCTAATGTTTTTTAGTTATCTTATGCCATACAATCATTATTTTTGCATATTTATTTTACTGTTCAGAATGACAGAAGATTAGAGGCTCTGTTTAGGGAACTTGAAGACAAGGCATTTCAACAAAGTACACAGGCAGGAGAAGATAAACTTAGTTTGCAGGACAACTGGTTCAATGATTTATCTTCCCTTGAAGACTTTGATTTAAGAAGTCAGTTCTTTAATTTTGTTTCAAATAGAGATACAGTATTTTCATTTCACATTTTAAAATTTATTTGCATTAATCTTATCTTCTTTTTGATTCTTGATCAATTATAGGTGGGTCTTTAAATGAATCAAAAGTCTCTCCTTTGACACTCTTCAAACCAAGAGATTACAAAGTATATTTTTTATTTATCTGATTCTGGTCAGCTTAAGGAAAATATTAGAAATAAACTTTCTTATCACTTAATTGCATTTTCTTAAAAAGTGAATTTCTTTCCCATGGCAGCCCTTGCTTGTTGAAACCAAGAAAGCTAAACGATTCAATGCACCATTGAGAGGTCTTCATGAATTGTGCTCTTGGGGAGCCAAAGAGGGTCTAAGAAAATTAAGAAATATACATGATGTAAGTAGGATTTGGTTTGGACATTTTGTCATCATTAAAACAAAACAGTATATAAAAATAAACTCGAAGATATAATAATTGATAGGTTCTATTAATGTAACTGAGAAATTCCCATAAAGTATGGACTGTGTTTGATTTGATTTCAGCATTTTAAGAAGGAAGCAATGGTTCTTGATTTAGAAAGAAATGAATCTAGAATGTTGCGTAAGTAGCTAAGAATAGGCAACAAAAACTTCACCCAGTCATTCCATAAAACTGAACAACAATATCTCTCTAACAGGTGTTAAAAGTTTGAAATATTTTGTTTGGCTTGTCAGGTCCTAGATGCATTTCACTATCCCATGGTCATTGTGTCACAGGAAACTTTCTCTCAGATGTTTATATGTAAGTGTTTCACACATTTGTTTTACAGTTATGGGCGTATGGATAAAAAAAATGTTGAAGTTTAAAGTTGGAAAGATGAAGAAATATTTAATTAATTTAAACTTGTAATAAGATTTTGATTGCAAGGTTCTTAGAAAACAGAGGATCAAATTCTATCCATTTTGTTTTTACAGGAAGAATGTTCCTAACTGTGTTACTAATGAGTTTGAGGGTTGGTCAATGTATTCTGGACACCAGTGGGGAAGTTCAGCCTCTGTATGTTCTAGTGTTTATTTTCACATTTAGTTTTCTATTCTAAATGTAGTTTAAAATGGTTTGTATTTTTCATTAAAAAATAATATGTTTCAGTTGGAATCCATGGATAGTTTTAAATCAGCTGATGATGGATCTTTTTTACCTTTAAATACTTTCGACAGGTTAGACAAAGTATTAATTCAGTTTTTGAATTAGTGGTTTTTGCTACTTTGACTTGAACACGAGTTATTGTGTTTTATCTTTACTTACTTTGTTTTGTAATTGTACTCTTTTTTTTTTTTAGGCTTCTTAACATTTTGAATATTTTTAGTTGTACTTAAACAACATGTTTATATATTTACTGAAACAATACATAATATAATTTTTTAATGAATTTATCATAAAAATTACCAGCTGATTAGATTAAAAAAATAGTTTTTCTTTTCTCTAAATCATAACCTATTTTCCAAAGTTTTGTTTTTCTACATTATAATCTTTTGAATCTCCCTTAAATGTCTGTTTTGTAAAATTCTTGTTATGTAATGTTTAGTGTAATGACTATAATTGTTTAATTTGTACCTTCCAGTGCTGAATCTATTCATTCATTTCTTGCTTTGGATATTAGCCTTTTAGCAGAAACAGAATACTATCCAGATGTTGAAAGATTCAATGACATCAACGTGGACAAAAATGGGCCAGACACTTCAGGATCACCTCAAGTATCAGGGAAAAGTAGCTTGAAGAGTAATTTATCTATGTTAAGCATTTGCAAGACATCTGACCTTGATTTTACTGACAATCAGACAATTGTGGAGGATGATTCAGAATATTTATTTTCTAAGAAAAATCTAGTTGAGAGTTCCACTTCCAGTTTATCAAGCCACACACTTCCAAAGACTTCACAATGTCCAAACATTGATAGCTCTATCATTAGAGAGACATCTGATGTTTCTACTCATTTGGACAGTCTCCCTAATGTCAACTCTCATCAAGTCATCACATTTCAAAACATCATGCCAGACAAGACAAATCATATAAAATGTATATCCATGCCTTCAGATATTGATGACAGTTCAAGTATACCTAATGATATTTCTGTGAATGAGATGAACTCTCAGGAGTCTAACATTACACAATCTGCTCCAAGTTATAGTGATAAGCAGTTTACAGAGGAACAAGTCACTTTCAGAGAAAGTTTTTGTAAGTCAGAAGTGCCTGAGATCAAGGGAGATGGTAAAAGTAAATTGTCAACCCTGCTAGATGAAGAGGAGAATTCAAAACATCATGTCAAACCTGGCCTCCAGTTAGGCCCATTCAGTATAGCATCAGTAGAAGAAATCTCATCAGTACCACTTACTCCTTCAAGTGATAGTTACCAAACTCCTTCAGACTATGGCTGTTCATTCTTGAAGTTACCCAATGGTATTCCAGCAAACATGTCCCAGTTAGCACAGGAATTAAATGGATTGAGGAATGATTATGTTTCTAAATTCTATGTAGAAGAGGATGACACTGCCCGCTACAGAGCTGGGTCTGATACCTCATCTGCTTTTACAGAGATTTCTCTTCGAGACCTTTTTCCTTATCATGACAATGCTTCTGATCACTATAAAAATCATCAGCTACAGTCTGGAAAAGATTTATCTGATGGCATCAGCAAAGGGAAACAATTTTATGAAGGTAAGTTTGTGAAAGTTATGTTATTAAGTTGAAAGTTATAGGTAGCTATAACTGTCATATTGATTTTTATATTTTTTTTGCTGTTCTATGTTGTTTTTTTTTGTTTCAGATGTAGACAGTCCTGTTCCTTGTGCTAGCATTTGGTAAGACATTTTTAGATATACTTCTAGGGGCTACTTAGTTAATTACCCTGTCATTTAAAAATGGATAGACCATTGTCATTTGTCTTTCAAACTTTAAACTATTCAATGACCACATAGATTTTGAATTCTCTACTCTATACATTATATATCTAAAGACTACAATGACCACACAGATTTTGAACTCTCTACTCTATACATTATATATCTAAAGACTACAATGACCACACAGATTTTGAACTCTCTACTCTATACATTATATATCTAAAGACTACAGGGAATAATGTTCAATGTGCTTGTTGGAAGATCAACTTTGTTCTGAAAAATTATTTAGATTAAGTTCAGTTTAAAAATGTTGGAAATTGATGAAAACCAATAAAATGACCTCAATGCTAAAAAGAAAAAAAAAAGAAAATCAATCAATCATGTCTAAGAACAGCTTTTCCTAATATTCAAATCAAATTTCATGTTCTGTTACACAGCAGAATTTGTTTTTAAAATACTAAGCAGTTGAAAAAATTTAAAATGTAGTGAACACATTGTATTGTTTATGATTTCAAGAAGATACAAGTTGGAAGTATACAAAATGGAAAAGTAAACCTTGACTGATTTGCTGTGTAAATTTTGAAGTATAAGATACTTTTATTCTTGATGCATAACTCAAAAAGGTTTTAATGAATATTGTTTTGATTAGGTTTCAATTCTATTGTAAACAACATACAAAAAATGATTGTGTTTTGTTTGTCCAGGAAACTTCGATGTAGACTCTATACACTTGGAGAGTGGATAAGTAATTCAAGCATAGGGAAACCAGGTTAGCAGAAATGTGAAATATGTTTCCTTTTTTGTTATCTTTTGAAGATGATTTAATATCAATAAACATCTAATCAAACTTTCTTACAAATAAATGTTTCTTTTGAAGAAATAATTTATAGATTATAATTTTCTCCTTTTGAATGCATCAGTGTCCTAAATAATGTGCAATAAATCTTGACAAACTGCAAAATGTTTAATCTTCAGCACTTAAGTGATTGCTTGAACAACTCTTGTTGGTCTTGACTCTCCTACTTCAAGTCATGTCGACTAATGCTGTAGTATTTAACTAAACCTTGTCAACTACTTTGTTGTCACAATTACATTTTTAGAAGCATGAGATTACCTGGTCAAGTACTATTTAGTTCTAGAGGAACCGATTGGATCATGTTACATTGGTCTATTTATTTCTATAGAAACAAATCAAATCATATTACATTGGTCAATAATAATAAACAAAGAGGGCATCCATTGTGTGAAGGATAAGATACTCCATATTATGAAGATGTAATCATTTTTAAATCACTGATGCTGATAAAAAATATTGATTGATAATGCTTATACTGTTAAGAGAGATTGTGGACATTGAACATTTGTCTTTTCTAGGCAGTTGTATTTTGGAGGTACTTTCTTCTTATCAAAACTTACATCACATCATCTATAGTCTGCTTAGTGGACGTCCAGTGCTGATAGCTGCAAGTGTCAGGCTAGAACAAGAAGTCATCAAACTAGTTCGAGCTTTGACAATATTTGTACCTATGACAAAAAGGTAATTTTTTTTCTAAAAGAAACAGGATTTAATTAAAATGACACTTTTTAATAAGTAAATAATTTCCCTTAATGAATAAGACAACCCTTAATTAGTGACAAGTCAGTAGGAGAACCCTGAGAAAATATATGACCAAGACTTGGTCCCAACAAATATTGAATTGAATTGCTTATGGATTGAGTTTGATTGTTAAAAGCATATATATATTCTTCAGTTGATATTGTTGAAAGCCTAGACATTATACAGCTGTTTAAAACAAAACAAAAAAAAAAAGAATAATTATGTGGTTAGAAAAAAAAAACATGTATAAATGAAACATTTTTGGATATTTTTTTTTTAATAAAAAAGATATTTTGTCTTCATCTAACAAATAGGAAACGTCAGAATGTTTTAGAATGGACGTCTAAACCACTTAGTATTGTAGACCTAGCTAAACTAAAGCTTGTTGGCATCTGTAGACCTGATAAAAGATCTCTAGATTCATTTATACCATGTGCTGTGAAGGTGACCACTGTTTTTCTCTCTTTTTAACCATCTAACTAATTTTGTGTGTGTGCATTTTTTTTGTTTACATTCATATTTTATATTTAAATATGAATACAAATAAAAGGCATTACTAAAATTCTATAATACAGAAGAGTTAAAAACAAGTCAGCACTTGATAAATTGTCAATACAGATAACTAGGTCACACCCTGGTGGGGTTAAAAAAAAACAAAAAAAACATCCATTTTATGCCAGCCAACGGACCAAAGAGTTTTGGTTATTCTTTAAAAGCTGTTATCTTCCCTTCTTTGATATCATCAAGATTTTAGCCAGAACTAAAAGAAAATTAACATATTTGAATGGTGGTGGACACTTGTTATTAACACTAGTTTGTACAGACATTTGTGCAGACTTGGGCAACCTTTGGTCGTCTAGTAGTTGTCAATAAATTAGTAAAAAAATATAGTTTTATAGCTCAATTAGATTTTCTTTACTATATACAAGTACTTTGTTTTAAACTCAAATAGAGATCTGGTTTAGTATTTATATAGCAATGATTCCAGTGACGCAGCACTTTCTGGCCCCTCAAAAGTCCAAACAGTATATAATGAAGCACAGAGAGAGGCTCAGTTTTATTGGGTTCTACAATTTGTTTTGCAGTACTATGCCTCATGACATGCATGATGGAAATGTACATGTCCTCCGAGCTGAAATAGGCTTGGGCACCAGTGACGGACTAGTTCCATTTTGTAGTCATTCATTTCTATTGATAATATCCAACTGATAATATTGTATTTTTATTTTTAGAAAACATGCAGTATAGTTGATCTTGAAAAGAGAGTTATTATAGCAGCTCCTTATCAGGTAAATTCTTTAGTTTCAACTTCTAGTTTTTGTTTTGACATAGACTCCGGCTAATGCATATTTTGTGTGTGAGTTAAAAGTGTTAACAATTTAAAAGGCATAACCAAAACCAATATGTTTATTACATACATAAACATACTGCACCAATGTAAATCATCAGGATGGTTTGACTGAAAGGAAACACTTAGATTATTCAATCGAAAAAAAAAATGTATAATTACATATCTTATTATATTTGAGTTAAGTAATGCTGAAGTAACCTATTTAGAATGAAAACCTAAGTTTAGTTTAAACCAAGAATTTATTGTAATCTGAAATTTCCTGTTTTCATTATTTTCCTTGTGTTTTCTGTGTTAGATTTAGTTATGTTAAGTGAGGTTCTTGTTCATTTTGCTTCTTTCCATCTGTATTTAAGTCCTACAAAGAAATACATTTTTATATTAAGAACTTTACTTTTTTTTTGTATTTTATAGGGCTTTTATATCTCTGCTATGATGTCTAAAAGAAAATTGTTTAAAACTGATGTGCAATATTTATCTTATATTCATTGGTGAGAACTTAATTTTTTGTGTGTTTTTTTCCTTTGTCTTTATTTGGCATCAATTAATATTGATTGCCTAGAACTTACTTTATTTTATATCTCTAGTTTTTTTTTTATATGTTACAAATTTTCCTGTCAATTTATTACTACTTAACTCTAGATTAGGAAAGGCTAAACTCATACTTGAACAATGACATTAGTGACCAAATTAAACTAAAATAAAATAACTATTTCACAAAACTATAATTATGAAACAGGTTTTACCTTTGCTGATTGATGTATATATTTTAGAGTTTACAAGTAGTTAGTTAAACTTTATGCTCACCTATACTCAACTTGACTTAGATCTATAAGTTAATCTTTTTTAAGGTGACCAGATATTTGGGGCGCAAAAGTGGGATCATGGGACCTATAAGGAACAGGCCTAGATTTTTTTGAGCAATATTTGCTTTTAACAGCTTAGACTTTATTACCATACAAAATTTACACACAATATAGACCTACACACACAATAATTGCAGGCTTTTAGTAACATTTTCCAATATAGATCTTTCTGTGCAATCCATCTGAAGGTGTTAACTTGTCGAATAGGCCTCTTCTCTCTCTGGAATGCCAGTGCCAAATCACTTTTTCCAACCAACTCACATTGCTCAAAGCATCTGTAAACGCTATCGAAAACTATGCATCACTAACATACTTCTATACTTTGTTCATTATATAGTAACTAGTCGACCTGCGGCATAGCATACGCCGCTATTTTCCAGGGCAGGCCTTAGGCACTGCAACATATGCGACCACAGTGGGACCCGCACTTTCTTTGGACCCGTGCTACATTTTAGGTGTATAAATTATTAAATTGAACCATTTTATAACATATAACAGATTTCCCGCGGCCTCTTGACGACCGGCGGCATAGTATACGCCGCTATTTTCCAGGGCAGGCCTTAGGCACTGCAAAATATGCGACCGCAGTGGGTCCCGCATTTTCATTGGACCTATTCCTTTTTCCAGTCTATATTTATTTATGTCTATGGACCCGTGCTAATTTTTAGGTGTATAAATATTAAATTAAACCATTTTATAGCATATAACAGATTTCCCGTGGCCTCTTGGACTTGATTTACCAGAAGCCCCTGGAAATCTCATGAAATGTTATTAAATATTGGCCTACGAAAAAGTCCTGGAAATCTCCGGAAATTATTAAATGTCGATCTAGATTAGTTTCAAGAGTCTTACGACACAATAGGCCTATAATCTCTTCCGGCTTCCACTTTTTTAACCTCCCTTCCATTCACTACACAAATTCATAAGAGAGAAACAAATATTTGTGCATTGTACTTCATTTTATGTCTAGAATCTATGTCTTTAAATTGTGTTTAATCTCTAAGACTGAGGATCATGCAATTTTTATTTTTTTTTCATAATTTAGAAATCATAATTCAATAGTAGATTTATATATATATACATGTGTTTTCAAGTTACAGGAAGCTACTTCCTTTTTCCGGTCTATATTTATTTATGTCTATGCTATTTTGTGAATGAAATAGTGCGGTGCGGATTGGGTCCATTCACACCATGGTGCGTACGCCATGGGATCTTCCCTATTTACTCGTTGTTGTCTGACCTAGTTCTTTGAGAAATATAATATAGTAATGATTGCTTCACATTTGGTTCTTGCACATGTGTATTTTTTAAATCATTTCAAAGTGTAGTCCATTAATGGATAACTGCTGTTTTAGAAAACTGTATGATAGGCAAAAGTACATTAGTACATTTAGCATCTGCAAATTATCTACAAAAGAAGTACCGATACTTAAATGTTGTAGAAGTACCTTAATGGAGGCTTACTTGAAGAATTAAAAAAAAATTACAATCTGCATTCAGATGTTTGGTTTTATCTATATGTGCGACAGAAAACTGATCGACATTTATGGCATTGCACTCCATTGTGGTTGTTCATTTTTCGTGCTCTCTATATAAGTGATAACTCCGTCTGTAGGTCCCTATTAACTTTGATGTTCGTTTTGTCTAAGAACTTGCTTAACCCTGACGTTGACTTAAGCAGAAGGAAAAGCCAAGCCATTAAGGAATACTATATAGCGGAATTAACAGAATCAGCTACAATTATGCAGAACAACGACACTCCAAGAGTTGACAAGAAACATGCTGACATCAGTTTCTGAATAGAAGGCAGGATGATGCTAAGTAAAAGCACTACTCATACACAGGAGCCTGCTAAGCAGTGAACATGAAATAAGGATTAAGAAGAAAATGCTGCAAGCTGGTACTTTTAAGTAATAAGTCAAAAGATTAAGAAAGATTTTAAATTAAAAGCGTGAAATTGATTGACTTTTTAAAAAATGAAAGCAGGACATTGGTCGTCCCACCATATGTTTTATGAAAAGCATGACAGAGGACTCAAAGTGGGTCTGCCTTAGTCAGAGTCAGGATGTCTGGTCACCTAAGTTATTTTAATTAGGAACACTCAAACAAAAATTGATTCAAATAAGCTGACATAATTTAGTGTTAGTCATTATGATTTATTGAAATAATGCAAATAATGATGCAAAAGTATGAACCAATTATGGGCTATCTTGAGATTCAAAATGTATATTATAAATTGTCTACCTGTGTATTTTAAAAATGCTACCTTTTTCTATGAAAGATTACTTTAAACACTTCTGTGATTTTAAACATTATCTTTTTTATTGATGATAGATTAATGCCTTGAAATTTATTTATTTCGGTCAGGTGGCTTATGGAACTTGCTGCAAAAGCTTTTCTCTTTTTTCATTCATTTTGTTTAAGTTCTGATGGCAGCATATTATAGTAAGTTTTGTAAGAATTTAGGCCTATGCCTAACATCTAGCAGTATTTTTATTAGGTCATTTCTTTTTAAAAGGCTTTATGTAAATTAGCTTAGGAAACATAATGTATTCTTTAGCAAAGTTTGAAAGAGTTTGATATAAATTTGTTTAGAAAGCATAATGTATTCTCTAGCAAAGTTTGAAAGAGTTTGATATAAATTAGTTTAGAAAACAATGTATTCTCTAGACATGTTGAACTTTTTTTTAAAAAAATCTTCTGTAGCTCTCAGAGTCCTAGGGACCAACATGACCCATACTCTACAACAGTATCAAAAATTATGACAAAACTTGGCATCAGAGACTGTGATTGTGAAATCATACAGGTATAGCAGTCTGTTGATGTTCTTAGTTACTAACAGTGGCCTTTTGTTGTATTAAATGTCAATTCATTACAATGTAGCAACAGACCACCTTTATATGTCCTGATTTATTTGTATGTTAGAAAAAAAGTATGAGAGTGGTTTTATATATGTATTCATGAACTTTTTTAGTACAAATTTTGTGCAGCCTTTAACAGTTGTGTTTTTCTGTGCAGTGCTGGTGTACAGTGCAGTGGAAAAGATATTTGTTAATATTTTATTCTCTACTATAATGGGTTAGGTTGTCTTCCTATAATCGGTACTGAACAGAAATGTAAATTTATATTTTCCCTATAAATTTTGAAAGTGATTTACCAGAAGAGTAGGATGAATGCACTCTGCTTCTCACTTCAATCACATGCCAAATACAAAATGCATAAGTAGAGCTTATAGCTTTGAAAAATTAGAGAGCTAAAAGACATTAAGGACGGAGGGTAGGTAAATTATTTCTTTCATTACAAAAAGAAGTATGGGAAATCTAGAACTGTCACTGTCTGAGGTTAAACAGGAGCACAAGACCTAATGGTTTTCCTTTTTTTTTTGGGAGGGGGGAACTCATTTTTTTGGTCAAAGCTAGTTCTAGGTTTAAATGATGTTTTGTCATACCTTTGCACCAAGACACCTATCACATTCATGACTTCTTAAGCTGAATTTTTTTTCCTCAGTATTTTTCAGAATTAGTGAAATTGGCAAAAATTGAATCTAAAATTTGGCATGGTACAGATTCAGGTAAGGTTTCAATTTTATTTTTACAATAGCTCTACTCAAGTCACACTTTCTAGGGTAAACCTTGGCAAAGAGTGGGTGGACGCATTAAAAACATCTGTAACAATTTTTCCTAGAAATTTGAGAGGTGATTTATATTATTGGGAAAAGAATTATAAGCACCTTGGCCACACTGGGAAAATTAGTTTAACCATTCTAATTTTTATGAGTACGGTACAAAAAGAAAATTAGTTTAACCATTCTAATTTTTATAAGTATAAAAAGAAAATTAGTTTAACCATTCTAATTTTTATGAGTACAGTATAAAAAGAAAATTAGTTAAATTTGGCTATTAAAAGAGATTTTTTTTTTTTTTAAGTATTATATATCTTTTTTTTATTTCTTGTTATGCCATTAAATCATTTTCCAATTTGCTTTTTAAAGTTGATTTATTAACATCTAGAATTCTAAGTAAAGAAAAATTGTGTTTTCTTTTTAGGAAGCATTGTTTATCCATTTAACATTCAACACAAGGTGTGCCAAACATATCGCTGCTAAAATGTTCCTGTGTCCATGTTCTAAGATTTGAACCATTCAAAACAGATTTAATTAAAAAACATTGAAATTGAGAAATGTGTGGACAGAGAAAGTTAGAACTACATCTTTGGGAAAGAAAGATTGAATCATGACACTTTAAGACAAACAGCCCACAATAAAAGTCAGGCCCATAAGATGCAAGCAAAGACCAAGAAAAAGAGAGTAATACAGTAATATAACATGAGACTGAATAAAAAAATCTAAGGATTTAGAAGAAAAGAATGGAGTGGCATGATTTTAGAGAGAGATCCTCTTTTACATAAGGAAGAAAGACAAATGATTGATCTGTTTGTTTATGGTATGTCTTGTGCACTTGAATTGTAGACTCCATGGTAATGAGTTGTCTCCCTCTCTTGCTGTCACCCTCAGCAACAGGTTTGGGCATTAAAGTCATTCTTTGCAGATGAATTTGCTATGTTATTTATTCTATCACCACTTTTTGCAATTATTTCAAAATGTAGGACTAGTTTGAATAGAGTACTGGTAGTTCATTTTTTTTTCTTGCCCTATGAGATGCTCTCACAGAAAAGAATCCAGAGGTGTCTATGTTGTTGGTAACTTGTGATTCTTTATTGATGCTATTTTTATTGCAATGTTTTTAATGACTTTTCCAGGAAATAAATGTGATAAAATACCTTGTTCATAACATAAATATCAGACGGTTTTAATACCAGGTATGCTAAACACAAGGGTTTTAAAATTTTCTAGCTTAGTTAGCAAAAAATGAATTCACAATTTGTTTGATAAATTCAGCAGAACAGCTTAACTGGCATACCTCAAAACATTTGCCTCATTTTATAATCACTGAGGTCAATGTACTTTTCTAACCATGCAGTTGTCAATACTGATATACTTTATTTGTATTGTTTTATATATAGCTAAACGTTTAATGGTAACAGAAGAATAATCAAGATAGTAGCTAACAATTTTTTGTAAATGTCACTCACATATTAAAGATTGATATTGTTTGCAATTGTTATGATTAATTTGTTAACATTTCTGCTTTTTTTTTTTCTCTCTTTATGAGATACCCATTGTTATCATTTCAGTTACCGGTATATATACCCATTGTTATCATTTCAGTTACCGGTATCTATACCCATTGTTATCGTTTCAGTTACCGGTATCCATACCCATTGTTATCGTTTCAGTTACTGGTATCTATACCCATTGTTATCATTTCAGTTACTGGTATCTAGCTCTTGACTTCTCTTATGCATTTATTAACTTACAAAAAAAATGTAATGATGTACTTTGTTATTTTAATGTCAGCCATCATACAAATAAAGCTGCCTTTAGGACATAGTGCTGCATCAATGTTCTTAAAATAAAAAAAATACTTGTATTATTGCAAATTTGGAATGAATAACTATTTTGAATATTTCTTACAAATATAACTGGTAATTTCTCAATATCATTAGTAGACTTTTTCTTTAGGTTCAAATGGGATGTTTTTGAGAATTATGCTAGCCCAAGTTGGACTGTTTATTTATACGAATATATACTATTTAAATTACTAGTATACATATTCTTTCAAAAAAACAACATACATACATGTGAAGCATTCTTAATTATAATTCATAATTAAGTGCACACCTTTAAAACTAATAATTGTAGGTGTCTATTAAGCCAGTCCATTAAGCCATGTTAAACTTATGTTATATGGAATTGAGTAGAGTATAATGACTTCCAAATATTCATTACTTTATTCAGGTATTCTCAATTTAAATAGAATACTATGATAAAAAAAAACACACTAACAGATGGTATTCTACAGTGATTGTTTTCTACATCAAGTTTTGCATTTTATACACACTGTGTTTCAATACCATTTTTGTATTACACTGAATACATATTTACAAGTCACGATTTGAAAACAAATTCTGATTTGAAAACAAACTCTGATCGTTCATAGTAAGTGCCAGAGAGTAAATTTTGTGTGTATGAGTATGCTACAGTGCACAAACCTGTATAGAAAAAAAATCAATAACACAGCTTCAATCAAAATTGTACAAATCCCATCATCCTATGGACCACTCAAGCTGGAATCCATCACTGAGATTGGATTTTGTTGCATACATATATTTAAGAGGTCTTATTTATTAGTGTTTTTTTTTTTTAAAGATGTAATAAGATACATAACATTTATTAAAATTGTGTGCAACACCTGCTCTGGAGTTGTACAGTGCAATTACTGAAATCTTCAGAACTAAAAGTTTAATATGGAGAATAAACACACACACAAATTCTGTAGACAATTTAAGTTGAATGACTTTTATTTGTATGTACATGTGTTCAAATGTTCAGTCCCAATTGTGTAACTAGCAAATTACAAATCACATTTCTTAGGTTTCCTTTTCACCAATTAGTATGCAGTATTACCCATCTCCCAACAATGAGAACAAATGACATCCTTTAAAGTTTCCAGCTGATACTTATTTACAGTTAGAATTGAAATGCAGTTGATTGCAAGATGTGTTCACCATGTTCAATTGTATAAACTTGCTTGCTATTGAAAAAGAGTTTTAAAAAGACAGTAATGGAGAAATAGATTCAAAGTAGAGGTAAAAATAGCTTGTAAAATTCTGATCAGAAAAGTTTTTAATGTGCAATAAGAAGAATGTTGACATCATTTCTACAAGTTCAACAAAGACTTTAACTGTAAGATTTTTCAAGCTGATTAAAAACAACAACCTAGCAGTAGTAAAAAAAAAAATAATAATAATAAAGTGCTTTAACCAACTATGAGAACAAAATATATCTTTAAAAAATCATACACACACAAAACAAGTACAGCATAAATGATGTCAAAATTGTTTGTGATTTCTTTTTATGCTTGTATGATTGAAAAAAAAAAATACTACAAGAAAGCTCACTTCTGCTAGATCTGAAAAAGAAAAACAAAGCACAAGATTAGACATTTGAATCAATGAACACTGAATGATTTCTCTTGGGTTCCCCCAAGTATTTCAGTAGAAAATATTTCAGGAGCAGATAAACACTAAGTTTGCATACATTTTCTATTAAATATAAGAACCAAGATTGGAATGATCAATTTTAAACTAGATTTGTATTATTTGACAATGATTTCGTGTCATATGTATTTTTCTCTTTTCAAATTAGCACATTTAGTGTAACTGATTGGTTGGGACAACAAGCAAAATGCTTTAAAAACAATAAAAAAGCTTATATTAAGTGTTTCTATTAGTTTGGATCAGTCATTGTATTAAATTTGTAATAGATCTTGACTAATAATAATAAATCTTTGCAATTAAAAAAAATTAGAATTATTATGGTATAGATCTTAGCCTAATGACAGTTTTATCACAAGTATTTGTTTTTTTAAAGGCATAATTTAACAAAGACAAAAACGAGTTGGTCATAGAAACAAGAGACATGAACAAGTACATGCCAACAAACAAACAAAAATGTAACAATAGATTTACACATACTTCATCAATGTCATCTTCATCATCATCATCATCAAAACCATCAAAGGTAATGTTCTCATCAATCTCATCATCATAGTTGTTTTCATTGATTTTAGCTGTAGAAATACACAAACATGATCACTAGATTGCAATACAAGTTAAAACATCTCTATATAGATCCTAAAATGAATAGAAACGAAGCTGAATCTATTACCAGAATCTGGAAGCTCTCCATAAGCTTTCAAGTTACGAGCTTCATCTGCTGTGTACTTTAAGATCACATCAGCTTTTGTGTCTTGATAGTCCCTGAGACCAAGTAAAATGATGTCACCACCATTGATCCAAACCTACAGTGGAGAGGCAGAATGAAAATGAAACAGAATGATAATGAGTATTTAGATATGATAGGAAAGCTGTAAAAAAAAAAGGTTTATAAAAATATATATAACTCTGTCATGAATTAAAATCTAAATTGCAGCCTTAGATTAATAATTTAAGATCTTACAGTGTAAGTAACTAGTGAAGCTGAAAGTATCAAAACATAGTCCAACTGGCAAATATCTTAAGATCAAAAGGCATATACTATGTGCTTGTCACAAATGATGGTGAACTTGTAATTAATCTCACTGTGTTTTTTTTTGTCATTTTCTAATCTGTTAAGAAATATCTGTCAAAATCCATAAGACTGACGTAAAAGATAACTTCCCATTAATTAAAAGCTAGAAACATTACAGATGACTCTTCATTGTCTGAGACACCATAACACAATACACTGTAATTAATGTATATTGTAGTATAAATATTTTTAGAACATAATTATAGTATATGGGAAATTCAAAAATCAAAATTTTTTTGTCCATTGTTTATTTTATACCCTTAAAAATAAAAAAAATTCTAGCATCTTATTACATTATGAATACAATGTTCTTGAAAGCTATGATTAAATTCTTTCATCTACATCTAAGCTTTGGTAATCCAACACTTCCGCCCTCTGCCCTCCCATAAATATCAGACTATCAAGAGTCAAATGTAGTTTAATGTCCTTTCAGATTAAACATAACTGACTCCAGCTGGATATCACAAGTTCTGTTTGGTGCACCCCTAGAATTTACACACACACAAAAACAACAAAACTATGCAGGCAAACTTATTATGTAAATTTTGAAAAAGTAGGTCTTAATGTACTGAAACATGGTTTAGCTGCACTCATTGGGAAGCAAGTTTTAAACCTTTGATGCATATATATACTAAGACGGCCATAAGTTTTGGGGGAAAAGTGCAGCACAACTAGAAGAGATGAGTCCATGGATTGCAGGGCTCTCCAAGGTACATATATATGGAGTTCCTATATGTACAAGGGTATTCACCTAGATATCTGCCAGGAGCTTTATCTACATGTCTAGTAAATAGCTTTATACCTGCTATTGCAAAACTTCAAAGTAGTATACCTATGTTATATTTTTTTACTTTTTTCACCACTATCATTCATTGATGAATTAAAGCTGATAAGCATTTATTAACAGATGAGAAACTAAACTTGTCTATATAGAAACCTAACATGTATATTAGACTAATGTAAAACTCTCAAAGGTTAAGTGTAAGGGTTGTATAGTGGGTAGAGGTATGTTTTCAAGTATTTCAGACCATTATCTGGTAATCAGGCTTGTGTTTTAACTCTTTCTCTCTGTAATTATTTTAATCATTCCGAAAGAACTATTCATTTCGCTCATTTTAGTTTCACTATCATGTTATGCTTAAACTTCAATAACGTTTATGTTTGATATCAGAAAATGTTATATTTAGTATCGAATTATAGCGAAATGCATGTTCTTTTTAAACAACACAACTTAAAGTTAATAAATCCAAAAATCAATTAAGTGTAATGGGATTAAATCAACGTTGGCATCGTCAATAAGGAGAGAAAGAATTAAAGGCAACAAACCTTACTGGCATTTAGGGCTTGGTACTGATACTAGGGCTTGGTACTGATATAGGCTAAGTACTGTTATGACATGATTAGAACATAGATTTATTTCGGGAATAATTAAGGGATAAGTTTTTACTTAGTGACGGAAGTGACGAATAGGGAGATTATTATTTGAGATTACTTACAGACGGCTAGCACAGAAAGACAGACGGATTCCCTTATTGATTATTAAACGCATTGTAAAGTTGAAGCGATTGTCGACTTACTATATTGCTTGTTGGGCCTTCGTTGGTGTTTTTGAGTTGTGACAGTTACCTCCTGTACAACATCGCGAATAGGCACGCAACAGTACATTTAAGTAATAACAGCAGTGCCAGCCTCAGGCATATGCAAATGCCTAGAATCTCCGATTGGTGGAGAACTTGCACAGGACTCACAAATACTTTTTTTTAGAGAAGAAATGGTGAAACTTGTGCCCATTGTTATTATTGGAGTACACCAGTTTACAAATAAATTGAGTACATTTATTGTGTTTGGCTGTTTCTTTTTATATTTCTATTTCACTTGGGGCTACAAAACTCACTTCGCCTAGGGCATCCAATTATCTGAGGCTGGCCCTATTAACAGTAATAATTAGTTACTTGACACTACAAAATTTTAAGGATATGGTTATAAAATAAAGACAATCAATGCAGGAGTAAGATTCGAAGTCAACATGTTAGGAAAAGAAATAGTCAATATAATATATGCATTTATCCATTCTGGCTAAAAAAAGGTCAACGTTTATCAATAAATTTAGGGCCATCAACTAAACAAAAAATTGGAGGTGTAAGTGTCTTTAATTTAAAAAAAAAAAAGTCTGGCAAAATTTCTGATTTTTTATTTTTCGGAATTCTAAAAATTTTGGAGAAATTTCCACCACTGTATAAGTTTAATAGAGGATAAGACAGGGTCTTCAAAATTTTAGAAACATGGTGAATTTATGTCCTGATAGACAGGTTGAAAGAAAGTAATATAGAAAAAAAGTAATTTGCATCAACATAGCAAATTGTAGAAATACCTTTTTTCGTAGCTTTCCTCTAATGTGACATAATCTTTTGACTCCATCAAAACACATGGCCTCTAACCTGCCATTACC
Organism: Biomphalaria straminea; assembly: GCA_021533235.1. NCBI lineage: Eukaryota > Metazoa > Mollusca > Gastropoda > Planorbidae > Biomphalaria > Biomphalaria straminea. Next base: position 20,203,867 of record JADKLZ010005243.1, read on the forward strand.
CAACATCTTTGTGACTTGGGCATATTCTTGACCTTCTTCCTTGAAGATCAATTCTCTTTTTTCATTTTCATTTTCGTTCTTACCTCTTCTTCTGTTTTTACCTCCCTTACCTGCATTAATTGAAAACAAAAAATGTATATCATTATAGGTATTATATTTTGTATTCTTTATTTTTTTTTAATTTTTAAATTTTTTTGAAAAATTCTAAGCAAAGATCCTATAATATCAAATTAAATGTGGAAATCAGGTCTACAGTAGAAACAGGAAAGTCTACAGAGAAAGCAAATAGATTTGATAATAATTATGACTTTCCTAATTACATCTCTACAAACAACCAAGAACCACAAGATCTAGAGAATCAAAGAGAACCAACCACATTAAATGTAGAGCTGCCACTACACAACACTACTTCTAACACCTATGGACCACACATACCATAATTATATGTAACACGCTCAGGCAGAGTGATGAACTTGATTTGTAGTTAACTGATTCGACTTTAATCTTTGCATTTATAATTTGTTATTTATTGAGATAGATTTCAATAATTAAAGAACATATAGTGATATTATATGTACATTTACACACTAGCACGTCAATGCAACACCACTTGTGTTTACAACTATTTATGTAATAAATAAAAATATTTATTATTAACTCTCAAAAAAATAATAATTTTATATTTCATAATTAGGGGCAAAACAAAAGCTTTATGACTATGTCTACTCAACTATATTTGAAAGTCCCAAAATGGAGACTGAAGTTACTTCAATTTTGATAAAGAATCTAGAGATCTATAATAATCAAATAATGTAAATATAAATAAGAATAAAAAACAGCTGAAACAATGGTAATACATATCAAACATATGTTAGATACACAAATGTATCAACAGGAAACTACATTTTTTTTTGGGGGGGGGGGGGGGGGCTTGTTTGATTAGTCCCATATGTGGGAAGCGTGGTCGAGAGGCCAATTGCGGCTTGAGCTTGGCTACCTAGAAGGGGGCTCGTGGTTCGACACCCGACTCGGGCAGAGTTGTGTTTACTGAGCCCCCAAAGGCAGCACTGGAAACCAACTCCTAGATACCCCCTCCCCCCCACTGGTCCACAAATGAGATGGACCAAAGCGCTCTGAGCATGCTATAAGCATGAAAGTAGCACTATATAAAAGCTATAATAATAATAATAATATGTAGCTGGTAGGTGTAATAGTGTAATACTGTAATTGTCCAGAGGGTCCAAATTCTGAGCTCAAGTTAGGAAATTGTCAATGCATTTAATAGAGAGATATACAAATATAGTTAAAGTGTTAGAGAGATCTAATGAGGCCATAGCCATACTAAAAATACATATTGCAGAAGTGAATATGATATATAAATATAGTTCTTTCAATACAATCTAGATAAATTTAAATGAACACAGATAATGAGATGTAATTTCTTAGCAATGAAATCTATATAGTGGTGTTCAGCAATGGTGATCAGTGTTCAATGAATGAAAGGGAAAGCACAAAATTGCATTCAACAAAGTGAAATGAAGTGACCTAATTTATTTTTAAATAAAATAAAAATAGATCTAGTAGTACACAGTATAGGAACACAGCTATTTATATTGTCCATTTAATCCATTAGTTGAAGAAGAATGAGTCTGCTTTCAGTTTTTTTGTTTAAGTTAACTGTTAAAGTTAAACCTTCATCAAAAAAAAAAAGTAATAAAATGTGACCTAGATCTATAGTAGAGTCTTGTATATGGAACATGTTCTGTTGTCACAGATTAATAAACTACTGTAGACTTTACAATTTAACAATAAATAATATAACGAGACTTGTCTTCATTAAGGTAGACATGGAGAACTCTTTTATTTCCGCTCTATTTTTTACGTTCACTCAGAAACATAAACAATAAACAATGACGTAATATATTTTATATTAACACAGAACACCTCATTTGATTCTCATTCAGTAAACAGGTCGCTTTTTTTGTTTATAACTCGTTTTTATGTTTGGAGCTAAAAAGGACGTATCAGGACTGCAAAGGTCCAATTTTAGATAAGTTCCTTTATTTTTGTTCCACTTTTCCAAAGCAAAGGGCAGTTTTTGTTTTAACCTCCCCAGGCAATTCTCCTACCCATAATGCCATATAAGTTATAAGGGATGAATAAATATTTTTTAGATATAATTTATTAGCAATTACATAGTGGTGTTTCTTGACTGTGTTCACCGTGCGCTGAAGGGGAAAGCACAAAAACTGAGTTCCGTATAAGAGCATGAAGTGACCTACTGTATTTTAAAATAAAATCTTGATTATGAGTGGTAATTCAAAGAAACACTACTATTTTTATAGTCCTTAAGTTGCAGAAAAAGAATCTGCTTTCAGTTGTTTTTTTTAACTTACACCTTGACCTAATAAAAAAAATAAAATAAAAAATTGACCTAGTTCCCAAAGTCGGTGTTCCATATACAAGACTCTACTATAGGCCTTAGGCTTAAATTAAACTACTTGAAAATGAACTTAAAGGGAAACTCTCATGGTTTTGACAATTTTTGATATAATATGTGTTTTGATTTACAGATAATGAATATATTATTCTTTTTTTTTAATTTGCAAGAATAACTTAGTAATTGATGTTTTTCTGACGTAATTTTTCTGCGCATCCAAAACGGTCAGATTTTCACGTAGTTTCTATGTGACGTCACGCTCTGATACACAATATTTTACTACTCTGAGTACCGGTACTTGTCTTCCGCGAATTTATTGTAAAACAAGCACTCGAGGTAGTCTAGATCTATAACAGGTAGCCATAACATTTAGAACTAGACTATCCCCCCCCCACTCGGCCGACCCCTCCCCCTTCGGGGGGGGGGGGGGGGGGGG
>JADKLZ010005243.1:20247244-20300986 GCA_021533235.1 Biomphalaria straminea
CCAGGCGACTTCAAATGAGTTTGTTCGAATAAGTCTCTATGTTTCCATGCGCCTTTAAATGAGTTTGTTCGAATAAGTCTCTATGTTTCCTCACACAAATCTACTTCTTCTTACAGAAGTTCTCTGCTTTTTGGTTCTAGTGCCAGCTCTATTTTATGGGCATAAAGTATCAGGGTTAGGTTAGGCTCTGTCGTGTTTTTGTCACTATGGATAGTAAAGAGATAATGCAACTTCTACGCTACTGCGCCGTATATGGGATGTGCTCCGTATATGGGATGTGCTCCGTATGAGAATGACAAAGACAATTCATTTAGGAGCATTCTGTGAGCTCACAAGGAGGAGATCGCTCTTGAACAATTGTTAAGATCCAGATCCATTCAGATGTCATCTTCTACCAGTAGGATTTAAAACATGTAGCAGAGGATGATGGCCGAATGGAAAATCTGAATGAATTGGAATTTGATAACGTTTACGAAATGACGCTATAAACTGAAGATACTGGACCATCCCCACAACTCAAAACAAAGCTAAAGCTTTATGAAGAAAAAATAGTAGTTTCCCTTTTATTAATTACCAATAAGGACTGTTTATTATTTAAAAGTTAGGAAATAGTTATTTCTATTTGAAATAGAGCTGACAGCACAACAATGACCTAGTTCCTCTGTTTGTTTACAGTATCCCAGTCTGCTCCCAATCCATTTCAACATCTACCTCATCGCATCTCTGAACCACTGCAGCACCAGCTCCCCAGAATGTTTCGAGACCTCACCTCTTTAGATAGAGGGATGAACACAATGAGTTATGGTTCCTTCAAAAAACACCCAAGACTTCCATCTATCCCTCCACGAACAGAGTCCACAGGTTGGTTACTTGCACATCATTGTTTGCAATCATTGAACTGACTTAATAGCTCTTGATATCATTCCCACATGACTTTTTATTCAATCAAATTTGGCAAATAATTATGACTGAATTAAAATAGGCAATTATTATCTGAAATAAAAAGTTCTTAAATGATTAAAGAATCAATACTTTCATCTGTAATCACAATTACAAAAAAAATGTACACGATAATTTAAAGGCTAGTTCTCCACAGTTGTAATTAACAGCAAAGTTAATAACAAACACATTTGAAGAAATATTTTTATTTTAAAGAATGATTTTCAATGGATATTATCAATCAAATGAACTTATTGAAAGAGATTGCCAAAGAAAGAAGAAATAGACATTAGTTTGTCCACTTCTATGTTCCAATTATTTCTGAAACTAATCATTCAGAAGTAACATCTATTCCTACATTGTCCCAATATGTAGCAAGGTATTCATATAGCTATAGAACTTTATTCTCTGTATTTTAGTTTTAAAAATCTTTGCTGTCTTTAACCTACAAAGGTATTTAATAAAAATAGCCTTGACTTTTCTTTCTTAAACTTTATCTAGCAATTGCTATCTACAGTATGTTTTAACATTCTCTGTTTAAATTTATAATAGGTTTCATTTAGGCCTACATGATATTATTGATATGCAATGACTAAGTAGATTAGGCTTAGCAATGAATGTGTCTTTATCCTATATATAAATTGTATCCTTGCTAAATGTATTTTGTAAAATGTCTCTTAACTACCAAAGTCAATCTGTCAACCAATTCTCCATTCCCTTTATCAAGGCTCATCACTCTATAGTCCTACAACACCATGGAGTACAGTCACATGGAGTAAGTGGCCACCTATATCACACAGTGTATAATCCCCACCAATGACTTTAGTGTTTGACTTCAATAAACATATATGTTTAGTAGTATATTTTTGTTCAAACTGTGACAAAGTGGTTATTGTTTGGTTACACCTATGACTTTATAAAGTTACTAACTAAAAATGCACTTATAGGTCTAACATTTTCATCTCTAAAGTTCAAACTACAATTTCAAAAGTGTACATATTTTGCAATCATCATCATCATCTAGCAGATGGCAATCAGCAAGACCCAAGAATATCAATGTTTCAAGAGAGACGCACTATATCAAATATTTCAGCCAGACTTGGATTCCAAGGGCGTCAGTTATTTTCACACATTTTTTTTTTTAAATTTAGCTAAATAAAAATACACAAGCATTCATTACAATTCTGAGTCCATCACCAAAAGGCTATTTTTAGTTATTTTAACACTTATGCTAACACTTTTGTTTGTTTAATGCAAAACTAATAGTAAAACTAATGCAAGTAATATTCAGTAGAAACAAAAAAAAAACTAATGCAATTAATATTCAGTAGAAATGCAAAAACTAATACTATTATTGAAGCTGTAAAAATTTCTCAAACATTATTTTTTTTTTTTTTGAGTTTATTTTACCATCATTTTTAATGGTGTCTGTAAACTTAATTCTAAATTAGAATGACTAAACTTATATCCACTAAAAGATAAACTGGACTCATAGAGGAAATTATATCCTGCATTTTTGTATTTTATTTTATTTATTTATTTTTTAATACTGTATACTGATTTGAGTTAGAGAATGGAAGAGACCCTGAAATTTTTTAATGATGCAGTTATCATGAACCAGTTAATCTAATTTGTTGTGTGTAATTGACACTAAATATCTGACTTAAAATATTTTATTTGTTATGTACTTATCATGAAAATGTCATTGATTTATTGAAAACCTTTTTTTTTGAATTTTCTAAATCACTAATAGCATTATCCCCCTCCCCCCTTCTTCAGTGGCCCTATATTAGTTTTATTTGGACTTGTGGGAAAGAAAATATTTGTAACACTAGTCTGTTTAAAGTTTGTCCAACTCTCTAGATATCCTGGCAGTGTTGGGACTGAGTAACATGTCCACATTAGAGTTATGTATAGCCTACTGTGGACTACTTCAAATGATTTCATTTTCTTTTGATGGACCATTGAGTCCTGAATGAGGGTATGTTATTTACACAGGAAATGTGGAATCTAGATTTAAAAAAAGAACATTTAATAAGTGTGGGCAAAGGCTTTAAAGAAATATTTTTTCATTACTACCTACTTTATTTTGAACAATGATCTCAGTAGCTACACTTTAACTTTATTTTGAACAATGCTCTCAGTAGCTACACTTTAACTTTATTTTGAACAATGCTCTCAGTAGCTACACTTTAACTTTATTTTTGAACAATGATCTCAGTAGCTACACTTTAACTTTATTTTGAAAAATGATCTCAGTAGCTACACTTTAGTTAAATTCTAATTTTTACATTCATTCAATTTTTCTATTTACATATATGCTTGAAACTTGGATTAAAGTCATTTCCCTTTCTTTTATGAATATAAACTTAAGTGTGGATGTTTTATTAACTTGGTCATCAGCCTTGTAAGGGTAATCATAAGTGAGTTTGCTAACCTTGTAAGGGTAATCATAAGTGAGTTTACTAATATTAAAAAATAAAATACTATACAGATTTGTTGTCCATCTGCTAACAGATTTTTCTTACATATGAAACTGTCTTGTCTAATACAGATATATTTCAATATAAGCTTTTATTATTTTTATATTATACTTGTGGCTGTGTACTTGATGAATGCATGTATAATTATAAAACATTAAGCAGTTTTCCTCATTTTGTTTTAATTTATTTTTAACTTGATGCGTCATCATTTTCTTTCTAGTGCTGGCAATTGATTTAACAATTAACAATATGCTGATCTTAACACAAAAATGTGAAGTTTTTATTGCTTAATATTTGCTATAGAGATTTTTTTTCTATTTACATTTTTTTTTTTTTTTTTACCATATAGTTTAATAAGCAAGCTAAAAAAAAAAAACAACAAACACAGAATAAAATTATTCTTATTTCTCATAACCCTTTATTTTCATTAAACGTTTTACTCTGGTTAAAGCTCATGTACCTTATGACATTCATTACATAATATAAATATACGGGAAAAAAGTGGTTTAAATCTTATTAATTAACTTTCTTTATAAGATTTATTTCAGATATTTTTTTAAATTAATTTTTTTAATTTTCTGATCCTATAATAATCACAGGGCTTCATAGAGATGTCATTCCATTATCACGTGCTCAATCCCAAGCTCTGCCACCACCAGCACAGGAGCAGACAATAAAACAGAAAAATAAATTAATGTTAGTTTTTTTGTGTTATTCTGACACAATTATTTAGACTCAGTGGCGTAGCATCCATGGCGCGAAGGGGTTCAATGAACCCGGGCCCACGACCATTTAGGGGCCCACACCCGATGGTGAAACAACCATGGGTCCAGGGCCCCTCTATGCAATATAAGCTCTAGCTTAGGTTCTCCATGAAATAATTAGTAGTTACATAAAATATCTGGACTTATATGGGGCCCCATATCTCAAATAGCTTAAGGCCTTTTCAACTGTAAATATGACACTACATGGCGCTTAGGGGTTTCATATCGCCTGGTCCCATGACTAATGACCAATTGTGGCCTGCCCTATACTGCAATTTTGAACTTTTTTTCATCAAGTTTATTGTAATGTGGTGACGATGCGTTAGTGGTAATGTTTGGGTTTACTTTGGGAAACATTAAAGATGTTGACTTTTTTAGCTACTAATTGTGACAGTATTAAGGAAGAGGTTTATAGGCCTATCACACATTTTAAGATATAGCGATAATTACATTTATCGTGGGATAGTGTCTTTCATTTGAATGGCTGCTTTGTCGTCTGGTATGTGCACTTAAAGGTTGTAAGGATGGTCTCGGATTTATAACCAGACACAGCACCTAGGTTGTTTTCCAACCGAATCGTCAAAAAAAAAAAAATAGGCCTAATTACTTAACTCCATCAACAAGTTTGCCCAACATACAGACAACCTGAATGACTGAGAACGGTGGATGTTTCTAAACAAAGAGCACATCGAAAACGTTGACAATTACTAACTGAAAGTAATTCATCGCATAGTGAATAATAGTTATAACTTTAAAATGCAAGAACCTTTCAATTTAATGTTTATCGCAAAGTGTATCGTTTAGGTGACACAAGTAACAACAACAATGTCTTAGCAGTACATAAATTCTTAGGAAAACAAAAAACACAACCCTTTACCTCGACCCATAAATTCAAAACGAGATATAATAGACTTGGCTTATGCAATTTTAGCAAAACACCTAAGAGAGATCCAAATCTGTGCCATGGTTGACATCATTCAAAGAGAATTTACAAATTATTAAATTTGCTTTATTTTCTGAAATTGTTTTGTGAACTCCGATGAAGAACTACCAAAAAATTTTCCAGAAAATCATTTGTAAGATTTCATATTTGTTAGAACCAGAAGTCTGTAGGATTGACTGAATAAGTAATGAAATATCATTATCTTTATTTAAATTACTTGCGATGCCAAAACAAGGATAGTTTTTCAATATGAGCGAACAGTACAATAGCCTCAGTGACGTAGTTAGGGATTTGTGTGCATCCTGACATTATATAAAGGAGTAATATTTAATATTTAATGTAAAACAAATTTCGGACACTTTTTTCTGAGCTCTCAGTGGGGGTCCGGTGAGATTTTCAAACTTGGACTCCCCATTCCTCCACCCTAGCTACGCAACTGAATAGGCTTCATTTATTGTTTCCACAAAAGCAGCCACTTGCTCATTAGGCTTACTTTTCTGAGCAGTACTCATACATTGGTCTTCAATGATTCTGTCAACTGTGTTATTGAACTTGCATTGGAATGTCTTTTAGTAAATGCACTGATACAAACAAATTACTGGATTTCTTTGTCACACTAAATATGTGTCATATTGAGGGGGGGAGGGGCCCATCAACATATTCTTGAACCCGGGCCCACGGGTAGCTTGCTACGCTACTGTTTAGACTATGAGGAATAGCTCACATGATCATACAATGGAGTTTAAAGTTAATTAATTTTTCTTTCTTTTTTTATTCAAGACATTTTAAATTTTAATTATCTAAATTAATTTGCTGTTACTTCTTAATCTTTTTTTTTTTTAATTTAACTTCTTATGTCTATTATAACAGTGATTACTCCCACTGACTTATTTATAACAATAACTGTAAAGATTAAGGGTTAACTCTTTTGATGTATTATTACCTTCTTGAACAAACTAGATGATCATTTTGTTTTACAATAATCAAGATTATAATGATTAACTGCTTGATACAAATTATCATTGCTATTATATTTTTTAAGCTATCCCTTTTCTGTATCAAGGTTGATAATAATTACTATGCCTATTGATTTTTTTTATATTGATAATTTCATTTATTTAACAATAATTTAACTGATTTTGAAAATTAAAACACATAAAGCATGCAAAAAAAGAAAAAATAATTAAAAGATGTAATTTTACAACCTTAGAACAAGAGGAGTGGCAGAGCAAATGAGCGCCAAGAAACCAATTAGAAATATCTTCATTCACCAGGCGAGAACATCACAGTAAGTTGATAGACTCTTCTTCTACTACTACCTATGTATATCCTGGACTTTCTTTCATTTTTATCCTTATTTAAATGAAACTATAATTCATTCATTGATTCCAAGCTTCCTCTAAATGATTACTGACATCACTGGGTGTCAACTACTTGCCATGTACATACTTAGTAAACTCTACTATACCTTAATTAAATACCTTTTTACAGCACAAAATAAAAGGTAGTAAGAACTACAACATAGACATAAATTCTTGATTACACACTCATTAAAATTACAATGATTAGAAAAGGACAAACTGTAGGCAACAAATAGTAATACATACAAAATATTTTGTCTACTTTTCAGATCACAAGAGAGAGAACAAACTGAAGATCGTGGGCCAAGTTTATCATCTTTAGAAAACAGAGATACACAAGAAAATTTCAATAAATCTAGCATGTCCAACAATTATGATTTGTTAGAAGCTGAAGATGATGATAGCATGGATGATAAACATCAAAAGTCTCCAAAGGTAGTGGGGATTTGTAGCTTACAATTATTGATCATATACATACTTTGTTTTTAGTAGTTTTGAGTTACTTGTGGAAAAAGTACTGTGGTATGCCTGTTTGAATTTAATCCTACAAGATTATACAGGCCAACTTTCCTTTCGTAGCCAAGATAGAGTTGTGCTTATAAATAAAAATTATTTTGCACTGAATGAAGTTTAATAGTAAAATACCTCAATAAACAAATTTAACATTTTCCTAAGTTTCAATGTCTGTCTTTTTAGGATACAAATTTAATGGAACCACAATCACATGAAGAACAAGAGCTTAGTCAGACTTTCAATAGACTCAATACAGGATCCAATAGGTCAGCTTACAATTTGCTTAGTTTTGTTCAATTATAATGATTTTTCAAAGACAATGTAATAAATCAAATATAAGAATTATATATTAAATATAAGCAATAATTAATTGATTATTCACCATTGTATCATGTTGACTGTCTTGCTTTATTCATTAAACTCAGTTATTTAGGCTACGAGCAATTAAAAATGCAGTTACCCAAAGTTTTCTCAGAAAAACAAGAAAAATTCATGGAAGAGGTAGGCTAGTGTAACACTATTTTTTTTAAAAGTTAGATACGCTTTAATGTTTAGATTTCACACCTCCTATGTACTTAAATGTAAGTAATTGATTTTGTTTATCAAAATTTTAAAGCTGAATAAGTAAATAAACAATTGTTACATGTTTATGTTTTCAAGAAAATATGCTCTGTTGCTCTTTTGGTTTTAAACAACAGGAATTATTACAAACAAAACAAAACTTGCAACATCTTATCACTGAAAACTTTCTCATTGATAATATTTAGGTGTACAACATGATCAACTCTACAGAAGCTTTTGGAATTGATGAGTTTATGATAATGAATCAGCTTTCTAAAACAATAGAAAGTTTAAGGTAAGGTGTAGAGTTATTCATCTTGAGTAATATGATGCCCAAGGTTTATGCTAGGAGGTAGAAGCCCCTCACACTTTGTCATGCTTTTGTTTTTCAACTGGGATTTTATCATGTAAGAATGTTTTTGAAAGACTTTTTCCTTACCATTTTAGCTTGAACATAACTGATCAAATGATTGCTAGGATAGATTCAATGTCTTACTGTCCCCAATAATATAATGTCTTTAATGACAAAGTCATACATTAGAGAACTAATAATCATTGAAACATAAAAAAAAAAACACTTGATTGAGCATTAACTATCAGAACATTTTTTAAGAAAAAAAAGATCTAAAAACTATTGTTTGATACATGAAAATAAAAACTATTTTCTTGTCTTCAAATAATATTTTCCCATGCTTTGTCTTCAATTATTGCTAAACAACAGTTAAAAAGTAAAGTTACTCTTTCAGACCTTGTGGTCTACAAGGCAGATGATGTAAAGGTGACCTACAGTTTACAAGGGTGTTATGTGGCCAGCACAATGGCCATCACCTTTACTTTTCCCCAACTAATGTCAGGTACCCAATAGAGCTGAGTGGACTCAGAGGCACCCAGATTCTGAAATAAAAAATTCCAATCTTCACCAGCATTCAAACCCAGGACCCCCGGATGGGAAGCCAAGTGCTTTACTGCTTAGCCACAAGCCTCCAAAATAACAGTATAGTACTTAAAATTTATTCATAATTTAATTTTTTTTAAAATTGTTTTAATTCTTTACTTATCAGTGGTAAGGCATCTGAGGTTTTTGAGTCAATAGATTTGGGGACATTACCGCAAGAGTTAAAAAAATATGTAGTAAGTATTTATATTATTACTTTATGTATTAAGAAGTAGTTATATCATCACTTTATTAGTAGTAAATAAGTTGTATCACTCCTTGACTGAGGGTAAAGTGTAGTAATATATATAAATGTAGATAAATTTAACAAAATAGGATCAACAGAAAATGATGTAGTAGATAAGATGTGCCCATTTTTTCCTGTTTTACAGTGTAGACAAAATTAATAAACTTTATGTATTTTAGTTTTCCATACAAGTCTACACATCTTGTCATTATTTTCTTTACTATTCTGCTAAATTCTTTTTAAAGGCATTTTAAGTTGAAACCATTTTAAATAACATTTCTAAAAAATAATTTCTATTACTGTATAAGTAAATATAGTAGCTTGTAAATTTAGTAGCTTTTACATATAGTACATAACCTATCCTATCTCACATTTTGGACATGACCTTAGTTGCCTTTGTCTCTCAGGGTCAGTTCCAGGACAATGATACAGCAAACACTAGCAAGATCAGCATTGATTCTTTGAGGAAAATACTTTCTGCCACACTTTCATTGGATCAAATCTTATGGAATCAAATATTAGAGTCCATATCTCTGGTTTGTATTGATAAGAACATTTAGTTGTTGCATTATATAGTATAAATTCTTGTGCCAAATCAATCTAAATAAAACTATATAGTAACAAGTTATTTGTTCTCTTGCAAAATATTTGTTTTTGGCTTACATCATAAAATGTCTCCTTGCAGGACCATCCAGACCAAGTCAGCAAAAGTGTTTACATTGCTCACATTCCTTTCTTCCTATCTTTGGAGAAAACTAGCTCAGATGTATGAAACTTCAAAGTAAAGGAAACAAAACCTATATGGTCTACAAGGCAACACATCGATTGTAACTTGTGTTACTAGAATATGATTTGTTACAACAGTATTATTGTGATGTATATCTTTATTGTGAATGCTGTTATGTCATTAATGAATGAAATCCTGTCAGGGGTAAATTTATGCACAATCATTTTTAGCTTCTGATAAGTGTGCACAGTGATGTGAATATGTTAACTTTGTCTCCAGTCATTTGGTTTATTGAAATGTTTTCAGTCCTATTTTGTGAAGTACTGATTCCAATCATTCTATAAACTTGTGTACATTCAAGAAATAAGTGTGTTTCACTTTGATAAAGAAGTTTGTACCTGATGTCCCAAGCAATAAAGATCTTTCATCTACATTATGGCAGAGAATCAGAATAATTAACTTATTTGTGTAAAGATCATATAAACCATAACATTATTATTATATTTTTAGTGTGATTTTAATATTTACTTCCTCTACATTCAACTATATATAGTAATTCAGAGTGAAATATACACATTCCATGATTTCATTGGATTGAAAAACAACTGAGATTCACTCTTTGGTGCCTTCATCATTCAGTTTATTTAAATTATTCTTCTCTGGCTTTTTTTAAAATAAATTTCTTGTCCAACTTAGTATGCAATTATTTAATTATTTTTTTCTTCTTAGAAAAACTCTTAGATTGCCTCAAAACTTAAGAGAATTTAATTAAAAAGAATTGCACTATAAATTTACTTAGTGAAAGAGTTGTAGCTTTGTGATCTCAGAAACTCATACATTTGATAACTTGGGTTTCCTTGAAACAAATCTATTGTTACATTGTATTGACTTCACTGTGATTCTTTGAAACCAATCTGCTGTTGTTCTTTTCAGCACTTCCAGTAGTAGGATTATTACATTGGAGTTTATGAAAATGTAGCAGATATCTTATCACTATTTAATTATGTTTCTTAAGATTAAAAAAAAAATAAACAAGAGTGATTTGGAAAAAAACAGTCTTATTCATAGAATCAAATTTATATGTACATTTTTAACCGAAAAAAAAAAAGAAATAATTAATCAAAGAGAAAGGGGAATAAAATATTGTCAAGAAAACTATTAAACTCCAATAGAAGAGAGCTCAAGTCATTGAAACAAACAAAAAAACTTTTCAAAGTATCCAAATCTTTGTATGTCAGGCATCTGGACTAATACAGATCTGAAGGTGATAGAACTGAGGCTTTGAAGAGTCTCAAGACTGAAGGTCTAACCTGAGGTATGATCATCTGGCTAACAACTCCAACAACAGCTGTTGGTTAGTGAAAGGCAGCTGGTAAAAAAAACTGTTCACAATGGATATAATGATATCTGTTGTGATTTCAATTGCACATTTCTTTAACATTAATTCATAGACTGAAGAAAAAATGCTGTGCTTAAAATGATTATTATTAGTAGAAGAGAATAAATATTGATATGTTCACACCAACTAAACAATAAACCAAACAAAACATTGAGAAGAAAAGGGTCTCTGTACATAGATGTATTCATTTGTGGATGGTGTGGATTTTATTTACATATATACATTAGATTTAGTGTTCTACATTAGCAGCCCCCATAAAGAAAAGCATTTCTTGGTTTTTGTGTGCTGTTTGTCTATCTATCACATTTAGATCTCAAACTTAAAAGCACTATTGAAAATCTGATCAAAATAGGTGCAATGGCTACTTTTGGAAGTGAACCCTTTTGTTATTAAAATTAAAAAAGCAGAATTGTTTTACATACACAGACATCATTCTTAGAACAAGATTAAAAAGTCTTATATAGTAATACTATTGTAGTAGAGGGGGGTAATGAATTGTGATGAAAACTATTTTTTATTCTGTAACATGAATGTAAAAAAAAAAATTATATTAACATATTTATGTAACTGTAACAACTAGTAGTCTTCCAAAAGTGTACAAAAAGCATGTATTTCGTATGCACACTCAAATACATAGATACACAAATATATATATATATATATAACTGGAAAAAGCTTGTCTGCAACTTCCATCTCATCAAGGTGTGCACATGTGTGAAATGCAATGTGTAAGTATGACTGACTGATCTGTGGGGTCACCTATTATCTTGATTAGTATTAGAATGACATTCTATGAAAACATAAAAATGTGGCGCTGCATTATTTGACATAATTGTAGACAGTTACATGAATGTCAGTTTGTGCAAAGACATCATTGATTAGTCTCCTAACTTTGCCCCACTCTAAACTGTTGTTTCCTGCTCCTATCTTGGGCATAGCCAACTGTTTGACGCCATGCCTCCTGCAATGGTCTCTCATGAACAGTAATGCCTGCCTCAGGGATGTCTCTTGGATTTTTTGATAACACAACCTTTTGATAATCATATAGTAGATATATCTTGATTGGTCCTTTAGAACTGCACACTGGCCCACTGTGGCTTCTAGTAACAGAAAACAATAATGCACAAATTAAGGAAAAATTAACTGTACAGCCAACAATTTTGCAGCTTTAATATATGTACCACAATATGCAGTACTGTTCTAAATTGATTTATTTCCTTCTTTGACAGTCACAGCATTTACTGAGTAGGCTGCGTGTTAGCTTTGGCTTTTCAAAGAGATATACCACTTTGTTCTAAAACTTTGGAGACCTGATGAGCACTGATCAATTCAAATTGTGTCATCAATCTAATCTAAATTTTACATTCAGCTCATGAGACAAACACAACTGGTATACTATTCAAACTCCTCATCAATAAAAATGAATTTTGTTCTGACCAACTAGTAGCCTGTTCTAAACCCAATTTTCATTCTTAAGTCAAGGGGAGAATGACATTTAGCAGCTCAATTTGGGGATAACCATTATTTTGTATTTGTATTAATTTCTTTCTTTAAATCAAACCCCTTTAAAATGTATTGTCACTAATCACAATATTTCATTTTAATTACTATGAAAGATGTTGAAAAAGACAAAGATCTCATACAACATGCAATCAAACATTAAAAACAACAAAAACCTTTGAAAATAAAAAAATGAGAAACATGACTAGAAAATGTAAAGAAACATACTCTGATTTTTGAGCAGATCCAGCTGGCCAAATGTTTTCAGAAATGTCTCTGCAATGCCTTTCCTCATCACCAAGTCTTCTCCAATGCCATGTGCCATGCTCCAGGTGCTAGGACAGTCAAACAGATCACCGTCAACTTCTGTGAAACACTGTGATGAGTTGTTTTCTGGTGCTAATGTATGCTCAGCTGACATAAGACAGTGTAAAGTTAGCAAGTCAGTCAAGTGTATCTCTATCTACTTCAAAATATCAGTACATAACATATATATAAACTCTCTTATTATGAAATCAATTATATATGATAAACAGAAAGTGTATATTTCTTCGCCAAATTTCAACAATTTTTTTCTTTTTTATTATTTTACTTGTGAATTTCTTTAACAGTTATTTTGCTGTTGTTTCTTTTTTCTTTCATTATAAAACTTAATCAACATTGTGACAAAACTAAAGAGATTTTCTGATATACTTATCAGTTCCATTTTAAGTAATCTTTATAGTGTCCACTTTCCAGCATGAAAACTACTTGCAGTTCATTATAGTTCAAATCTTTTTATCTTGGCACAAAGATTTCAATACTAAAATGATATGAGAACCTTCTGAGCCTAATAACAAACAGTGGACAGTGGACTTCAATCATGGTTACTAGGATTTGTGCATGGAATTGTGGTATGCAATGGTCTTGGGTTTTAACCCTGCCCATCCCCTGCTGTCCAACAAAAGGATTTGGCTAGGATGTAATAATCTTCATTTCTGGAGGAATATTTGAAACTTCAAGTCAGTTCAATATGAGTTAAACAAAGGAAAGAAAGGAAAAAATATTTTGTGCTTAATAAAGTCATATTTTAATGATTCATGATATAATCTTATTTAAACCTATCTTCAAAGTACACAGACAACAATACGTATGTTATGGCTTGTTTAAATTTAAGTTGGAAAAAACAAACTACCAGAAATTGAAATGAATAAACCCAGAATAGGAATCAATTCAAACATTAACACAAAGAACAAAAATGTAGTGAAACAAAATCAAAACAAATATTTTTTTTACATTTTATTTTTTAAAACTATTTACAACTGTTAGTCCCAAATAGAAATGAAATTCTCAAAACAGTGAGACACAAGTTTGCTAACATCAAAACAAAATCCTTAAAACAAGAAGAAAATACTCCAAATTTAATCTAAAAGGTAATTTAAAATTCAAAGTCAAAAATGAAAAGTTTCCTTTAGTTCTATTGATTTCTTGCTTATCTCTTGTTAAGTGTGTTTGTGTTCATCTGACTTGGTGGCTGCAATCATGAAATAACAGCAATTACATAGTTTACTAATTAGAGACAGGAGCATAGCTTCATAGTAAAGTGGAAAAGGTTGAGGGGTCTGGACATCTCCACCCCTTCCAAGTGTGCCTGACAACTTTTTTGCCCTTATATACAATTTGTAAAGAGTAAACTAGATGTCACTTAACATTAGGTATCACAGAGCTTCATAAAGTGTGTCACGATACATTTCTAAGTCTTATCTTTGAGTCTCATGTGTGTGGTTCTTATCTCTTGTCTTCTTTTATTTGATTACTTCTCATGCAGTAAAACAAATAAAAATCCTAAGTAGTCCAAATGGTTAACAAAGTGCATGCTGTCTGACTTTGGAGTTATATAAAGAAAATACCCAGAAATGTTTTTAACTCTTTGATCTTCCATTAAAATGATTCAAAAAAAAAAAGTATTTAAAAACTAAATCCTCAGAGAAGAAGACAAACTTTGAAAATACACTGAGAGATATCAAATAAGTTGTTAAACAAAATGTAAGCATGTCAGTGTTGTCAAACACCTAAAATTTTTATTGATTTTTAATGTTAGTATTTTACTTATCTGTAAATCACTTTTTCATCACCTTTATTTTTAAAATCTTTTTTTTTTATTTTCTTACTCTACTTTATTTCTGTAGAATCAATTGTAAATTCTAGTATTTTATTTTTGTATCTTGTTCTAAACACTTGACCCTACCACTTTAAAAAAGTAAAAAAGTAAAGTGTCCTCTTCAGACCTTGCAATCTATGGGGCAGATGATGTTAAGGTCATCTGTTTCTTTGGCCAACGGTTAACGAGCAGGATGTTATGTGGCCAGCACAATGACCAACTGCCTTTACTTTCCCTAACTAAAGTCAGGTACCCATTAGAGTTGGGTGGACTCAGGGGCACCCTAAAAATTCAGAAATTCAAAATCCCAGTCTTCACCGGGATACGAACCCAGGACCTCAGGTTCGGAAGCCACACCCTTAACCATTCGACCACTGCACCCCACCCTACCACTTTAGAAAACAAGTTCTATCCGTTTCTTTGTTCAATTTATACTCCTTAGATGAGCAGAAAAATGTGTCTCTTTGAAACCAAACATAAAGACACATCTGACTAAACATCAAATATAAACTTAGCTCAAACTGATTTATTGTCTAAATAACTCTAAAAGCAAATTATACTAGTACTGTACAGAAAAATGAGAAACCAATGCCAACAAAAATACTTCCTATAAAGACACAAAATGTTCCTACATTTCATAGTTTTCTTTGAACTCTTTCAGAAAAATAATGAAACAATTCAATTCCTTGGAAAGTTCTAGTTTCTTCATCCACCAATAAGCTAAAGGTTTGACTCATAATGACAAAAACAAAATTAATGAATAAAATGTTTTAAGTTACAGAAGTATAGCTGTAACAAATTATCCAAGCCACTTAAAAAAGCAACATAACTACAAAGAAAAGATTGGGTCACATGGTCAATGTTTTCATTTGTTCAATTTAACCCTTACCTTGATGATATATAGTCACAGTAATTGGACATTCTTTAAAAACAGTTTTTATTATTTCTCTGACTTTAGTCCAGTCAAGCTCATCAAGACCACAACCAATCCTGGGCATACACAGCTCCTTAACTCCATGCTGCAGAATGTGGTCACGCATTTCTCGAAGGCAATATTTGACATTTACTTCAGTTGGTTTTTTGTCATACTTGGGTTTGGTGACAAGATAATAAATAAAGCGTTCTCCATCTTGTAAAACTGCAAATTGTCCCACTGTAGATTCTTCAAATAGAAATTAATAATGATAATAATATTTAAAGTAAAACAATAAATTCAAATAAATAATGAAATTTAATGTCTATGAATAAGTTTCTTTAAAAACTATTGACTGATATTGATTATATTGATAGATAGGTTTACTCAAAGATTTCAACCCTCTAAACAGTGAAATAAAACTAATATAAGTTTTACTATAGCTTTCCTGAATAAATGAGTTACTCTTTCTCTATAAATGTTTAGTTTATTCTTATTGTTTAAATGTTAATGAATATGTACTAAGACTAAGACTACTTTATTGATCCATATGGAAATTTGTTGTGATTACAAGGTATCTTTTTATATACAGACAACAGAACAGAAACATACACATAAATAGAACAGACACAACATAAAGAGTTCATTCAGCATGTTGCCTGATCAAAGGGTGTACAGAATATGTAGTGAATTATTCATGATGTGTAGAGTTGTTAAGTAAAGAGATATGGTGGGATGGATAAGTTAAATACATACATACATGTTCTAGACTCTAAAGGAATAGTTTTGTTCAGAATAGTCTTATAATTAATTGATTTACATACAAAGTGATGCTAACTACTGAAACAATGTAGGAAGAGAATACAAAGATAAAGGCACATTCCTCATTCCATATACTAGGACAAATTTGTACAAATGCTCCTTCTTCCCTTGCGCTATTAGAGCATGGAATGGGTTGCCTGAGTTAGCCAGGAAAACCAGTGACTTAGCAGAATTTAGGTCATTGATTAATATGCATGACTAAAAGCTTGACGCATTGGAGGTAATCATCTTCTTTTTTGAAGTAATGTCTTACTATATAAGATAAGAAGATAAGATATATACTATATAAGATAAGAAGATAAGATATATACTATATAAGATAAGAAGATAAGATATATACTATATAAGATAAGAAGATAAGATATATACTATATAAGATAAGAAGATAAGATACCTAGCTTGAGCAAAATGAATCGTTACAGAAGGCATGAACATTGTTACAGGTTTCTATCTACCTCTATAGCAACTATCTTAGTATCTCACGATGTCTAGGTGTCCCTGAGTTCAGCTATAATTACAAAACACTGTACAACTTGGTCAAGACGAACACATAAACTTTATTGCTGTTCAAAGCATGTATCACACACTGGCCTCTCTCCTTCTGACAAGAAACACACTTCCGGTCATTCGCGCATATGTAAAAATAGATTATACATTCAAACACACATTCATCCGTGACAAACATTTACCTGCAACATTGCAACCTGTGGGCAGTGGAGACCAATAGCTCATTAACACATCACAGGTCTGTTTGACGTGCCCACAGATTGCGATGTTGCTGGTCAGTGTTCAGACCTTTCATAAAGAATGGTCTCTGTGTAAGATTTTTAAAGTAGAAGATGTTGATTTTTAATAAATAAAGACCAATGGAGCAGTGTATTCGATTTTTTTTTTCTGATATTGCACAGTCAAATGAAAAAAATAATCAAAATTGTTTTTTGTATATTGTTATAGCAATTGAAGTCTATTTGTTTCTTCATATTTTATCAACCTTTTTATGTTAGGATCAAGTCATTTCCTATGAGTCAATAGTATAATTAGTCCTATAATATTTATAATATGTATATAAAGTTCTGACATCATCATACAAAAATACTGGATAAATGATTTGATCAGAAAGACATTACTTTGTTTACGAAGTTCCTCTACTTGTCCAAATCTCCTCTTAAATTCAACAGCAATACCTTTGCCCATAATCAAATCCTCACTCACACAGTGGGCTAAGCTTGCAGTCATGCTACAGGTAAACAAGTCCCCCTCTTTCTCTATGAATGTTAAAGCCATGAGGTAATGATCTGAAAATAATTTAAAGAGGGTATTTATTAGTCATTGATAAATGTCTTTCAAATAAAGTCATTTTTATGTTAATAGAGAATGAATTTATTATTATCAAAGACTAATAAACTTGAACACATAATGATATTAATGGTCAATCTCTTGATATGATTCAATGGACAATATTTTCCCTGTACTGGATAATGGTTTGAGCTGATGCCTAGGCTTTTTATCTCATATATACTGAATATAATTACAAATTTTACACTCTAATTAGATTATTAGATCTAATAGAGTCTAGAATTTGGTATTAATAATATTAAAATATAATATGACTCTTTTTTTACTTTAAGTATATCTGAATTTAGATCTAGCTAGTACTAGATGGTTCTAGATCCATATATACTTAGGGTTACCAGAGGTCTGGCAATAGGAGACCATGTCTTCCTTTTTAAGTCGTATTATCTGTCTGTCTGGCATTAGCCTTAAGTGTGAAAATGTCTGGCTTTTACACTCTAATTACTGTAATCTATTAATTAGATTTAATACTTCATATCTTCTGGTTTAATTATAAACACTCCATTATATATAGAAAGAAGTAAAGATGTCAAGCTTCACCCCATGAGTGGTATAAATTCATGTGAAAATCACAAAGCAGAAAAGAGTATGTAACATGACTAGGAGTATCTTCCTCTTTACCATCAGTCATGAATGTTAATCAATGACTTAAATTATGCCAAGTCATTGGTTTTCCTGGGTGGTTCAGGCAGCCCATTCCATGCTATAATAGCACTAGGGAGAGTTACATGAAAAAGTGCTCTACGAGATGAACCATAGTCATTCTATTAATGAAGGAGGCCAACTAGTGACCCATAATACATAGCATCAACCAATCAATGTTGTGTGCTTACTGTTGTCATGTTTGTGTTTAGGCTAATAATTAGAATTTGTATTCAATATATTGACTAAAGTTAATGCTAGTAAAATAAAGTGGAGATGTGAATTATCGGATCTCATGAAAACTTCTGAAAAGCTGTCAAAGAAGGTTATGCAAAGAATGCATGGCAATTTTGTCTCTTATTCTAAAATAATAAGTCCAGTTTGTAACATTTACTTGCGTCTTTTTTAGTGTCCTTCTTTCTAAACCTTAGTTATACTTTATGAAGTTATGGTAATCATACTATACTGACTGTAGACTGTAGATTATAGTTAATATAGTTACTTAGTATTGTAAATTTCAAGTGTGTAATGTTTAAGAGAAATTTTTTGCTCTAATGATGACAATAATATCATTTTTATACTGTTATGTGTAATGCACTATTGTAGAACATACTGTACATCATCACATATAGTCTAATAAAGATTTTTATTATTCTTACTAAAATCCCTAGATCTAGATTCTAGTATATAGTATAAGACAACTTAATTAGAGGTAAGTATAAGTTTACACCACTTCTACTGACCTAAAATTAGGACTTAGGCGACTATAGTATTAAAATCAATATTTCTATTAAAGAGTAGTGTTAGAAATCTTTTTTTTCTATACTTAGGTACACAAAATATAAAAGGAAATCAGATTATTAAGGTAAAATTGGGCCCATCCTGACGATGTTTAATGAAGTCACTCAATGATGCAGCGACACGTGAAACCAGACATTAGTAATTCTCATTGATAATATGAAGTATATATGATTTATGCATTGTTTAACAGCTTATCTTTGATCAACCTAGTGGAGAGAATGCTATCAAGGTATTACTTAACATTATATTTTAAAATATTATAAAGCTGGGGAAGTCATTTCTACCAAACGCCATTCTAGAAAAAGGATCGAAGTCAATTTTCAAACAATTGAATTAGCTGTGAATCAATGTTAGCTGCATCTGATGTGAAATAATCAAATAAAAAAACATATAATGGGGTAGATGTGTTTCAAATTTCAAGCTTCTATCTATTAGACCTACAGTTATAAAGTTATGATAACATAAAGACGAAAATTCATTTTTTCGATCACAGTTTTTTTGATATTTTCTATCTATAGTCCATTTTTCAACACATAAAACCGCATAACTTTGCTCCTATATAACATAGATCTAGAAAGATAAATTTGGTATCATTGTAATCCTCTCAGCAAGCTCTACATAACTAGATCTAGATAGTTTCTGTTGTTATATATTTATTTTTTATTTTTTTTGTCAAAGTACCTAACTTAGGTCTCAAGTCTCTTATTCTAATAAAATGTAATAAATAGATCTAGTTCTGGTATTCTATTTCTAGGCAATTTTCGGATTCTGCGGTAACTCTAACACTATAAAATACTTAATAAAATAATTTTCATGTCATAAAATCATTTACAATCATTACAATTACAATAATGTCTGTCAATGTAAAAAAAAACAGTTCTCTGTCGCGTAAGTGCTGTACTGTACGTAAGTGTAAGCCACTTGCTAAGTCTGCCTAATAAGTTAAAGTTTAGATCTAAATCTAATTACACTCTAGTGACCAAGTCTCTATTATAGTCTCTGGATTAGTTGACTGACAGTGGACATCAGATTCAGAGAGATTCACTTCAGTCTCATCTGTCATCGGCCGCTGTTTTTTTTTATTTATTTAATTTTACAGATTATACTAGTCTATACTAATACAGTATCTATAGGCCAGCTAGCTAATATGCCCCCGTCCTATCCAGTTCTTTCTGTGGTCCCACGGTGGTAGATTTATTCTGAAATATTTATATTACCATTAAAACGTCTTATCTATAATCTTAGTTGAATAACCGTTAGTATAGACTATAGTTCCATGGTTTGATCTAGAGTAGTCTGTAAGGATCTATTCTTTCTAGATCTAGACATGTTCCTTGAATTCACTACTTTCGATTTCTAAAAAAAAAATTTTAAAAAATTAACAACGGAAATACCCAATCGAATACACCTAAGACTTGGGAGGAAAAACCTTAAAAGGGGCTCAATGTTGCCAATTGTACTAAGTAGATCTATAATATCAGGTGGCCGAGCCTTGCTCGGTTAAATAATTTTATATACCCGAAGTCATTTTTGGATTTTTTTTTATAATTACGAAAATGAACGATTGGATAAAGACTACTAATTCGAAAAATTTCTTTAGTATTCTGTTTGTTCTATATGTAAATTGGTACGTTCAGACATTTAATTTTGGAATTAGTATATTCAATTATGGCTTTAGTACGAAACATCGAGTGACGCAAATTTCTACGTTATTGGGGAAAACTTCAAAGACTTTCTTACAAGCCAATAATAGTAGGCCTACGATAGTTTTACGCTGTCTAGACTGTAGGAGGACTTAAGAGACTTGATATTTAATCGCCATGTACAATTACATATAGAACAAACAGAACACTAAAGAAACTCTTCAGATTATTTTACGGGATATGTGCCCTGCTCAGCCAGACTGTAAGACTATAAGAAGTTCATACCGGCTTTTGCCATCCATCTATCCCAGTGGTGCTACTGGTGCTACAGCCCATGGAAGGATATGGCCTGCTTTTACACATCCCTCCATTCAGATATCTTCTAGGCCTTTCGTCACCACACCCTAACCCCAAGTTTTTTACTGAGGTTTATAGTTAAATCAAAAGTGGCTGCAGCGTACGCAAACTCGTTGACCGCTTAGAATATTGTGTGTTGGTTTCCTTTTCGAGTCGATGTGAAGCTCGAAGTCGCAGATCCTCAAGTTTCCTTAAACGCTCCTCAGAATTTTCTAGCGTAAAGATATTACTAATGATTGCATTTGCTATAGCTGAAGATGCTCTGGGATTTATCGTATTTGAAGACTGATGAGTCACTGGAGACAGGCAATTTATCGAGGTTGAAGGCTGGTGAGTGACTGAAGACTGGCAATTTATCGAAGTTGAAGAATGGTGAGTGACTGAGGACGGGCAATTTATCGAAGTTGAAGGCTGGTGAGTGACTGAAGACAGGCAATTTATTAAAGTTGAATCCAGTTCATTTAAAATCAAAGAAAGGCGAGGGACTTTAGCTGGATCAGCGTCATCGTTTCCTTCTCTTGAATCTTGGTTGAAGTTGAATAACTGGCGTTTTCTTGGCCGCGGCATCTTCCTAGTAGCAATAGTTTAAATTGTTTTTTTTTTATTTTAAAACAATACAATTGGTATACTATATTATACTACTGAACATTAAAATTACGAATAATAACGTTATGTCAATAAAATATTAACTTCACGTCAATAATAATAATAATAATAATAATAATAAAATTATTATGTTTATATAAATAATGTTTGTCTAACTGAATCTATATAAAAGACCTTCTAAAAAAAAACAAAGATTTAGATCGAACAAAATTATAATAATATTTGTCTTCTATAAATTTAGAGTGGAATTGGCAATGCTGTTACATCTAGATCTAGTCTAGGAAAAAAAGCGATTGAAATCTGGCTGAAATCCTATAGCTCAGACGTAGACGTCTAGATCTATTTGTTTTCTTCTAGAAATTACAACAGAAAACCTATTAGATTATTATTAGATCTCTTCAACGCCGCAAACCTCCTGCTATTAGGGAAGAATAACGGCGAGCAACATGGCGGTTTTTTCGACGGAGAACTGAGAATCTAGTTGTAAGTCTAGAATCAAGACCTAGATCTAGACGTAGATTGTTTGTTTGTTCTTTTAGGCCTACATGTTTCGGATGTTCCTTCAGAGTTGAAGATAGTTACTTCCTAGTCCAAACCTCCCGCAGGACGACGGGGGATGGGAGCGGGCAGGGTTTGAACCCGGGACCATCGATAAATCCAAACGACAGTCCAGCGTGCAAACCGCTCGACCAGGCAGACATCCAGATTCCAGATTCGGCGTCCATATCTTTCTTTTCGGCCTACATTATAGCTAATTAAAAATATACAATTAATCAAATTCTTATTTTAACGTGCCTTATAATAAAGGGATCAAGCGATTAATTTGTAGAAACACTTGGAAACACTTGAGCGTCTTCAGATAACCACGTGCTTGATTGATGTTCACTGTTTTAAACCTTCAACTACGGTGCGCAAAAGTTGTCTATTCATTCATTCAAACGCGATAAAACTTGTTGCAAAGAAATGCTTTAGTGAAAGGCTGTAAGCCAGTGACGTAGGAGGTGTACTTTTTTTTTTTCATTTCTTGCTGTGAGCCTAGTGACGTAGGGGGTGTCAAGTTTTTTTCCTTTGACGTCACTTTCATTCATAAATTGGAAAACTTTCATTCATAAATTCTCCATGTCATTCATAAAACCTTCAAACCAAAATAAATTTTTCGATAATGAGACATTTTTCAAACCGATATAACGGTCAAACTCGAGTTTTCCCGATGTGGCCAATGAGTTGAGAATTTTTTTCTCACTAACATTTAGATACGTTGAAATTTTAAAGAAAATCGTTAGAGCCGTTTTCGAAATAGAAGAAATATATATATATATATATATATATATATATATATATATATATATATACAAGAATTGCTCGCTTAAGAGTATAGGATACATCTAGTTCCATGGTTTAAACAAGCAAAACAAAACTATAGAATCTTCTACTGTCATAAGCACCTCACTAGCAGAGTGGTTAGTATGTCGGTTTGAGAAGACGTGTCGAGCTATGAGTTCTTGTAAAGTAAATTCTTAAACCGATAACGGTAAAATTCACCCAGATATCTCCCCCCCGGGCGCCGGCCCCGCCCAACTGGTCCAGGTAAGTGATAGCGCACAGAGAAAGCTAAAAGCATGAAATAACGCTAAACAAAAACAATTGGTAAAAATATTTATAATCGCACAGATTAATTGTTGTTGGTCTAGATCTATTACAAATTTAATTTACATGACTGATCCAACAATCCGTAAAAGCTTTTTTTTTAAAGTATTAAAAAAAAATGTTTTTCTTGTTATTAATATGTTAGCATCATTGAATGGAAAGCAATTATTAGCTATAGTCTCTCTTGCCAGTGCAGTAGCTCTCAAGGCCTTTAATTGTTCTGTTGTCACAGATTAATAAACTACTGTAACTTTACAATTTAACAATAAATAATATAACGAGACTGTCTTCAGCAAGGTAGACATAGAGAACTCTTTTATTTCCGCTCTATCTTTTACGTTCACTCAGAAACATAATCAATAAACAATGACGTAATATATTTTATATTAGCACATCCTTCCTTTTAAAGTTCTTAATAGGGCCTACTGATATCTAGAAGGAATCTTAACAACTCGGCCACTTCTGGTTGTTTTGACTGGCACAACAAGTTCTCTAGACGTTGGTCTATAACTGTCTGTTTCGGTTGTTCTAACAGTTTGTTGTTCATTGTCTTCGTCAGTATCATAGTACCCAGAGATGTTTTCATCAAAACTCTTGTTTAAAAACCGTTGGTTTCTTCTGTAGGTTTTTCCATCATTTGTCTTTATGATATAAGATCTGGGTGATGGATGTTTCTTAATGACGACAGCTTTCTGCCATGTTTGTCCTAGACGCACTCTCACCTTCTCTCCGACAGAATAATCTTTAGGTTGTCTTGCTTTTGCATCGTATTTTACTTTGCTTTTCATCTGTCGTTCGTTGGGTAATCTCTCTGCATTTTCAGCTATCGATGGTTCAAATACTTTGGGATCAGTTGGAATTATGTCCCTGAGTCTTCTACTCATCAGCAGTTGTGATGGTGAATACGGCAGTCCACTTATTGGAGTATTTCTATACTCGAGCATAGCGAGATATGGATCTTTCCCACTTTTGTATGCTTTGTTGAATATCTGCTTTACGATACCAACATACACCTCACTTTGACCATTTGATTGAGGGTACCTGGGACTTGATGTGGTTATCTTGAAATTCCATTCAGAAGCAAACTCTCTATATTGATAACTGTTGAATGGCATATTGTCGCTCACTATTTCTTCTGGTATGCCATGTCTAGCAAAAATACCTTTCAGTGCTCTGATAACACATTCTGCTGTTTTGTTCTCCAGTCGTTTTATTTCTGGGTATTTTGAGAAATAGTCCACAACTAGCAAATAATCATTGTTTCGCCATTCAAACAAATCTGTCGCAACCTTTTTCCATGGTCTGTCTGGTACAGCATGAGGTAACATTTTTTCCTTTACATTGTTTCTTTTGAACAGTTTAACATCAGCTTCAGTTTTGCGACGAATTTCTTTTATCTTCTGATCACTTCCGGGAAACTTTCCTGTTGCGCCATAATTTCTTTTAATCATGTCCTCATCTGGTCTCGATTTCTCTTGAGCACGTAATAGTTTATCATCTTCATGCAATTGAGAACCTGTCATTGGTCTACTAGTTGTTGTTAGTTGATTTCTCGGCTTCAACTCTCGTGGAACTTCATTTTGTCGCTTGACAATATGTACTTCGACGTTTTCTTTTGCTTCAATTAGTTTCAAAGCAATAGATGTCTTCATACCTAAAACTGGGTTTATTTCTTTCTTGATCACATACAGATCATCTTTGACTTCCACATCGTTGACTTTAAATGTGACCGATGCAACTCCCTTCAGTTCTAGTGCTTCATACCCTAATGCTCGTAGGGTAATATTTGACTGTTTTAACTGACTATCAGTTTCTAAAGTGTTTCACGTTGACTCTGATATCACATTAGCTTGTGCTCCTGTGTCAATCTTCATCTTGACTATCTTTCCCATAATATTGACATCAACCATCCAAACTCTGACATTGTTGTCAGTGCCAATTGCCTCAAACCATAACTCATTTACTTGGCTTGCTTGACTTTCATCTTCCAGTAAATCAACAGCCTTGAAATATTTCGAACGACATTTTGCAGCGAAATGATTTTTCTTTTTACATTTTCGGCATGTCTGTCCGAATGCTGGGCAATTGTGTTTTCCATGCGATCTACCACAAGATCTGCAATCTTTAATGGTACTTGTTCCATGGTTCCTTGCCATACTCTCGTGTGAGTTTTTAACTGGCATTCTGCCTTCTGTCCTCTTTACTTTACTAGCAGCATCTATTTGTAGTCCTTTCATATCCACTTTCATATCCATCATTTGGTTCTGTGTATGCTCGTCAGCACGAATGATGCTTGCTGCTTTTTCTAAAGTTAAGTCTACGTCTCTCAGAAGTCTCTCTCTCACTCGATCCGACTGTATGCCACATACCAATCGATCTCTTATGAGTTCCTCACAAAGGTTGTCAAACTTACATTCTTTGGACAAATTCTTTAAATCTGTATAGTACTGTTCAAACGTTTCACCGTCCTTCTGACTTCTGGTAAAGAATTTAAATCTGTCATAAACAGTGTTGGACTTAGGCATAAAATGATTCTGAAACCTTTCAATGAGTTTGTCTACAGTCTCATCTTCAATTACTTCAAAAGTATTGTAGATGTCTCGAGCGGGTTCACCGATTAGGTGTAGCAGTAAAGCTTTCTTTACTGGTTCGGGCTTCGTGTTCCTTTCAGTGGCAACCATAAACAGTTCAAAACTTTGCCTCCATTTTTTCCATCTTTCAGATAGATTACCGTCTAGTGACAACGGTTTAGGAGGATCGAATAATTCCATTATTCGTAGAGCATATAGATTCTAGATTCTATGTCTAGATGTCTAGATCTAAAACAATTCAATAACGTTGAATATGAACTAGGTCTATTTTTACCACTTGATTAATTGATACAAATAAATGTATTTTAGAGCAATTTAGAAACCACTACCTTCCAGATCTGTCACAAGATCTGACACCAGATCACAAGATCTGACATGTTCTGTCACCAGATCACAAGATCTGACCCTTCTGACACCATGTTCTGTTGTCATCATCTGAATTTGATTGTTCTTGACCACTGATGTACGCACGTGATAACGTATCAGCTATTTGCATCTTTGAACCTGGAGTGTAAGTTACTGTTAGTTGATATCTCAATAGTCTTAACATCATCAACTGAAGTCTTGGTGAAATCTTGTGTAAAGGCTTCATCACAATAGTTTGCAAAGGTTTGTGATCTGATTGTACAGTCACAGTTCGTCCAAAAATATAGTGGTGAAAATGTTCAGCCGCAAACACTATAGCTAACATTTCCTTTTCTATCTGTGCATACCTGCACTCTGTTTCTGTCAATGATCTTGACGTATACGCAACTGGTTTGTCTTCTTGCATTAAACATGCTCCCAACCCTTTAGAAGAAGCGTCACACTGAATAGTAACTGGTTTTTCAGGGTTAAACAGCTGCAGAACCGGAGCTTCACTAAGAGTTTTCTTTATTAGCTGGAAAGCATTTTCTTGCTCTGCATTCCACTGCCACAATACATCTTTCTTTAGCAATTCACGCAACGGACTTGTGATTGTTGACATGTTTGGAATGAAACTTGACAGAAAGTTCAGCATCCCTAGCAGTCTTTGAATTCCTGTGCGATCTGTTGGTGCTGGCATCTCCATTATTGCTTTGATTTTAGCTGGATCTGGACGAATACCATCTGCTCCAATTTGTCTTCCGAGATAATTAACACCAGAAAGTTTATATTGTATCTTGTTCTTGTTGAACTTTACATTGTTCTTTCTAGCTCTCTCCAGAACATTTTCAAAAATTTGATCATGTTCTTTTTCATCTTTTGCTGCAATCAGCATGTCATCTGACATGATATGTACACCTGGGATGTCTCCGAATACTTGATAAGCACGTTTCTGTAGTACTTCACTTGCTGAGGATATACCAAAAGGCATTCTCAAGAATCTGTATCTTCCAAACGGAGTATTGAATGTACATAAGTAAGAGCTTGGCTCATCTAACTCAACTTGCCAACTTCTGACACCATGTTCTGTTGTCACAGATTAATAAACTACTGTAGACTTTACAATTTAACAATAAATAATATAACGAGACTGTCTTCAGCAAGGTAGACATATAGAGAACTCTTTTATTTCCGCTCTATCTTTTACGTTCACTCAGAAACATAATCAATAAACAATGACGTAATATATTTTATATTAGCACAGCCTTTGCATGCAGCACCTCGTGGACGTGATGACAGATGGAAACTGAGGCAATGAAGTCTCCGGCTATTAAAAGCAAGGGTTTCAGACAAGGCTAGGAAACTATATAGTATAGCCCTTTCGGACCTTGCGATAATAAAGCTCGAATCATCTGTTTCTGTGGCCGATGATTGACGAAGGCATTATGTGCCCCACACAACGACCAACCACCTTTACTTTCCCAAAATAATGTAAGGTGGTCTCCCATTTGAGTTGTGTATGGACTAATAAAAATCACGAAATCCCAGTTTTCACATAGATTTAAACCCGGGACCATTAATTCGGTTCGGAATTAAAGCTCAGCCACCACGCCCCCATTTCTTTCGTTTCTTCTGATTCCCATGAATAATTCTTGTGATTTTAAAATCAGAATATTCTAAGATACTTTAGTCTCATTTTCCAGATAAGTAGGCCTATTAATACACAAAGCGTCTTATAGAGATAAAGTAAGCCTATAAAAAGACAAAATGTCATAGACAGCTACAGATGGTAAAAAAAAAAAAAGCCAGGGATTCCAGTGGACTTAATCTCTCAAGATGAAATTAGTAGTTGTAATTTTTATGGCCGTAGCTCTGACTTGTGTAGGCCTATCAGCAAGCTTAGGTAATCTCGTACACTATTCTTATACCTTTTATTAAGATGTTTGCCTGTTTCCCTAGAACATGACTATTACGTGGTCAGAAGTTAAATGTTTGCCTAAAAGAGTATGACTTGCGTGGTTATAAGTTAGATATATGCCCATTAAATCTAGATCTCAAGTAGGGGCCTATACATTCCATGTAGGCCTACAGTATAGAAACGTAGGTGCTGAAGAATAATTTCGCGATTTAAAAGGTGCAGAACAAGTTGTCTTCGGTGCAGAACAAGTTGTCTTCGGGTTCCGTATTTTAAAAATATTTGTTTCCCAAATGTCTACATCTTCTTATGGATCTATTAGGCTAAATTGGTTTGATTGGTCAAAACGGTGAGCAGCATAAAATGTCGAAGTGCAGCCTAATATGTCAAACTAATAAAATACTGTTTTGTGTCAGTCCTAGACCTGTTCATGCTATGAAATCAATTAGAT
Source organism: Biomphalaria straminea (assembly GCA_021533235.1). Classification (NCBI taxonomy): domain Eukaryota; kingdom Metazoa; phylum Mollusca; class Gastropoda; family Planorbidae; genus Biomphalaria; species Biomphalaria straminea. The sequence continues at coordinate 20,275,842 of JADKLZ010005243.1, forward strand.
ATTGTTTTGTGTCAGTCCTAGACCTGTTCATGCTATGAAATCAATTAGATATTGTTTTGTGTCAGTCCTAGACCTGTTCATGCTATGAAATCAATTAGATATTGTTTTGTGTCAGTCCTAGATCTGTTCTTGCTATGAAATTAATAATATTTTTTGTGTCAGGCCTAGACCTGTGTATGCTGTGTCAAGACGACACCTGTAGGAACACATGCAAGCTCTTCAGTGGCAGAAATGTGTCCGTCAAAAGAGCTTTTTGTTTACAGTCATGCGGATTGAGTGACATTATCTGCTTTGACAAATGTGCCACGATTGGTTGAAGTTGAGTCAACTTGCCAGGTACAAATTGTAGAATATGTATTGCAATTTTGTTTTCAAAGTTCTTTTTTTTTTAAACAACCACACGTGAGCTGTTTCATATTAGTGATGAAGTAATGGATCTCAGCCATGTACAGTACATCAAGTTTCTCTGAAATCTGCGAGTAGAGCTGTCCCCTTCCAAAAGCTAAATTCTCATCTTGACATACATGTATTAGTCATTGAATATACTTTCTTTAAAATTAATACCACATAAAACCTGCCATTTTTTCAAAACCTTCAGTGCATTTATTAGATGTTAATTACGCCATATGTATTTTATAAGCGCTATCACTATCATAGTTTTATTGTAACTTTTTTTTGGGTTATTTTCCCCCAGGTTTTACTGCTCAAGACAAACTAGCTCAAAGAGAGAAAAACTTGCAACAAAGTTTAAAAAAAAACAACAACTAATAAACCTGTATATTAGAGCAAGTAACTATTTCAATATGTACATTTTTTCTTCTTGGCTTTCAACATTTCTAAGCCTCCATTAGTTTGTTAAGATGTTTCTAAGATTTGTGATACATCTTCAGTGAAACAACAAGAGCCTTCTGTCTTTCAAGGCAATAGAAAGTAACCAGTGATGTGAAGTAGCTAATCCAGGGGCTCAATGAAAACTCAGGACACTGAACAACTCAATCTATTTATGAACACAGTAGTCTAAAATATTAAAGTCTACAAATGTACTGAACAACAGACTGCTATGACATACTCAGGAACACAATCTAAAAATGTTTAACTCTACAAATGTACCAAACTACAGACTGATATGACTGGGCTATGACACATTTAGGAACACAATCTAAAAATGTTAAACTCTACAAATGTACCAAACTACAGACTGCTATGACACATTTAGAAACAATCTAAAAATGTTAAACTCTACAAATGTACCAAACTACAGACTGCTATGACACATTTAGAAACAATCTTAAAATGTTAAACTCTACAAATGCACCAAACTACAGACTGATATGACTGGGCTATGACACATTTAGGAACACAATCTAAAAATGTTAAACTCTACAAATGCACCAAACTACAGACTGCTATGACACATTTAGGAACACAATCTAAAAATGTTTAAATCAACAAATGTACCAAACTACAGACTGCTATGACACATTTAGGAACAGTCTAAAATATTAAAGTCTACAAATGTACCAAACTACAGACTGCTAAGACACATTTAAGAACACAATCTAAGAATGTTAAACTCTACAAATAGAGCACACATTCAGAAAGCTCCAAATAATGTTCTGTCTCAAACATGGCTGTTTATTTCTTCCTGTCTTGTCATGAAGAAAGCTCCAAATAATGTTCTCTCTCAAACATGGCTGCTTATTTCTTCATGTCTTGTCATGAAGAAAGCTCCAAATGATGTTCTATCTCAAACATGGCTGCTTATTTCTTCATGTCTTGTCATGAAGAAAGCTCCAAATAATGTTCTCTCTCAAACATGGCTGTTTATTTCTTCCTGTCTTGTCATGAAGAAAGCTCCAAATAATTTTCTCTCTCAAACATGGCTGTTTATTTCTTCATGTCTTGTTGTCATGTGTAAATGATGAGAAGGAGAGCATGCTCATTGAATGTGCAACAAGCTAAAAGAATAATCCAATATCTAACAAAATGTTCAGACTTGTTAAACTATTGCTAACATGTTCAATCTAATAATTGCAAACATGTTCAATCAAAGAATGTATGATGAGTTTAGAGAAATGTTTACAATATTAAGAGAACCTTGAGCCAGAAATTGAACATTCAACAAATACAAAAAAAAATACAGACTTTATGAAATGTTGTTTGCATTTCAATGTTTTTTATTTAAAATTTAGTTCTTTACATGTCATTGAACTAAAAGTTAAATCAATAAATAAACATGACAAGCAGGCAAAAATAACAAGAGTTGAATGTTTCAATAATTTATAACACATTTTAGCAATGAAACTTTGTCCAGCTTTGTTGAAATAAAGCTGACAAAATCATTTGAAGGTTGTTTTTTTTAAAGTTACCTTAGCGGAACAGTTAAGTTTCTGTTAAATATTTTAAAGTCGCTTTGGAGTTAACAAAAGGAAAAAAAAAAAAGAGAAAATATGTTCTGTATGCAATTTCTCATGTGAGTGTATATATATATATACATCTATACTTATATATAATATAAAATTTGATTTCATGTATAGAAAACAAAATGTGTTTCTTTACAAACTAGAGATCAAAGTTTAGACTTTCCACTTGAAATAGCTCTAACATAGGATTGAATTGGTACAACCTTTTAGTTTTATATTTACTAATACGTTTTTCATTTGAAAAATGTTTATAAAATCTAGACAGACTGTATAAATAGAATAGAATGCCAAAATGATTCCACTGTAATCTAAAATGCCAAAGGGAATTAATAAATGCCAGGTAGGTCACAGTCCACAATTTGGTACCCGCCAAAACATTGACACTGGATCAACAACACAAAACAATTATTTATAGCTATACACCTTTAGTGGCAGTGAAACAAAACAATGACCCGAAACCTAGATGTCATCACCAAAATATAAACTCTTACACACACACAAAATGACCAAAAAAAAAAAATGGAATAAAACAGAATAGTTTAAAAATCTGTTGACATTGTCACCTAAAGTATGAGCTCAATAAACAATTAATAAAATAGACAGTAAGTTTTTACTTTTCATCACATTGATTGTTGAAGCAATCAATAAATGGATCAAGTAAGATTCCATTATAACAGCATGGTACAGAAACATGCCAATGTCTGGTTAGGAGCTATGAAACTCATCATGAATCATTCTCAAATAATGTCAACAAATACAAATCCAGATCACTTATTCTGACTCGTTTGACTCAGAGCTATAATCAGAATCATCTTCTTCACTGTCATCATCATCTTTATCTTTCTCGTCCTCATCTTCAGAAATGTTCCACTGTGGATGATCTTTGATAACTTTAGCTTCATGAACATCCAACTGAAAGTCATTAAAAGAACAAGTTTTAGGATGAGGCAACCTTTGGCTTAATAAAAATTGCATATTGTTATTTCTTAAAGGAATTGAATGAATTGAGTCGATAGCTTTGTATGTGCAGATCAATTAGCATGAGCCAATAACTCCTATTTTTAGTTTGAAAAGCTATGCTACAAATTGAAAGCAAAGAGAGAGAGCTCTATAAAAAAATCTATTCAAATCTATTCCTTTCTTTTAGGAAGCTATACACACACCCATTTGTCACTAAAGAGTCACCACACCTGTGTTTTCATTCTGAACAAGTCATGAGGAATGTTTAAAACTAGCTAACATGCAATTCAACTGCATTTGGTCTCTACACATCTTACTGCAGTTATTGGGTTAAAATTATTACCAGTAATTAATTAGTAGAAGTCTATAAGAAGGAAGGCAAGAATTTATTTTCAGTCCTGTACTTTCAAAAATTATTGTTTGGGTTCCAATACTACTACTTCAACTAGGTGACATTTACATCATGTTACAAAATCAAGGAAACAAATATTTGATTGCCTTACCTTAATAATCTGTGATTGATCAAAATCAGTGTAATAAGAGTCAGAGCGGAGATGCACAACATATTGGTAATGACCTGGCTTGGCAGGAGCAGAGAACTTCAATTCAATCTAGTAAGAGAAATATACAAAAATAAATCAGTCAAACAGTTAACAGATTAATTAGATGAACTGGAATAAAAAGTAAAAGTACTCAAGCTAATGCAGTAAGACTATTTAATACTCCAAAATATACCTTTTCCTCTGTTTTCAAACTGCAAACATGGACGGGGACAGTAATCAACAAGTGACGTTTTCTATCAGCTACATACACCCACCAGGCCTCTTGCTTCACCTAGAGAACAACAGAAAGATGTCATTGCTGGAAATGATAGTTTAAATCACATGACCACAAATCTTAAGACTTAATGAAGAACAGAAATTCCAGTCAAAGAAGCAGCCAGTATAGACTATTTGTGAGGTAGTACTGGAGAAACAGATTCCAGGACAAATAAAACTGCTATGCCCTATCTACAACATCCTAGAATATATTTGTGGCCAGACAACTCTAGCTTTTAACTAAACTTTAGGGATTTTATGTCTGCCTTTGGTCACTGGTTTAAAAGAATCGAAAAGAAAGAAGATAGAATTTTTAATTTTCATAATTAACCACATACAACTATTTTCATTTATTAGTGTTATGTGGGATTTAGGTTTTCTAGATATTTTTGAACATTTTCTTTGTTGTGGGCAAAAAGAGGGTGAAGTTAAGTCAAGGCCACAATAACACTGCAGCACAAAAATGAGATAGATCTGGGAAAGGTGATTGTCAAACAATATTTCCCAGAATGCATTGAAAGCTTATAGTATAGGAAAGCCAATTTAATTGTTACAAGCCCAAGGTAGCTAAATGAAACTTAGATTTCACAGTAACCATAATCCAGATATTCCTAGGTTTCAGAGTATCTAGATGTTACACGATGACCCCCCCCCCCCCCAAATAAAAGTTTTAAAAAGTCAAAAGTGTGGCAAACAAATAGAATGTCAAGCCATTAGAAAATGACATATGGAAATGAATTTATCACTTATTTCTTCAATCTCTATGCTACTTCTGCAAACTCAACACCCAGTTCTAGATTGAAAAACTACAATCCATTTCTTAGCTAATAAAGAAAGATAACTACAAACAAAAAAAAATCTTTAAAAAAGTAATTTTCAAAATGAAATAAAAAAAAAAAAAACATTTAAAAATGGTTATCACATTAAAAAAAAATACCCAAGAGGTGTCTGCAGATGGTTATATACTCTTAAAAACATGAAAACAAAAAAAAAACAATGAGCTAAACTCTTCTATGGACAAAACAAAATATTGAGATATTGAAAACTAACCTCTGGAAAGTAAGGGCAGTGAACAGGATGACTTTCTTTGACTTTGGTTTCTAATGAGTTCTCTTTTTTTGATTCTAATTTGTAATTATCCCAATCATCTTCTTCATCATCATCATCTTTTTTACTTTTAGATTTGTCTGTTGAAGCTTCAGGCTTTTCTTCCTCTTCATCTTCTGAGACATTGTTTTCCTCTTCAGAGACATCATCTCCTTCAACGTCATCACTCTTTTCTTTTCTCTCAGCCTTATTTGGTTTGGTTGATTTAGGAGAATCACTTTCTGTGATGGCTTTGGCCTGAAATAAAGTAAATCTGTCATAAAGTTTGTTTTATTATACCTATCTTGGACTCAAAAGACAATTTGAACAATTTCCATGAGCTAATAATAATATTTATAACTAAAATTCTACAATTTCCATGGCAGATAATTCTATGATAGCTAGCATTACATTAAGTATTATTTACATTTTTGAACCTTTATTTTAACATGCCTAAAATACAAATAATTTAAAAAAAATAGAAGCAGATCAGGTTACAATATTGTGAATTAGGCTGAGCACAAAAAGATTTTTGGTGCCTTTTCTATTCCTAATATTTTTCTCTGTTATAAGAAATACATATTTTGGATCTGAAGTGAAAGCAAGTTACCCAGTAAGATATAATAAGGAAAAAGATGAAAAATGTTTGCATTTTGGTTGAAATAATTTTTCTCTGAATTGAATCAACTGTGTCTCTTTTACATACAAAAACTGAGTGTTAAATTAGTTTGATGATATTATCATACAATTAGCTAACTTTATTGTGACTAACTTCTGTCAATTCTAGGATCCTAAGAACCAAAAGTAAAGATACATTGTTTAAGGTTGCTTAGAAAAGTACCAGCACAAGTAAGCTTCTTTAAGTTAATGACTAATAAGCAAAAACAGAATTCCCCCTAACACACACCTAAAATCTAGGAGTGGTAAAAACTTAGTTCAACTTACGCCTGTAGCTTGACTGGCATTCTCTGCCTTGGCTTGAGCTACTGCCTTCCACTGGTACACCTGTTTAGTCTTCTTCTTCACTTTGCCTCCTTTTTTTTTGGCTTTTTTGTTTTTGTCCCAAGCTTTGTTCTTGTTGTCTTCCTTGCCAGCCTGATCTCCATGACCTGCCAACTCTTGTTGAGCATCCTTACAATACAAAATTTTTTATTTTTTTTCAAATAAGAATTTAAACAAACTTCTTAAACATTTAGTAATGGTGAATACACCATTTGCAACTAGTGCTTTACATTTTAAAATGTATCTTTAACTCTTTATCTCTGTAATTATTTTTCCATGTTCTGACGGAACTGTTCGTTTTCCAAACTTGTACATTCTACCATGTTATGATTACACTTCAATAACATTTTTGTTTGTAATCAGAAAACATTACTTTTGGTATAGAATTATAGAAGAATGCATGCTCTTTTAATGTAATACAAATTAAATTTATGCATGCTCTTTTAATGTAATACAAATTAAATTTAAAAAGAAAGAAATTTAATTTGAGGTCAAATCAACACTTGGTATCATTAATTAGGGGAGAAAGAGTTAAAATTGCCCCTTCAAACCAATTTTCATGTACCTGTTTGTCCTCATCTTCTTTGTCTTCATTTTCTTCCTCTTTGTCATTGTCTGCATGCTCAGATGTATCATCTTCAAGTGTTGCTAATGGAATCTGGTTTTCAAACATCTCCCCCATGTCTTTTCTGACTAGTTTGACTGTCACAGTAACTATAGAGCCAGCAGTGATAGTTTCATCTTCCTCATCCAACACTACAACATTTGTTTTAATAATAGATAGAAGCCATCAAGGAAATACAATATGTATACAAAATTCATGTTATTTTATCTATAACTAAAAAATGTATGTAGAAACCTGAATAGGCAAAGAAGTACTTACCTTCCGTTTTAACTGACATCTCTATGTATGGCATGTTAGCACAGACAGTCATCACATCTAAATACTCATTATCTGATAAATTACGCAACATCATACGTCTATCTTCATCTTTCATATTTACAAAGTCACGAATGTGACGAATGTCACGCTGAAGAAAAATAAGTTGAGACTTAGATAAAGTGTGACAAAAATGCAACATGTTCTTATCATTTCAATGTATACAAGTAACAATTTGAATGCTTTATTGCAGATCTACTAACATGATTTCTGTCTATATAGTGATAGGAAGTTTTACACATAGATCAATGACATGAGAAATCAGACTTTATTGTTTCACCAAAGTGGTCAAAGATATCAACTTGAATGGATTTGTAGCACTCTTAGACTAGAGTGGGGGTGTGGTGGTTGAGTGGTTAAGTGCTTGGTTTCTGTACCTGGGGTCCTGGGTTGGAATCTCAGTGAAAACTGGCATTTTGAATTTTGAGATTTTTGGGGTGCCCCTGAGCCCACCCAACTCTAATGGGTACCTAACTTAAGTTAGGGAAAGTAAAGGCAGTTGGCTGTTGTGCTGGCCACATGACACCCTTCTATTTAACAGTTGGTCAAAGAAACAGATGACTTTAACATCATCTGCCCGATAGATTGCAAGGTCTGAAAGGGGAAACGTTTTTAAACTAGAGTGTAGATATAGCAGCTATTTCTGAAAAAAATTTATCTGATTTTATGGACCAAATTTGAAATATGTGGATCAGTGTGTCTGATTCTAGTTACTCTTCATAAGGATAAACTTCTGGAATATTTGGAATGAACATATATGTTTGTTTTTTGTATAATATGTGCATTACTTAAGGTGGAAAATATTTCTACAAAACTGTTTTAATTCCTTCACTGTAAGCTTACTTGCCTTTGTGACAAACAGTATTTAGCATGAGACCAATATGTGCATATTTTAATCAAAAGACAAATTTATAAGTACTGGTAAATTTGTTATAATAGACCAACCTTTCGAGTGGTGAAGTGGCGTAACATTTCTGGAGTTATGTGAGGTAGTTGCTGCAGTGGACTGGATTTCTCATCAAGTGCCTGAACAACCATTTGGCTCATCTTCATAAAGTTTTCAATGGACTCGAGGCGTGGGGACTGATTGTCTGTTGGTGGAAAGGTTAACGCATAAAAACAAGAAAAGTTGGCACTTAGTGTTCTCATTTTTAGCTGTGACTCTCAATAAATTTGTTTGTGTGTTTGATTCTCATTTTAGCTGTCTTTAACTCAAAATGAATTTGTTAAAGTGATAGTGTTTGATTCTATCTTAACAATCATACTTATATACATTTATTTTTTTTTAAATTTAAACTTTAAAAAAAAATAAAAATACAGTAAAAACTTCAGACCAAATACCTACACCATCCACAAACAGTAAAAAAAAAAAAAAAAAAAAAAACACTTTCCAACAAAACACACACTTTAAGTAAGAAAAGTAATTTATTAAATACCGAGAGAATAATAATAGATTGAAAAACAAAATGAATGCCTACACTTTATTATTTACCCTAACAATTTATGTGTAATTTAGATAGAAAAAAACAAGACTTCCTTCATTATAACTGTCATTGATATGTGAATACATCTAGATTAGTTTGAAGATATAAGCATATGCAAAATAGCCCTAACAATTAATTCAAGAGTTCTCTTGTATCAAAATAGACTACAAGTGATATTCTATATTGATAAGCAATTTCAAGTGTCTTACTCCACAAAACATTTCAAACATCTACCAATCCTTGTGCATAAAAAGAGAAGAAACAAAAGATAAAATACTACTTGCTTTTCACATTAGCTGGACATTTGTAAAAAAAAAAAAAATCTTATAAGAATACAAAAATAAAGTTGTTAACATTGACTAGAAAAAAAAACAAGTGTGAAACACAGTGATGGGAACAGACTCAACAAAAATTTTCGGAAATTCCCCCCCCCCCCTGTTTTGAACTTGCCTGTCACGACGAAGAAGATGCTATAGATTCTAACTGTAAGTCACTAAAGTTCGCGGACTTTTCGCGGCTTCACAGGGTTATCTTCACTAGATTCTAGTGATTTAGCGTAAATCTAGATTCTAGAGTGACTCTAGATCTAAGTCACTAAGTTCGCGAACTTTTTGCGGCTATGTGCGCGAATTATCTTCACTAACTATTCCGTAAATCTAGACTCTAGATCTATGTCACTAAATTCGTGGTCTTTTCATGGCTGTGTTCGAATTATCTTCACTAACTCTATTGTAGTGATTTAGCGTAAATCTAGAGTCTAGATCTAAGTCACTAAATTCGCAGACTTTTCGCGGCCATGTGCGCGAAATATCTTCACTGACTGAGTGACTCTAACGTAAATCTAGAGTCTAGATCTAAAGTATTCTAAGGTCACTAAATTCGCGGACTTTTCACGGCTCCACAGGGTTAGTAATTATCTTCACTAGATTCTAGTGATTTAGCGTTAATCTAGAGTTATATATCTAAGTCAGTAAATTCGCTGACTTTTGGCGGGTCTGTGCAAATTATCTTCACTAACTCTACCGTAAATCTAAATTCTAGATCTACATCACTTAAATTTTCCGGACTTTTCACGGCCGTGTTAGATTTATCTTCACTAATGCTACCGTAAATCTAGAAATTATATCTAAGTCACTAAATTCGCAAACTTTTCACAACTGTGTGCGATTTTATCCTCACTGACTCTACAGTAATAAATTTCGTAAAACTAGAGTTTAGATCAAGGTTTTTTCGCGTTTTTTTACGAAATTCTAGGCTTTGAATTTTATAATGAAATTCAAGGTGTTTTCCAGGTTTTCAAGGTGGCTACGAACCATGAAAAGTATTCAAATTAAAGAAACTAGATATCTTATGTAGAATATATCTATCTAGACTAATTCAAACTACTTAAGTCACTCTAGTCTAGACCAAGATCAACAAGACAATATGATCATGCGAGATTTAAATTTTTTTTTCGAAAATGGAAAAATAACAAAATCGCACTTTTTTTCATTAAAATTCGGATTTATTTTTCCGAAAAAAAAAAATGTTGGGAAAATTTCGTTTTTTTTTTGCTTGAAAATCGGATCAGAAGAAATTTTCGGAATTCCGAAAATTTTCGGAAAATTCCCATCACTGGAAACAAAAACATTATTATTAATCCTTATGCCTTGTTCAAGTATTGCAAGAAAAAAAAAAGTTGAATTAAAGGAATGGACTGTAGAAGTATGGAGAAGTTTCCTAAATCTAACTACAGGAGTTCTCTCTTACCTCTCCCTGAATTGATAGCCATGGCAACTAAGTTGGCAGCTGTGTGGACCATTTCATTGATCAGATAGGGGCACTTTTTCAAAATGTATTTTTGGTCTAAAACAAACAAAAAGTCATTATCTTTTATTTTCAGCATCAAAAGTGGGATACTTCTAAATTAAACTAATTATCTAATCTAACAATTATTTAAAAATTGTTATTAAAACATTTTAGCCTACTTACCAACAGCTAGTGTCTCTTGATTTAAAGGTAATCTTTGAAAATGAGCAAGTATTAAAGCACGAGTTTTGATACAATAGGAACGTTCCCGATTTTTTTCTTTCACATTCTGTAGTTGTTTGATGAGCTACAAGAAAAACAAGATATGAACAATTGGACTCTCTGAAGACAAATAAAGGTCAGTACAACTTAAATTTGCTGTAGGTTATTTCAGAAACTAAATGAATTTTACAAACTCACAGCAGGGAGCTCTTCATTATCAGTGGGTCTTTCAATAATTTCTGCATTGTGCATTCTATCAAATTCACATGATGAACCCAATACTTCAACAGCACCTGTCAACAAATCAAACTATAATAGGGGACAGCTATACCAATCAAATAAAAGAACTTTTTATCACTGAAATAAGCACAAAATGTATCATAATATACAAAAGTTGACAAGCATCAGGTTTTTTTTAGTGTGTGTTTTTTTTTTTCAAATGTAAATAGCGTAATAAAAAAAAACAAAACAAAACTTAAAAAAAAAAGAAATTTTTCATTACAAAAATAAAAACATTATGTTAAAAATTTAAAACTTACATTAATGTGTTATCAGAAACATTTTCTGAGACTATCTTTTATGGACTTAGACCTCATATACTTTGTGCTAATGAGTGCTTCAAATTCACAAATCTTTAAAAAAAATGTAAAAAAAAAAAACAAAAAAACACATACGCTTAAGAATCATATTAGGAGTTCTGCTAATGAAGAAATAATAGATTCTTGATGTTTCCAGTAAAACTTGATCACCGCTAAATTTGATAGAACGATACCACCATACGCCCTGGAGTAGACATTAAAAATTTAAGGATTTAAAAAATTTAATTTTTTTAATGATCATTATTACAGACAAATAATAAAATTTTTTAAAATTTTTTCATTAAACATCTAACACATTCAGGTATAGAACAACAACTTACCACAACAATGGGCAAGATGATCATAAAGACTAAGCCATAAACTGCTAGGACCTAGGGAAAAAAACAACTCAATTTTGTTCATTTACAGATATAATTGAAGTGATAGAGCTTGTTTCCAATACATGTTCAATCAAATTAGATTGATAAACCAAAACAGAGTCAATATGACATAAAAGTTAAACCACTAAAAAGACTATCAACCAGCATTAGGACTAGAAGTGCACACGATTGTTCTACTGTTACACTGTAGGGGTTCCTCTCTTTTTAGTATAAAGGAGTGTGTGATGTAGGTGTGACCAATCCTAAAGTCTGGACATGGTCATATTTCCTTGTAGTGCCAGACCCTGATAAGTGGGCTGTTCATTCATATCTGTCACAATTTGTTTTAATTTCAGCATGTCTTCAAGCCTGCCACTCTTAGGAAACATCACTTCCACATAATAATAGGCTTGTCTTCGAATCCGAAGATTAGTGAGGGATACAGTGTTTCCCGTGGCTGTTCTTCCAAACTCTCGCCTGAAGGCGTCCAAAAGCGCTACTGGCCCTGGCCAGACAGTTAGCAACTTCCCTTGAAAGTGAGGCGTCAATTGACACTATGCTACCAAGATATGTGAAGTGGTCTACCACGTTAAGGGGCTGTCCATTTACTGTGATCCTTGGGGCTGAGTATGTTTCATTGGGTGACTTCTGGAACATGACTTCTGTTTTCCCGAGGTTTATAGATAGGCCGAAAGAGGTGGCAGCGTAGGCAAATTCGTTTACCGCGTTCTGGAGGTCATTTTCATTGTGAGCTAGCAGGGCGCAATCATCGGCATAGAGAAGCTCCGTTATGACCATCTCCTTTGTTTTTGTGTGGGATAGTAGACGTCGGAGATTAAACACGTTGCCGTCAGAACGAAACCAGATGTAGATGCCTTCATGCATTTGCTGCCTCATTTGAACCAGCATTATGCCAAAGAAAATAGCGAATAGAGTAGGGGCAAGTACACAGCCCTGCTTCAAGCCATTTTCTATTGGGAAGTGATCAGAAAGAGCACCATTGTGTCTGATCTGGCCTCTCTGTCCAACGCGAAATTGCTTGAGAATGGATAGGAACGTAGGTGGGCACCCCAGCCTAGCCAAAATCCTCCACAAACCATCGCGACTGACCGTGTCGAAAGCCTTGGTGAGGTCCACAAAAGCTGCGTACAGATGTAGGTTCTGCTCTTTGCATTTTTCCTGTAACTGTCGCAGAACAAATATCATGTCAGTTGTACCTCTACCGGCTCTGAACCCACATTGGCTTTCAGATAAGACCTCATCCACTAAAGACTGGTTTAGTCGGTCGAGCAACACTCGAGCAAAGATCTTTCCTGCTACCGACAGAAGTGTAATGACTCAATAGTTGGAGCAGTTAGACTTGTCACCCTTTTTGTATAGGGATATGATTACGGAGTCTCTAAGTTCAGGTGGGACCACGAACTTCTCCCAGCATAGAGCGAACAAGTCTGTTAGCCTCTCGGTTAGGGCGACACCACCCATTTTAAATATTTCCGCAGGAAGTCCATCAGGAAAATAGCAAAGAATAAAATGGCAGACAAAGGTGATAAAAGGTATAATTAATAAGAAAAAGAATTCTTACCCACATAGAATTTTCTCTTTCCACAATCCATTTTGGTAAAGCAATCCCAAAACGTGTGGCTGAAAAACAAAGTCAGTGTAGGCCTACATAAAAAATTTATAGCATCAAAAAGAATATTACATAACTTTTTTTTAAGTTAAAATTACTTTTTTAAATTTGAAACATTCACACCTTTACATTGTTTACAATATATTCTCTAAAAAAAAACACCATTTAATGAATGTAAACAATGTTAACAAAAAAAGGACCTAGTTAACTCACCTTCTGGTCCATCTGGATTGCCATACTCCTCCCAATTTTTTCTTGATTCTTCATCAGTTAAGCTGTAACAGGACAAAATGCATTCTTAAAAATGTGGTGCTGAGATATAATCTTTAAGGACTTTAGAGTCAAATAGAAAACTAAACTGTGTGAACAAATAGAGAAGAGTTAAGGTTGTTGCAATACTTGACTAGTGCATTCTAAATATAAAAGTAAGTTCACCAGAAAATGGCTGTTGGTCAGAGTTGCCTACAAGTACGCATCTTGCGTATTTTGTACGCAAATGGACTAGAAAATATGCGAGTATGGTTTATCATCTGAAAATAAGCATTTCCCCCTCGAAAGCAGAAAAAAAAATTAATTAAAAAAAAAACAACAAGTAGTTCTTGATAATCATATATATACATCAATGTGTCAATGCCAGGAAGTGGACTAATCCTATTAAATCTACCACGAGATAGATCTAGCGATATTATGGAATGTGAAGTACACAAGAGGCATTATGATCATAAGATCATTGCAGACACAAGACCAAAAGTGTAAATATTTTGACAAATGTACAAACGTCTTTTATAACTTTATGCTGTGTTAACTTTATGATAGCTCCCTTTCATGTATGTTATATGCTTGAATAATTTAATTTTAGTTTTTTCTGGGTATATTTCTTGAAATTTAGGAAAATACGCATTTCCAGGTCTGAGAATACGCATTTTCATTTTGGCATGTATGCATCTCTGTTGTTGGTAAATTTTTGTTATTATCTGGTAGTTCTCATTTTCATGAATATCAAAACCTACAGAGATTGTTTCCAGTTGAAACACAGGACACAATGTAATTGCTTCAAAACTGGAGTGTCCAGTTGAAATTTCTTTTTCTAAAATTCCAGTAACACATTCTTTATTTTTGGTAAAGTTCTTCATGTACTGGCAGGCAAACAACAACAGCATGCATACCATAACTTTGCCACGTTAATAATGACAAGGCAAAGAAACTAATTGCTCCAGTGCAATCTTAAGTTGTTAATGGTCATACACAGTCAGTGACTACCTGTAAAATCGTCAGACAGTTAAAGAAATTACAGTTAAAAAGCAGTTGCATCTTTCATGTCATACTTACGCAGCATAAGCTTTAGCAATTCGCATAAACTTTTTAGGATCACCTGTCTCTCTGTCAGGATGGTAAACTTTACTTAGTTTTCTGTAAGCTTTTTTAATCTCAGCAACATCTGCACCCTATCAATATTAAGAGTGAATTCAAATGAAGAGATAAACAAGATATAATACAACATGTAACATTATTGGAATTATTTTGACTATATAAAACAAGATAGAAAAGTAGATGTAACATAAATGTGAATCAATTTTACAATCTAACAGTTTACAAAATAGTAAGAATTTTTTTTTAATTAGCTTTTGCTTTTTTTTTTAAATATTGAAAGGAAATGTTCCATTCTGTTAGACTGTTGAGACAAGACAATTAACAAGTTCCACTACATGGACTTGTGATCATTAAATTAAACCTCACGCCACTCTCTCATATGATTAAAAAAAAAAAAAAACATTCATTATTATAAAAGAAGGGGAACAGGTTTTGTAACAATGGTAAACTTTTTAAAGTGAGTCTGGGAAAAAGTCACATAGACCAGAGCTACTAAAATGTTGGTCTGCCTAACTGTAATACAGAGTAAAATTTGGTTAACAAGCATGTACTTAAAGCATGCATTTAACAGCTTTCATATGAAGATCATATCTTAAACTTTAAAGTTTTAAAACTAGCCATTTCACACATTTTCTATGCAACTTTTGAAAAACATCTACCTAATTTAAAATTAAGGACTAAAAAGTGTTATGAAATTTTAAAATCTATCAAAGATTTTTGTAAAGATTTGTACTAGTATGTGTACATAAACTACATATATGCAGAACATACTCTATCAATTTGAAGTTCTTCATAAGGATCATACTCAGAATAGTCCAACTGTATCATAGAAACCTTCCATGCCAGAAGTATGAAGATAATCCAGCCAATTAATAAAACAATTTTTCTGCATTAATAAAAAAAAAAGACAAAACATTATGAAAATAAAGATTTTACAAAAATTCATCTATTAAAATATTTTAATTACTTTTTAGCTTAATCAAGTTTCTACATTTCTACCAATGTATCAGTGCAAAACAAGGAGTAGTTTATGATTTAAAATTGTTCTTTTTTTTTTTAAATTAGAAATGTGTGGGACTAGTTTTTTTTTTCAACCTTTGTGCTATGAAATTGTGTGCACCCTAAAAATTGTTCCATAATGAAGGTATGGGTAAAACTAGTCTAGTAAAACTAGACTAGTTACTAACAATAACAAACATGAAATTAATATCTGTAATTATTTCTAATAGATAGTTTTTAATAGTTAAATATAGAGATGGTAAACGTATTGTTCTGAAAATCAATAGTGCACATTTTAGAATTTTAAACAATTTGGAAAGTTTTTTTGAAAAAACTATGCAGGTACATGCACATATTTGAACATGAATTTAATGGGCATACCCCTACCCAGCTGCAGAAAAAAAAGATCTGTTATCAGTAGATTCTGAGTTACATACTTACATCACAACTGGTTTAACACTTGCTTTTTCTTTAACCAATGACTCAGATTTTGTGAGACAAGGAAAGCACTTGCATTTTCTTTTTTTATCATCAGAGCCTACAAAATAATTACAAATTATAATACCTGAAAGCATTAATAGCTTAATTAACTGAAGTAGTAATGATATACAAGAAGAATATGAAGTAAATTTACAAACTGTTTGTACAATTATTATTGCTTTTATATAGCGCTACTTTCATGCTAATAGCATGCTCAGAGCGCTTTGGTCCAATCTCATTTGTGGACCAGTGGGGGGGAGGGGGTATCTAGGAGTTGGTTTTCCGTGCTGCCTTTAGGCGCTTAGTAAACACAACTCTGCCCGAGTCGGGTGTCGAACCTCGAGCCCCCTTCTAGGTAGCCAAGCCAAGTTCAAGCGCCTCTTGGCCTCTTGACCACGCTTCCCACAAAATTTGTTGTAATTAAAGTAATCAAGTAATTTGCATTTTTTTCTGCATATTCTTAAAATATACTAGAAACCTTATTTAGCGTATCTAGTTGTCACAAATGTGTGTGTGTGTGAGAGAACAAGTTAATTATTTTGTAGGTGTTTTCACTGCTCACAGACAGACTTGACAGAGTAGAGACAAAGGGTAGAAATAGCGTGACATTTAGACAGATAGCTTGTAGCGAGATTCGATACCCATAGGGGGGACAGACACCTGATGATTTAGTAGCGTTAGTTTTAGCGTGGGGTTAGGTCTCCGCCTATATAGGGTAGAGTTGTGGGGCATTGGAGACAGCGCCATGTAGTTCTAGCAGGGGCGTGTGTCGTGTTTTTCTGGTGAACGACACATACAAACATTGGGAGCAAGTCGCCGAGGCTGGCTCGCGATCTTGGCTCCAAGAGGTGTGTGTTGTTTACCAGAGACATGTAGTGAATTAATTCAAAGGGACCAGGGTAAGAAGAAATATTTTTATCTGTTTTATATAGATCTAGATTTAGATGTTAGTTGATTAAGAATAAATAGAATGGCGCTTAGCTAGTTGTTAGCGATATTTTGATTATTTCTTTATTTAGAGTGACAGTCGGTGTCTTAGTGCCGGTCGGAGTCTTAGTCCAGTCCTAGATGAGTCTTAGTCCAGTCCTAGATGAGTCTTAGTCCAGTCATAGCCTGAGTCTTGGTGACAGGCAGCCTTAGTCGAGAGTTGCAGTGACAGTCTGTATATGTGAGGGTCTAATAGATGTTAGCGACAGTGGCGTAGGCCAGTCAGCAAGACAATGAGACAGGCAGCGATTGACATCAGATGACAAGGACAGCGGTACTGAACTCTGACGCAGTCTGCGGCGCTGGGTCCAGTGCATGGAGGATGGAGTAGCCGTGGTGGTCTGATTGGCATGGGTGGTTAGTTACTGTTTCGTCGATAATGTCTTTGTTGTTATTTTATTAACTTGTGTAATAGTTTTATTGTTATATATTATTGAAGCCACTTGTCTTATTATTATTTTATGTTATAATTGGTTTGCGGTTATCAATTCAATTCATCAAACCATCATTACATTTATTTCATTATTTTAAAAAGGCCATTGATGCCTTAAATAGAATATTAAATATTAGTTTTAATTAGGAGTTGACTTCACGAGTTATTAATATATATATTTGTTGTCATTTTTATGTTGTGAATAAGTTAAGACACTATAAAGTAATACTGCTTTAAAATACTATAATAACCATGCAGACAAAGTAATACACGCACCAAGAGCGAGAATCATCACTAGACAATAGAGCCAAAGTAATATTACTAATACATATATTAGAGATGGGGGTAAAATAAGGTTGTGATCCATGAGTGGGGAACAGGGTCATTACGAAATCAAGACCAGATAAGAAGGGTCATGACACTAGTCACGTAAACTAATACCGGCTGGGCCACCTGATACTTATTATTATGTTTTGGGTAATCTGTGATAGATGTAATGTATCATAATGTATGACTGATTTAGTGATTATTAATTTATTTGAGTAGTGTCACACTCTAGTTTAGTTTAGACTAGGTACTTTGACAAACCTTTCTCTACTGACCTATAAACTACTAACTAGCAGCTATATAGTTTTGAAACAGAATGGCTAGACTTCCAAATCCAAGGTGCTAGTAGATTGATTGTTGTTTTTACATTTGCTTCATTTTTTAAAAACCCTTGTGCTAATCTTAAAGGAGGATTCCTAAGCTTTTGAATGATACCACATTGTTAATAAATAAAGATTGTGTTTATTTAGAAAATTTACAGTAAAGTCATAGGTAAGATTAATTTTGCATTTAATATCATTTTTAGTATTAAAATCAATATTTCTATTAAAGAGTAGTGTTTTTTCTATACTAAGGTACACAAAATATGAAAGGAAATCAGATTATTAAGGTAAAATTGGGCCCATCCTGACAATGTTTAATGAAGTCACTTCATGATGCAGCGAAATCAGATTATTAAGGTAAAATTGGGCCCATCCTGACAATGTTTAATGAAGTCACTTCATGATGCAGCAACATGTGGCGCCAGACATTAGTAATTCTCATTGATAATATGAAGTATAAATGATTTATGCATTGTTTAACAGCTTATCTTTGGTAATTTTTTATTAAATTTAGGCCTAGATTTATGCTTAAAGTTTGTTATTTCATCATTTTTATTGAAATTTTGTCCTCCAAAATTAGAAAAAAACTTCCCCAACATGTTATAAATGATGCCAAATTAGGCTATTTTTCTAAATAGTTAAGTAGAATAATATAACTACCATAACAATCTATGACTTTAGTATTAAAATCAATATTTCTATTAAAGAGTAGTGTTTTTTCTATACTAAGGTACACAAAATATGAAAGGAAATCAGATTATTAAGGTAAAATTGGGCCCATGCTGACAATGTTTAATGAAGTCACTTCATGATGCAGCGACATGTGGCGCCAGACATTAGTAATTCTCATTGATAATATGAAGTATAAATGATTTATGCATTGTTTAACAGCTTATCTTTGATCAGCCTAGTGGAGAGAATGCTATCAAGGTGTTAATTAAAATTATATTTAAAAATATTATAAAGCTGGGGAAGTTTCTACCAAAGGGCATTCTAGAAAAAGGATCGAAGTCAATTTTCAAACAATTGAATTAGCTGTGAATCAATGTTAGCTGCATGTGATTTGAAATAATCAAATTAAAAAAGATATAATGGGGTAGATGTGTTCCAAATTTCAAGCTTCCATCTATTACGGTTATAAAGTTATGATGAGATAAAGACGAAAATTAATTTTTTCGATCACAGATTTTTGGATATTTTCTATACTATAACTATAGTAGTGTCTATCTAAATCTAATTCTAAAGTCCATTTTTCAACACATAAAACCGCATAACTTTGCTCCTATATAACATAGAAAGATAAATTTGGTATCATTGTAATCCTCTCAGCAAGCTCTACGTAGCTAGATAGTTTTTGTTGTTATAATTATATATTTATTTTGAATTTTTTGTTAGTTAAAGTACCTATTTTAGACGTTTATTTAGTGAGTGACAGTGTGAAAGAGTGTCATTACTGTCATTGTCAAATGGAAATACTGAAGTGAAATAGATCTGATTAATATACAGTCACCAGTGCATGTCTAGTACACTAATAATACTTATTAATATAATATTATTATATTACCGACTCAGTGACTGTGACTAGAATCTCTAGCGTTAGAGTTTATAAACTAAGTGACACTGTGCCTGTGGCCGAGTGTGGTGTGGGTAAATCTAGAACCTCTAGTAGAATACTCTAGATCTAAGAAAATTAAATTACCAGTGCTCTGTTTAGAAGGCCATAAAAAGTAGGTGGCTGGAATAAGCAATAAGGCCCAAAACGACAGCAAGAAATAAAAGAATGTTCCCCCTTCCGCGTCATACTCAAACTGCATGCCGGCCATAGTGAAGGCCACATCTACAGTTCTACAGTTGCCAACTCAAAAAAGTGACTGTGCCGAAAACTAAAAAAAACAAACATTCTATTAAAAATTCTAATCAATTTATATAGAATCTAGATCTAGTCTACATTCTAATAACAAATATCACTCATTACTGAACAAACATTATATATATTGTTTTCCTTACTAGATCTAGATTTATAGAATCTAAATCTAGAACCTTTTTAAACATAAAATTTATAAACCTTGCATTAAAAGCTTAATTTTCACTAGCGTTCATCTAGATTCTATTTAAGTGTTTTTTGTTCTTTCTGTTTCTCTCTCTCTCTCTCTCTCTCTCTCTCTCTCTCTCTCTCTCTCGATATAAATATATATTGTAACGAATCTCACTTTCCAGGCTCTCTTCAAACTGCATCACACGACACCACCAACTTAAAGAACTTGATAACTTGAGGCTCCAAAATAGCGCAACAGTTAAATGTTAAATAAATCATAGCCTATACTGTTCAATTGGCTAGAACGTAATAAGGACTGTACAAAATCTTCACACTCCAACGTATCAACTCTGAATCAACTCTCTGTATTCTTGTAAAATGATTGTTTTACATGTTTCGGATGTTTCTTCAGAGTTGAAGATAGTTTACTTCCTAGTCCAAACCTCCCGCAAGACGACGGGGGATGGGAGCGGGTAGGGTTTGAACCCGGGACCATCGATAAATCCAAACGACAGCCCAGCGTGCAAACCGCACGACCAGGCAGCCATCCAAACACATGTTTGGATTTTGGGAGTTTTTACAGAACACGGCTTAGCATTACATATCTTGATTCTTAAGTTTCTTCATTGCTCTCGCTTTTCGAGCAATAATAATGGTCAGTTCAATTTGTTTTGTCTTCATCCTAAAACGTTGCAAAAGCTGCAATGCAAAGAGGAATATAAGAACTGCACGATACGCGTTCATCACCAGCTTGTCCGTTGCGACCAAAAGCAATGCATTAGTAAAGTTATTGACAGTTTCGGCAGTCACAGTCAACGTTTTCAGTTTTTGTTTAATCGAACGTAAGGAAGCACGGTCCTCACGGATAAAGTTAATAATGGTACAGTTCACGTTTTTAGTTTCTTTTTTTTTTTCATGAAAAAAGAATTATTCACTGTGTACTTAATATCGATTAGGTATGAGGGCCAGAATAGGAGGCAGTCTGTGCCAGTACAGTCTGGGATTAGCGACGTCGCAGGGTCTACCAGGGTGTAGTTGTATGGTGCAAACTGCATAAGGAGGCGGCTTCCTAGCTTCCAAGTTCTGCTCTCGTATTTTTCTTGAATAATATCATGTCGAATGTACCAGCTGTAATGCCACATAGGCTCTTGGATAGGACCTCGTCTACTTTATAGTTGGTCAGTCGATTACGTAGGAATCTTGCAAAGATATTTTCTGCTACTGACAAGAGTTATGCCTGGAGGGAGCAGTTAGACTTGTTACCATTTTCAAATAGGAATATAATAACTGCATCTCGAAGGGCAGGTGGAAAAACGCAGTTTTCCCAGCATAGAGTGAACAGGTTGTTAGTTTATCTGTTAGGGCACACACCCCTTCCACCTTTCATGCAGACTTCTGACAGAAGGCAGAACCAGGCGCTATGTTTTTTTTTCTTTTTTTAAAAATTTTTTTTCATTGCAATGCCTACTTCCTCAAAAGTTGGTGATTCATCGAGCTCCGCTCTTACAATTTTCTGATAAATAGATCTTTAATTATTTGGAGTTTTTTCCTTTAATAGCTCTCGAATTTCCCGACTGTATTCCATGTGCTGCATATGCTATCGCGTCCTGCAGTGTCCATTTACTTACTGGATGATCGTCCTGGGGCTTTTTGAGATCAACATCAAGTATCCCTTAGGTCTTTAGACCAGTCTATCAACATCAGTCTATCAACATCAGTCTATCAACACTCATATATAGGCCTATACGCTTCCTGCCTTGGCAGAATTTAAGTCACTGGTAAATATGCATGACTGAATGCATGACGCGTAAGACGTAATCATCTTCTTTTTTGAAGTAACGTCTGTATTATATAAGATAAGATAAGATAAAAAAAAGGCATTTTTCTGACAATCCTGGTGGTGAAGTTTAACTAAGCCCAAACAAGGCGGTGGTCCGTGTCGGCATTATGCCAACTCTGGTGTGTAATGCCTCTCTACTCTGGTACCCCGTCAAAATAGCGCGGACAAAATAGCGCCAACAAAATAGCACAGAAAAAAATATTTTTGTCATTTTGAAAGAAAACTTTAAATATCGTTAAATAAGAATAGAGCGAATATATTTTTTTTTTTGGTTTAATGTTATCGTAATTTTTGTCATTTTGCATGAAACACTTTTGTAAACATAAAAAAAAATCATAATAAGATAAAATGAATCATTTCAAAATATAGCATTGATGAAACGAACCCTCGAGGGACGGCGCCAGGATGTGACAGGTCTTTTTTTTTTACATCCCCGCCAATGCAATGAGCTCATTCTGACGAGCTCTTAGGCACTCTCACGGGAGCCTTGTTTCGACACCCATTTGGCCTAGTCGTCCCCTCATACGACCGTTTCCATCCGGGCGCCACGATGAAGCAGCAGGGCATTTTTACCCGGGCTGTGGAGCAAGAGTTGGTCTTAGCTCCAGCAGTTTCTTGAGAGTCGAACATAGCTTCTTGGTTAGATGGCAGTAGTGCATATATAAGTAATACAGCACATTGACCAATCAGTGCATGTACTGAGAAGAGCTGCACAAATAACCCAGGTGCAACTTTAAAATTTTAAATGTACCATCAATGAACCAGTGTGGGTGTGTTTTAAGTAGCTGTAGATTGCTGTCTGTTCCGAATATAGATCTAAACATGCGACGATCGTCCCATTGTAGAAAGTTTTCATTGCGACTTGTAAGTACTAATTTTGCTGGTAAACTGATTTCCCCCAAAGAATGAGACGTGTTGGTAGCGGCAGGGCCGGTCTTAGGCCGCTGCAACCTATGCGGTCGCAGTGGACCCTGCGCTAATTCAATGTGTAATTATTAAATTGCAAAATATGTAGGCCTACGAAAACAATTCCTGTAAATATTATGAATTTATTAAATTTTCCTGAAAACTCTTAAAAACTCATTAAAAATTATCATTTGTGAGTGTCATTCATTGCGGAAAACTCCAATCCTAAGCGCGATAAAAGAAAAAAGGCATTGTCAGCTTTCATGTAATAAAATGTAATAATAGGGCGAATTGCTACCTTTATCGGAAGTTCGAATACTTTATTTACTTTTATAGTCACTGGCATATAAATATGCTATTGGTTACAAGGTTCGTAAAGTACAGATCGCAATTTTTAACTTAGTAAAGAAAGAATAAAAATTTTAAAGTCGAATTTTTTAAATACAAAATCTTAATTTTCACTTATTATCCTTATTTCCACTCAGACTAGGCCCCGCGCAATCAATTTCGCATAGGGCCCCGCATTTGCTAGGACCGGCCCTGGGTAGCGGAACCTATTATAAGTTTGCCAATGTTGCGGCAAAAGACGCCCAGTTTAGATCAAAGAAAGATGCCGCAGTTTTCAGATTATAGTATAACATAGTTTCGTATTTTCCTTTCCTATTTTCTGCCTAGGATATATAAGTCTGCGCTATTTTGTCGCCGCTATTTTTTTCCGCGCTGTTTTGTCGGAGCTATTTTGTCCGCGCTATTTTGTCGGCGCTTTTTTGTCCTCGCTATTTTGACGGGTCACCCAATACTCTAGCATCGCACTGCCAGTCTGCCCTACTAGCAAGTAACCCAGCAGGTGGAGTATTTTAAGTGATGATGCTTCCAAGTGGTTTTACCCTTCTGTTTTGTTGGAATAGGCCCTGTTGTGTTGGTGATTGCAAGCTTTGCTTCAGAGTAGAGTTCTAGCAGTAGTTTGCCTTATCATTGCAGCTGCCAATAGGCTACCTTTGTCTGCCTAGCATATGTATATATATTAGATCAAGATCGCTATCTAGTATTAGTACTAGTAATAAATGTGCTTTTATTTTTGTCTTTATGATGATTTAAAATTGAGGCTTTAAAATGTCAAATGTTTAGTTTCTGTATTGCTATGCTATGATTTATATTTAGTGTTTTGTGTTTTATCTGTTATTGCTTTTTAGTTGTTTAATTTCTGCCCTGAATGTCTTCAAGTTGAGTGATTTAGGCTATGCCAAATCAGTCGGTGTTAAATGCAATGCTTATGCGTTAATTCTTACATCAACAAGGTTGAGAGACGGACCATGGCATATGGACCACCCATGATCCATAATCTAAGGCCCAGAAATTCGCTCCAGAGAGGACAGTTTTACTGTGGTGCTACTGTAATGTAATAGTGTTTTCTTCCCTAGTGCATCAGAGCATGGAAATGGATTGCTTGAATCAGCCAGGAAAACCAATGACAGTTTTGAGTGTGTATGTAATATTATGCACGGCTAGATTAACACTAGGATACACGTAGGCCATAGTTACGCATATTCTATCTTCTCTTATAAAGAAACGTTTGTAATTTAGACCTTATAAGATAAGATAAAAAAAAAAAGAAACATAGATCACACTATTTGAACATATTAAAGGCGCGGTGGCTGCATGATTGGTGGAGCACTTTGCTTCCGAATCTGAGGGTCCTGAATTAGAATCCTGGTGAAGTAAAGACGGATTTTTAATTTTGGGATCTCTGACCTGACATTAAAAGTAATAATTAGGCGTTTGGTTATTATATTTGCCTGCCATATGACACTGTCGTTAACCGTGGGCCATATAATGAAGATGACCTTTAAATCATTAGCTATCAACTTTAAAATTTATACGCAGCTAAATAATTTTCAAAAGAAAGTTGTTTTTTTTTTATCTTTCTGACCGCGTCTTCTTACGACGTTCAAACTAAATAAGTCACCATTTGAAATTGTGTAGAGTTGTGCATCGCACTTGGAACCCTAAGGGCAGCAAAAGCGAACAGGAGCTCCCTTTCACCGGCCTGAAGGAACGGTGTAGGCCTACACCAGTGAATTCAATGGGTCCTTTCTATAATGAAGATAGTGCTTGTAGGCCTATTCACTGTAG
>JADKLZ010005243.1:20317951-20329523 GCA_021533235.1 Biomphalaria straminea
TGATCCAACTTGAAACTTTGATGGCTGTGGTAGAATATTAAGACATACTTTTGTTTGAAGGGGAAACCTTCCCTAAAATATTACATGTTAAATCTTCAATAGTAAATTACATTTTGTTCTGACATAAAACTAAATTTATAATTTGGGTAAATATCCCTTAAAACTACCTCAAAAATAAATAAAAAACAATTCTGCCACCTGTTAAACATGGGCACCAATGTTTACTGCTTGATATGATGGCACTCATAAAACTAGTCATTTCATTTTCAAACTGATGTCATTTTTCTTCCAGCTTGGACAGTGATGATGAACTTTGGGAGAGTGCACTTGATTCTCTGAAATCTCCAATTTTAAGCTCTGACCTGCAAAGAAGCTGGGAAGCTTATCAATCAGAAAGTCTATTACATACTGAGAACCAATCTCTGGAGTATGTAAGTTTCATAAATGATAATGATAAGGAAAACAATGAGTCAACTTCTGAAGTGGAGCAAGGTAATTGTTGTTTTTTCTGTTATTTTCTTTATGCATTAAATCATGCTTATAGAAAGTATATTTAAATGTTTTCTGTTTCTCTTTAGACTCAGACTCTGAGGAAAGCAGTGAAGATAAAAAACAAGAAGACACTTATGACTCCTCCAAGGAGGAAGTCTCTCAAAAAACATTACAAAGTCCTGTTTCTAAAATATCCCTGAGTAAAGCCAACTTCTTCTCAGAGCCTCCAACTGTTGTTAGCCTGGACCCTTGGAGTATGTTTGGTATGGTGACTAAGGAGCCTGCACATAAGGAGGAAACAGAAAAGACCAAGGGTTCAGAGTCTGTACCAGCCCCTGACATACAGGAGAGTTTGAGTGATGCAGATTCTATAGATGAACTGAATGGAGATGTCTATTTGGATAACATGCCAGAAGAAGCTGTTGAAAGTCACAGTGACACTACAGGTCAGGGTAAAGCCTGGCAGTCAGAATCAGAAAATGATGGAGATGATGAAAATGTTACAGATGACAAAAACCAAAACAAAGTTTCTAAACATTTAGCCCATGAACAGTTGGCGGGTTCAGATTCTGCTGAGGATTTACAGTTTGTTGAAGGCAGGCTTAGCCCCAGTGCCAGGAAGGCCAAAAAGTTTCGCATGAAACGTCAAACCAAGCAACCCAAGAAACTTCTATACTCTGCATCCACTGACAGCGAACATGGTAGAAATGAAACCTCTGATTCATCATCTCCTGATGTAGCCCTAGAGCAAACTAACAACGGAGATGAGAAGCAGACAGACAATACAGGAGACGTAACTCTTGACATGGTCCCCAAACTGTCAGACACCTCTGACATTGATGATCTAATCATTACAAACATTGATGACAGGTTTGTGACATCCAGACAGAAGAAAACAAAGGCCAATTTGCAGCCTAGAACCAAAAAGAAAATAGTTAAAAAGAAAAGTAAAAATGTGAATCCATTAAAAAACAAGGAAGAGTCCCTGACTCCTACCTCGCAGATAACAGAATCAAAGATAGAACTTGACAAGATGAAGTTTGCTGATGTGACAAAAACATCTGTTTTAGCTCTTGTCGAGTCATTTTCAGACTCGGACACTTCACCTGTTGACAAAACTGGGGGTGTGTCGGAATGTAATCCAGCGTCTCCCAAAGAAAATACTTCCACACTGAAACCTCTCTTGGACAATTACAACGATTCATCATCCAGTGACATGTTCTTTTCCCCAGTTGCAACTTTTGATGAGTCACCTTTTACAGCTTCTGTAGCAACAGATACAAAGAGAATGGTTTCTTCTGACCAGAAATCAATTCAAAAATCTGATTCATCTTCTTCTTATCCCAGAACTGAAACAGAACAATCAGATAAAAATTCTAAATCTCATTCATATTCTTCACCTCTGGATAGCGATTCACATAATAAAACTGATTCAGATGTTTCAGATCAGAAAACTGATTCCCATTCATCTCTATCTCAAAGTATAAGCTCAGAAGGTTTTCTGGGTATAAAGTCTAAGAGTAAAGCTCCTGAGATGACAGCTATACAAGTAACTCCAAAAAGTGACAAATCACATGCAAATAAAGCTAACCATGACACTGTTTCTGATCCATCTCTAAACACAAACTCATTACCGCCCCCACAAAATGCTAACAGCCCTGGCAAGACAAAGGTAACTGTAGACAAAAGTAGACTTCATCTAGGTTCTTCCTCTGACCTAACAGAGTCTGACTTGGAACATGGAAACAAAAGGAAAATATCGGCGGATGGCATTTTCATCAAGACAGCAGCTGATGACATTCCCTTTGCTGATGATGACAGTGAATCTGAGGAACAGTTTTACACACCTCAACCATTGAACAAGATTTCAGCTCCAGCCACAGACAAACAGAAAACTAGGGTTCCACTAGATAGTTCTTTGAACAATACTCATCATCCAAATGTATCTTCAAAAAATACTCACCAGAATAAAGTCTTTCCATCCCATTCACCTTTGTCTGGTTCTAGTGAAAAAACTGCAAACACTAAAAGCAAGCTAGCTATTGAGAACAAGTTATCAGATGCTGCTGTCATTGATGCTCCCAAAAAAGAAACTAAGAAAGAGTTAGCAATATGCTCCTTGTTCCATTCTGAGGCTTCAAGACGAAAAGAACCAGGTTCATCACATCCTAGAAGACCATTACCTGTTACATATAAAGCCAATTGTAAGTAGTTTCCTTTCAATGCATAATATTTGTAAAGGTGGCCAAGCATTAAATCACAGAGCTTAATCCCAGACACTTGTCCCTATACAATTAATCCCTGTCAAGAGAGAATTTATTAAACCCATTTTCCCCCTCCATTTCTGCTGAACAAGGAAAAAAACAACTCTTTATCTAGGAATCTGGTCCAACTGTTGTTTTTTTCAAGGTTGTACACAATAACTCCCTGCATTCCTGGGGAGACTGAGGAGGCTAGTTGGGGCAAAGATGCTTATTTCTTGTACAAAAATTTCTGTCCCATGATAATCTGGAGTCAAAAAACACAAATCATATACTGGTGTTTGTTGACAAGACTATTGTTAGATAGGCTTGTTTTGTTTTTTTCATATTTTAATTACTTTGTTTTCTGTATAAAATTTCCACCTGCACTCTGATTGCTTCAGGACTGATCAAATGCTACTAATACATGTTCATTTATATGCTAGTAGAGAACTATTATTCAAAGAAAATTAATCCAAGAAAGTCATTACAATGATACAACTAAATACGTCAATATAATGTATTCTGTACTATACGTTAGCTAGTTACGTTTATCAACAATTATCTCACAACCATTTAAGATAACGATTTTATTTATTTTTTTTTTAGCTCAAATTAATAGCTGATAAAACATTTTCAGAAATGTAGTTCAATTGTCTTCTTTTTTAATTTAGTGGCTGGGATTAAATGAAAGTGTCTGGTGATACAAAGGCAGGGATTGAAGACTGGGAACCAACTATTAACTACCGATATCTAAAATGTAATAATGTGATTTTAAATTGTATACAGTCACCACACATTTTTTATGAAAACAACTTACCAAAGTAACAACTTACATTGCTTTGGTTTTGAAATGATTTAAAATTTCAATACAAGATTAACTGTTTGTTCAAAGGTACAAACTAAAAAGCCACATCACCTTAACTAGGCTATTACTAGAATATGCATCCTCTGTTAGAGATACCCTAGATCTAGAAAATGTAATCTAAAATGAGCATAATAAAAAAAAAAGAAATGCTTATGAGTAAAATCACTTGATTCAAAGTTGCTTTAAGCAGATAAGATTCAGAAGAGTAAAATAACCATGAAATACAAAACATTAAAACATTACAATCAGATAAAAACACTTTTCTTGTTCCGTACTTTATGATCATCACATTATTATTATTATTATTATTATTATTGCTTTTATATAGCGCTACTTTCATGCTAATAGCATGGTCAGAGCGCTTTGGTCCAATCTCATTTGTGGACCAGTGGGGGGGGGCTATCTAGGAGTTGGTTTTCCATACTGCCTTTAGGCGCTCAGTAAACACAACTCTGCCCGAGTCGGGTGTCAAACCTCGATCCCCCTTCTAGGTAGCCAAGCCAAGTTCAAACGCACTTAGCCTCTTGACTACGCTTCCCACAATTACAATCACAATCACATTACAATTATTCCTTTTTTCCAAAAGCTATTGAATTTTAGAAAAGGTACCTGAATTATGTAACCACTTAGATAAGTATATTATATATGTCAGTGTTTCAATCTGTCTTGTTCAAGTCTTAGACATTCATGAATAGATGAACACCTGGATGGTGGACTACAACTAGATCTAATTAATCCTTTTGTGTGTTTAACTCATGTATTCAAATAGACTACAACTAGATCTAATTAATTTAAGACCACTTTTGTGTGTTTAACTCATGTATTCTTTGTAAAAGACTTGTTTTCTTGAATGAACAGGTGATGAACTTTCTGATGAACTCTCAGATGAAAGCCACATTTCATTTAAACCCATGCAAAAAAAGGTGAGTTGTCTACAACTAGACCATTAAGCAGAGATTAAATTACCTTCTGAGTTGAGATACTAATTCTGCTGTTTTAATTTTGTATACATTTTTTTATTCATGTCTATATAGTGGAGCAACATTTGCAGCATGCAATTAGTGCTATAAAGTTTACTGCCTGGTATGGCAATCTGAACATTAAAAATAAAAATATACTTCCTAAAATCCTAATTGCTGGGTAGGTCATTGGTAACAAGTAAATACCATTTGGACAACTATTCGAGAGAAACATTCATAAGAAAGCGAAAAAGTTTTTAAGAAAAAGGTTTTAAAATAAAAAAAAACACCCTCTGGGTCAGGATTTTGAGATTTTAAAATTACAGGAAATAAAAGACACTGATTACAAAAACAAATAGACACAAAAACTCCTTTGTTCCCCTGGCAATCAAATCATTAAATACTATTCCACTATATGATATTTCACATATTTTGTCTTTTAAAGTTATTATGTTTTGTTTGGTGTAATGCAGAAAGTGTAAGACTAGTTTCCTTATGAATAAAAAAATTATTATAATTCTTCTACTTGTACGTTATTCTATAATTAGGTTTTCTTAATTTGAACCAAACATTTCAGACTGAGGACCTGGATGCTCGTGTAGCCAGAAGACTTAGCAAAATGCATGCTAAGCAACATAAACGAGCTGAACAAAGGCGATTGCGTATGGCCCAGGAAATACAGAGACAGTTGGAAGAGGTCGAAGTTCGACAAAGAGAACTGGAAGAACGAGGTATTGCCGTTGAAAAGATGTTACGTGGAGATGGATCTGGTAAGTCTGCATGTAGTAGTTTCAAGTGGTTTTGATAACATGCAATTAGAAACAAATAAAACAGGTTTTAGACAAAGTTTTCATATTGCTATAACCCTATTGGCGGCGCAAAAGGGTTAACAGTGTGATCAGCTGATATGTTTGACACAGGCCAGCTAAACAGTTTAGTGTGCTACATCGCAGGGCAAGGCATGAACTTTGCACGTGACCACTGTTATGGTCATCTGATCACAGGCCAGCGTGTACGAGAGACAGTGTGTAAAGCAAAGGAGTTCAAGACAGGACACGGAGGAGACCAGGTCTGTTAGTCTGCTTATGAAGTCGGTCCTGGTCGAGTCCTGAAGTGAATGTACGTGTCCAGAAGAGATAGAGACAGTAGAGTTTAGTTCTGTGATGTACAGTGTAGCATTTGTAGCTGTTGATGTGCCAATTGTCTAGTATTGGCTGTTATCTTTTCCATTATTAAATACCTGATTATTTTTGGAGCTCTTGTTGTCAGGTTCTTTGATGTGTTGTGTTATGTGTTTAGCAGTGTTTATGGAAGCCTGAGATAGGAATCTGAGATTCGTAACAATATGTATTTTGAATTTTTTTTTTTTTACCTAATCAGCATAGATTTTGAAAATGTTTTCATCTGTAATCAGATGTAATCAGCACCAGTTTAAAAAGTTTTCATGTGTAATCAGCACCAGTTTTAAAAGTTTTCATGTGTAATCAGCATTCAGTTTTATAAAAGTGTTCGTTTATAATCAGCATTCAGTTTTAAAAGTGTTTGTTTATAATCAGCATAGTTTTATAAGTTTTCATGTGTAATCAGCATACAGTTTTAAAAGTTTTCATGTGTAATCAGCATACAGTTTTAAAAGTTTTCATGTGTAATCAGCATACATTTTGAACAAGTTAATAAAATAATTGTATTTTTGCAGATGATGATGAAGACATGGATGATGCACAACTCATGAGTGAATGGTTCAGCCTAGTTCATGAAAAAAATGCCTTACTAAGATATGAATCTGAATTGAATGTCAGGTAAGTCCTTAAGAAAGTTCTAGTGTTTTAATCATTGCAATTTTTATGTAGTATTTTTATGCGTTGAAAAAGTTGAAAAAAGAAAAAAAAAATTAATTTGTCCTCAGAGCCAAAGAACTTGAACTTGAGGATAGACAAGCAAGACTAGAATCTGATTACAGAGAAAGGTCTAAGAAATCTGGTCAGTTAATATTACTTTTGCTAAGTATTTTATTCTGTGGTCATAGATGGTAGAACTTTATTAAGTTCAAATCTTTATTGTAAGTGTAAAATACCTCTGCAGGATTGATTTATTTATGTATGAAGAGATCTCAGCAACTGCTGTACAGATTCAAATGAAATTTTGTACACATGTTCCTTTTATTTCTTAAGTGCTTGCTAAGAAAGGGTTTTGAAAAACAGCAACTTTTTTTATTAAGCCTTTGTATTTTATTTTCAGTATTGCTCAAAATATCACATTCTGTCTCTCTCTCTATATATATATGAAGCATAGATACAATAACACAAAAATATTATAATAATTCCTTATTTTGAAGCAAATTTTCTTTCTTTTCCCTACTTCATCTTATATTGTATTTTTAGGTCCTCTTCCTCTTGGACACTGTCAAAGTGTTATCTTCTATCACGCTCAGAGCGCTTTTGTAAACTCTCTTATCTGAGCCCGGGGGGGGGGCTATCTTGGAGTTTTCCGTGCTGCCTTTAGGCGCTCAGTAAACACAACTCTGCCCGAGTCGGGTGTTGAACCGCGATCCCCCTTCTAGGTAACCAAGCTAAGCCAAGTTCAAGCGCACTTAGCCTCTCGACTACGTTTCCCACTCCCCTCGGATAAGCAGGTGTGCAGAACAAAAGTTTGTCAATTAAAATTCTATTAGCATAGAACAAAATATTGTTGATTAAAATGCTATAGCATAGAACAATACATTGTTGCTACTTATTTATTGAGTGAAGCCTTAGTGTATTGAGAGCAGCTAATGACTCAGAACTTCTCAAATAAAGTACCAAGACCAACTTTTACAATTGCCTGATCAGTTGAAGAAGCCTTCTACATTTTCCATAAGGGACATTGAATCTGTGATCTTTCAAACTCCTATATCTCTACTTTTATATTTCCACAAGGGACATTAAATCTGTGATCTTTCAAAATCTTATATTCCTACATTTAAGCCTTTTTGTTTTTAAATTTTCATGTTATCAAATAAAACGTAAATGGTATAAACAAAATTTGAGAAGAACTGAATACAGATTATGATAAGCCACTGACTTGGCTATTATGTGTTGTCATTTTAGTGGTTTTTATGTTTGACAGAGAAAACAGAAAGTGACATTGCTGCGGAGGGAGAGCTTTTGAATGAATTGGTTGAAGTAGTGGAGCAGAGAAACACATTGGTGGCAATGCTAGAAGAAGACAGACTCAGGTAAATTAGATCTATAGTTTAATCTTACATTGTGTGACACATTGATATATTTGGATCTATAGTTTAATCTTACATTGTGTAACACATTGATGTAATTAGATCTATAGTTTAATCTTACATTGTGTAACACATTGATGTAATTAGATCTATAGTTTAATCTTACATTGTGTAACACATTAATGTCTTTAGATCTATAGTTTAATCTTACATTGTGTAACACATTAGTGTCTTTAGATCTATAGTTTAATCTTACATTGTGTAACACATTAGTGTCTTTAGATCTATAGTTTAATCTTACATTGTGTAACACATTAATGTCTTTAGATCTATAGTTTAATCTTACATTGCATAACACATTAATGTCTTTAGATCTATAGTTTAATCTACATTGTGTCTCATTGATGCATTTAGATCTTTAGTTTTATCTTACATTGTGTGACACATTGATATATTTGGATCTTTAGTTTTATCTTATGGTGTGTAACACATTGATGTAATTAGATCTATAGTTTAATCTTACATTGTGTGCAACACATTGATGTAATTAGATCTATAGTTTAATCTTACATTGTGTAACACATTAATATCTTTAGATCTATAGTTTAATCTTACATTGTGTCTCATTGATGTATTTAGATCTTTAGTTTTATCTTACATTGTGTGACACATGTCTTATTGGTGTATTTACTGACTCTCAATTCTGTGTATCTCTTCCTCTAGAGAGCAGAAAGAAGACTATGATCTGAAGAAAATTATGGCTCAGAAAGGTTATCTATTATCTCCCCTGAGCTGTGATGTCAGAAGAGACCATGAAAAGGAAATCCTCCATATATAATTAGTTGCTAGAAAGTTGTTCATATATATATTTATATATATTTCCCCATTATCTGGTCACATCTAGTCATTCATCATGATATTCTTAAGTGTTTCATACCAGCTTTACGGCCGCACCATATTCATTATTGAAGACATCTTTATTCTTGTACATTTCCCTTCATGTGATAATTACCAATTGTTTTTTTTTTTTACATTTTCATTTCTTACTAATTAAAAGGTTGTTTTTTTTTTGGTTTGTTTCTTTGCTGAAAGAATTTTTTCTGTAAATATCTCTACCTTACATGCTATTGCTTGATTGTTAAGCACATATTAATGTGTTAGAGATCACTTTGTCTTGATTCTGCATAAGCCTTAAGTATTTATTACTAATGACGCCATACTGGGCACGTTCCCTATTTTGTGTGTTATACGTTGAAGTATAATTGTTTATTCCAAACAAATCAATCTAGGAAATTGTATTAGAAAGAAGAGAAAGAAAACATTTTGCATGATCAGAGTTGTTGATTTGAAGGAAGATTAGGGCACATTTATGATAAAGGCTTATTTCTCATTCCATATGCTAGGACAAATTCTTGCCGTTAGAGCATTGAAAATGTGCCTGAATCAGCCAGGAAAACCAATGACTTAGCAGAGTGTAACTCTCTAATTAACATGCACATGGATACGATTAGGACATAGTTATCTTCTCTTTTGAAGAAACATCTGTAATTTATAAGTTAAATGCGAAATCATTAAAATTTCTGCTATGTCAAGATGAGAGATTTTTTTTAAAGACTATAAAAAATATACAATGAAGATTGCATAATTACTCTCAAACATGTAACAATTTATCAAGAAGTTGTATTTTTATACAAAGAACTTTTGAAGCTGAGATGTTATACAGTCACAGACATACAGTATGCTTCAGTTATTCCTACATTCTCAACAATATTTTTTTTTTCTTTTCTTATACAGAATTTCAGAATTGTTCTCTAGATTTTGTATTACTTTGTGTACAATAATTTTCTATGAATGATTTATAATAGAGTCATGTTTCAAATGTTTATAAAAGACTAGAGCTGGTGGTAACAATGCTGACATTTAGAGCAACACATTTTCTAGTTGATGTTCCATTCTGGTGGAGACTTGACATCATGTGATCCAATTTTTTGTTGAACTAGTGGGCTTTCACTTTCCATTTTGTCCTTTGATATCACACAGTACAGCTGACCTGTGGATTTATTCGTTTGTTCAAATTGCTTTTTTTTTTTTAATTCCTGAAATGTTCTGAAGACAATTTTTTTTCCAATTAATATGTTTAGTTCTCAAATAGCATCACTACTTTGAATGATGGGACATGTGATTAGTTTGTACAATTGTACTGGTGTTTTATACAATCAGAAGCTAATCCAAGTTTTAGGTCTATTTATTTAGGTCAGTGCGAAACAAAGACCTCATGTTGATCCAGAATACTGCCATAGCAATATTCATGTTGTACAGTCTTCAGTGAAACTATTACTATTGTAGTCAATGTTTTATACTTAGAAAATTGTAATAAAAATTTCTTTTGGAAGAGGGACAAAGTGTACAGTAGACATGACTTTAGTAGCTAGTGTTTATTAGCACTCATGTTTTTTTCTTATATATGCAATGCTGTTAAAGGTTATCATTATTGCCATTTACAAATTTAAATTGCATTTCTTTTTCTTACTACACCTATGATTGAGTCCAAGATTTTTTTGTTATGTGTGTGTGTGCCATCACTGGTATGTTCATAGTCCATTAGTCTCCAAAGTTGATTCTGTAACTTAGATTGTTTCTATTTCATATCATTAATAATGTTATAGCACTATGATGTCTTGATACTGTAGAATGTCATAGCAACCATTCAAAGTGTCAGTGGTGTGGCACAGTGCCATTCCTATTCTGATGTAGGTTTCAGTGCCATTCCTTAGGTTTTGTCATTTCAGTAGCACTATAACCAGACAGTCCCACTCAGAACCAAAGAAATCTATATCTTTTTTGTATTGCAGTATCCATTACCCTAGTTAATACCCTGCATAAAACGTTTAAAATTTATTTTTTTTTGTATGCCATTTATCCTCCCATCTTGCATGAGCCTTTGTAATGTAGGAACCTTTGCTCCAGAACAAAAAGAGGCACCTCACAATGGTGCTTATCTATTATCTCCCTTAAAGTATGCCACCTCAAACTAGACAAGTCTTCTCTTCACATCCCTTGACTCTCATGTTTTTTTATCTTTTGTCAAATGTTTTCAATGGTGACATAATACAAATATTTTGTACATTTTGAATGTGCTTTTAGAGATGTAAGTTGATAATTATATCTTTTCCATGTTTAGCACAAGGAACAAATATTTCCATTGGATGTATTATTTATATTATATTAACTATGAGTTACTGGTATTCTTTATATTAACTATGAGTTACCAAGTTCACCACTTATACATCACCTAGCTTCAGTTAAGTGAACAGAAATGTAAACATTTTAAAAGAATTTTAGTGTTGTTGTTTTTTTCAAGGCATTTATAAACTTGACATCACACCATATTCATTGTAAAAGATGACTGAACATTTGTAGGAATGAATCTCAACTTGAAGTATAATGTACTTCCAATCTAGCCTTCACCTTACAGAGGTCAAGAATAAATATGTGGTCATGAGAACTTGGTTTCATGCAGAAAGTCTGATTCATACACTTGTTTACATTGTGAAGTATTTAACACATTAAGGTTGTTCATATATACAGGTTTTTTAACTTTATTTATAAGTTGTTCATTTTTGGACTACAAAATCGGTCATGTTATTTTTTTTTAATATTTATATTAGGAGTTGACAATGTCCTACATTTCTAGTTTAGTGGTGTGGTATTAATTGAATAGAGGTCCAGTTGTGACTATGTCCTACATTTCTAGTTGAGTAGTGTGGTATTAAGTGAATAGAGGTCCAGTTGTGACTATGTC
>JADKLZ010005243.1:20330668-20346770 GCA_021533235.1 Biomphalaria straminea
TTGAGCGGTGTCGTATACATGGCCTCTGTCAATCGCTGTATGTTGAGTGGTGTCGTATACATGGCCTCTGTCAATCGCTGTATGTTGAGTGGTGTCGTATACATGGCCTCTGTCAATCGCTGTATGTTGAGTGGTGTCGGTCACAGTCTCCAGCCAAACATTGCAAGGTGTGCTGCTTTGATACCTCCTTATATATATATATATAATCTCATCGCTTTGTTATTGTTATGCGAAAATGGTCGAAGGCTGCATTTTTCTTTTCAGCAGACATTGCCCTCGTTGTTTTTTATTTGCCATTGAAACATAGAAAAATAATCACTTCACTTGACTGCGAAACATTTTCTTCTCGTCCCGAACTAAGGACGTCCATGCTTGTTTTGTGTCGTATAAATGTTCCTTAATACCAAGCCAATTGTTTTGATCAACGCACAATGTCTACCTGATGAAAAGTTTGTACACGTTATTTCTCCGTCACCCAATCAAGCTGAAACTTGCACAATTATTTCTTTTACCTGACAACACAAGAATTACCTCGTTCTCTCCGTAATTATTTACCACATTCTGATGGAATCAACGTTGGTATCGTCAGTTAGGAGAGAAAGAGTTAAACAAAAATGTAAATTAAGTATTGGTAATGAATTATTTTGATTGGTATCTCGAACAATGGAAAGAAATTGTACTTGACTAAACTAGTGGTATAAGCTGAATTAGTCGCCGCTCTAAATTGAAACAAACAATATTTAACTATAAATCTTTTATTGTCATAAGTACCATACTAGCAGAGTGCTTAGCATGTTGGCCGAAGAGGGCGTGCGTGAGTCAAGAGTTCAACTCAGGTCGTCTCCACCACCTACCTTTTACTGTAAAATCCATCCAGATATCTCTCCCCCCTACCTTTTACTGTAAAATCCATCGATATCTCCCTTTTCCCCCCCTACCTTTTACTGTAAAATCCATCCAGATATCTCCCTTTTCCCCCCTACCTTTTACTGTAAAATCCATCCAGATATCCCTTTTCCCCCCTACCTTTTACTGTAAAATCCATCCAGATATCTCCCTTTCCCCCCATACCTTTTACTGTAAAATCCATCCAGATATCTCCCTTCTCCCCCCCTTCCCTTTTACTGTAAAATCCATCCAGATATCTCCCTTCTCCCCCTATTTTTTCCCAATTGGTCCATTAAAAGCGTATTGAGAAAGCTAAAAGCATTAATAGGGCAGAACAAACATATAATAAATAAAAATATTATTAATCGCACAGATTTATTGTTTTCATTTTATACCTATTACGGTTCTAATTTAATGACATGCTTGATACTAACAGATTCTCGCCGTATAAGCTTTTTTTTTTTCAAATATATATATTGGCATATATATTTTGGCTCAAATCAAACTTTTGATTCATTATATGTTGCACAAGTAAAACAAAAGAACTTGTCTCTCTTAACACTCAACGAGTCAACCTTAGTTTCCTCTGCTGTCCCATTTCATCAACGTATAAATGTTAAACAGCACTGCACCACTCGGGCTGCTACCTAAAGAAGTCTGAATGCATAAAGATGCCTTACGACCACAGTCTATGCTTGCAACATTCACGTGTCAAGGACACGGCACGCCAAAGTAAAGGAATTTTCCAAAAACTAAAAATAACTCACAGATGAATCTTCCGGAAATGTCAACGTAATGTTTCCTTACAACACAGAAATGAATAAATGTATACATTATTACATATGAATAAAAAAACCATTGATATTATTGGAGATGTTCACAATACAGTGGCGTAGCTAGGAATTTGCTATCATTTGGGGGCTTGGCCTCTTTTAGAGTTCCACTGCCTTTTGCGTAATATTTAATAGATAATGTACAAAAAAAAATCCGACCACTCATTTGGGGGCCCCCCTGAAGTTGGGCCCGGGGGATTTTTAAGCTGCTGCGGCCTATTAAACATTTAATCAGCTTTTAAATTTATATTCATGTCCTATAAATGACGGCTATCCATGTGTCTATCTATATATTATGCATGTTAATCAGTGACGTAAGCTCTGTTAATTCGCTGTCCTTCCTGGCGGATTCATGCAACCCATTCCATGCTCTTATGGTAGGGCCTACTAGGGTCTAGGGGCACTTATACAAGACAATATGAACTTGCCAACCGTTGGAAGTTTTTTTTAAACAAAGGCGGGCTCTAACAATGAGTTCTCTTCTTTCTCTTTTTCAATACTGTACAGATCAAATGAATTGATCTAGTATATATAGGCTGGCTATATGATCTGAATTGAGCAGTACTGGTTTCCAAATCAGTCAGGGATAGATATCTACTCCCTAATATAGGCCTAGTTATACACACTATAGCTTTTTTTTTAATTGAAACCTTCATATTTTGTGGCACGACGTAGCGAGGCACAACTCACTCTTAAATCCCAATGATATTCATTTAGCAATGTCATGCACCTTAATTCTATATTTATAAAAATATATGTAAAAATGTTAGTCTATGTAGTCTAGATATCTATTAAAATTAATGACGTTATGTGGCTCGCCCTCCATTCTCTCGTCGTTTTCCCGTCAAGCCGTCACTGATCAGGATGGTGACTTGCGGAACAGAAGACCCACTTCTAAAATCTGCACCTCTCCTTCCCTATCCTAGATCTATGATTTAGTTGGCTGTCCTTGGTGAATTTGCAGTAGTGTGCACCCTCTCTTCGACTTTACGTCACGGCGCTTTCCGGATTGGATTTCATTTTAAAGTCGGTTTCTAAATTTTCCACATTTCGTTTTTTAGAATTCAGATCTTCTCAATAAACCCAGGACATATACAAGGGATATCTTGTGTACTACTACGCCTAGTTTTAAATAGCTATTCAGCACAGTTGTGAATTAGTAAATGTGTAGGGAAAAGTAAACATTGCACTGTGTCAGTGATGAAGATAGAGGTCTACTTTGGGTTTCTATAAATTATTTCTTGTTATAGCTTTTCGGTTAAAGCTACCATTTTCTTATTTATGATTAGCTAATTTAAAAAATCACCTCTTAATTATTTTTTTAAATAAGCATGTAGGACTACCACTTGTTTAGCACAGAAACCGTTTAACTTCTCACATTTTAAAAAATTGAGTAGTCCTAGACAGAGCCTCTACAGTCTCAACGGAAGTTTTCATTCCAGCTGCGCCGTAATCTTTTGCGCATCTGCGTGCGCCTCTAGCACATGTCTATGCAAATCACCCGTGACAACAAATGTCATACTAGAAGGTGCTATCATTGCATTTACAGTAGTTAAAAGATATTAGCCAAAATTTGTCTAATGCAGGAATCGGAAATAGATCTACATACTCTGCAAAACTATATTGGATATACCGCTATGTGAAACATTATATTCTATTTATTGTGACATTATTGTGGTTTGTTGGTGAGATAACAGATTAACTTGATCTAATAACCGATTTTATCCACATAACTGACATCCTAGGCTGAGACTAGGAAAGTGAGGGCATAAAGTAAAGATGGACGCGGCTGACATAGATCTTGATCTGGACTCTAATTTCGAACCGCAAACAAGAGCACGTTCAAATACGTGGCCTCTTAGGCCACAGAGAGAATTAGAAACTCATAGCAGTCCTGTGTCTGTAGATGAGGCTACCTCAGGAGTAGATCCTCATGGAAATTCTAAAGATCCTCTTGGATTAACTGCAAAGAAAAGTGGTTCTCGTAGAAATGCTTGGGGAAATCTGTCTTACGCTGACCTTATTACGAAAGCTATTCAAAGTTCACCGGAGAAAAGATTAACACTGTCTCAAATATATGACTGGATGGTTCAGAATGTTCCTTATTTCAAAGATAAAGGCGATAACACTAGTTCTGCTGGATGGAAAGTAAGTACGGTACCAGTTATGTTACCGAGTTTAGGGAGTTAGTAAAACTGTTTAGTGTAGTCAGTGTAGAGTAGAGTTAAGAAGTTAAGAATATTAGATAATTAATATTAAGTCATTTAAGTCCTTAAGATCTATTCAGTTCAGCATTTGCCTTTGGCTACGTACAGACACATAGATCTAGATCTAACTAATATTGTAATAATAATCTTAATTATAGATCTATATGTATAGTGACTGTAGAACAATAAATTGATCTAACCTAACTCTTTAAGACTAAGAGGCATTAACATGTATGTACAGTTTTACAATGTTCTGATTCACATTCACATTTGACTATTTATCAATAAATTAGATCCTCTAGTCTTATGGTGTGCCAGTGGTGTGACCCTTATTAGCCTTATTTCCTTGACCTAGTTTTTAACACAGACCTAGAGCTATGAAGGTCTACTTAGTATAACTTACACACATAAAAGATATAGATCTAATGACTTGTATGTTGAGATTTTAATTTTGCACTTTTTAACTATGAATTACGATACCGTTTAAAATTAAATCATGAATAGTTAGAAAAATTAATGAAATATCTTGAAAAGTATCTAGAAATTTAAAAAATAAAATGATATTGAATGCTATAAATATAAACTTATAAACTATAGTAATATTGATTGGTATGAAAATTGTGTACCATTATTAATTATTATGATTATACTTTTTCAATTTCTAACCAAGACAATACTCTTAAATAATATATATTAAAAAAAAGTATTACTTTTTATTGTTTTGATTACATAGTTTCTATGGAAATAAATGTCTTTAGAAACAAAATATATATATTCTCATTTTATTTCTGTATAAAGATATACAATATAATTAAAGAGAGTATTTTCAGTCAGCAAATTATATATAACTATTTTATCGGGGATTAAGGAGTATGACAAGTAGGACATGAAGTAAAAGTAGAAGACATATTTAGCTGTTATTTTCTTGGTTTCCTAGTTGTCTTGGATTTAATGTTGGGTTGCTAATGTATGTACATTTATTAAGGATAGAAACAAGGGCAAGGGTAATGAAGTAAAAAAAATATTTTTTTTTAAAGCCTAATGGACTTTGTAGCAAGTCAGGCTAAATTTAACTGTGTAAATATATGGGTGTCCAGACTCTATAATAAAGTAAAATTAGCTTAAAATCAATAACTTTATCACTCTCCCACCCACCCCAAACACACACAATATTAACCTCCATAATTTTGACTAAAGTTAAACATGTAGCTTCTTAAGCCATTAAGAAATAAGTGTTGTGTTATGAACTCATTTCATCATTTACTAAATAGGTTTGTTTGAAGGTAAAGTTTTTTCTACGTACTTTTAATTTTAAATCCTTGTTGAAATATTTCTGTAGGTGTGTGTATGGGTGGTGGGAAGTTAAAATTAGTTGAATTTTTCAGAAGCTATGCTAGTTAATTGATGTATTAATGTAATAGGCCTAATAATTGTTGCTCTAGTGTAATAGGCTAGACTTAATTAATGCTAACTGAAATAGGCTAGTTAATTGATGCACTAGTAGAGTGTAATAGGTTATTAATTGATGCATTAGTTTCCAAAACCTTTTTCTTAATGGAACACTACACACATTCTGAGTTTGTAGCTTACACTTTGCTTATTTTTTAGAAACGCTTTCGGGCTTCCACTTGAGTGGGGCCCTAAAATGAGTGTTTTTTACATTAAAAATTAGGTATTATACAAAATGCTGGGGCCCCCAAAGAGGTCAATCCCCTCGGGCCCCAAAACGATGGAAAATTTCTAGCTACATCCCTGCTACTAGTTAATCATTCCAGTAGTTCTTAGAAAACCTTTTCAGGCCTTGCGAAACACCAGGGTTCTGCAAAACACAGATTGGGAAACGCTGCACTAGTGTAATAAGCTAGTTAATTGATACATTAATGTAATATGCTAGTTAATTGATGCATCATGCTTTTAATTTTGAACTCTTATTTCATATTCAGATCAATTTTTTTTATTATGAAATATCTTTTCAAACTCATCCTGTAATTCAGCTTCTTTACTGGTGAAATATTTGAAAAGAAATAATCAATATTTATGAGCCAAGTACAAGCTTCCCTTTTCTCCCATTCACATACCATTTATAACGAGCATTAAATTAGATCATATAGTTTTGGCGTAAATTAGTGTTGTATTTTAATCCTGTAATTAATCCTGTATTTAATTAAGTAATTTCATTTTTTTTTTCAGAATTCTATTCGTCATAATCTTTCTCTGCATAATCGATTTATGCGCATTCAGAATGAAGGGACTGGCAAAAGCTCTTGGTGGGTTCTCAACCCTGATGCAAAGCCTGGAAAAACACCAAGAAGAAGGGCTGGTAGCATGGAGACTAAAAGCTATGAAAAAAAAAGGGGTAGAGTTCGTAAGAAGGTTGAGGCTCTCAGAGCAGCTCTAGAAAATGGAGAGCTGCCCCCTAGTGGAACTGATGATTTTTTGGACAATTTTGGAGACTTCAGGGCTAGAACTAGTTCTAATGCTAGCAGTTGCAGTCGTTTGTCTCCAATCAATGACCTCCATGATAACCATGATAATCCCAATGTTTGGGGGACAGAAGGAACGGGAAATACATCTCCGCTGTATTCAGGAGAATATTCAGATCTTGTTGACTCTTTAATAGATGGTATGAAATTAACCAATCAAGATAACTTAAAAATTGAACTTGGCTTAAGAGATAATTTTCTATCTAACAGCTCAAGAGAATTTAATGGCCAGTACATGGATCATGTATCACCTGGGCTAGACAACCAGTATACTCATTTACCAGCTCCTCCACCCTACCCACAGCAACAGCAGAAGAAGCCAGTAAATAAACCTGACTTCAACCGGCCAGAGTACACCACCCTTCACATGCAGTGTCGACCGAGCCCAACTGCTAATGGAGGACCTAATTTTGTTCAAAATGACCTCTATAATGGTGACTACAATGAG
This sequence comes from Biomphalaria straminea, assembly GCA_021533235.1. NCBI lineage: Eukaryota > Metazoa > Mollusca > Gastropoda > Planorbidae > Biomphalaria > Biomphalaria straminea. The sequence continues at coordinate 20,337,528 of JADKLZ010005243.1, forward strand.
CCTATGAAACGTGATGTGATTGTCAAACATGAACCACTGTCTCCAGCACATTACGGTGAAAGTGCCAATATTAAAAATGAGCAACCAGGCCACATGGCATCTTCTTGTGCATTGTCTGTAAACACACTCAATTCACCTGACAGATCTCAGCAGGCCAGTCCTAACACAGGAGTTTTCAACCCACAGTCACAATCTTCAATGGTCAATGGACAAATGTCCATGATAAATTGTCAGGTTTCTCCTCAGCCAAATAGGCATATTGGTCAACAGTTAAATATGTCAACTTCTTTGCAGCAAAATCAGGCTTCCATACTTCGTGAAGCACTGACGAGAGGACCAGTTTACAAAACTCATCCACCAACCAATAGCTCCTCCAATACCTATAATCACTACAACCAGTCTGCAATTGGCAATGGTCATAACAGCAATATAAACAATAGTTTGCTAAATATGCCTGATCTAAGCCCACGCCACACTCCTCTGACCAATGGTCACTTGCGTGTCATCAATGAATATCTACCAGATAACTATGTCAACACTAATGGAGTTGGCCCTACCACCACTACTTTGAACATGCCCATTGATATTGATGTTGATCTGCTAGGTGGGTTGGACTATGACATGGACCAAGTCATAAAACAGGAGTTAACACTGGAAGGAAATTTAGATTTCAACTTTGATGCAGGACAAAATGTTGTGCATTAAACTGTACACACATTCATTGCTATAGTTTTTGAAAGTGGCTAAATTGATAGCAGCTGTCAGAGAAGTTTTTGAGATGTGATACTGGTGTATAAAGTATGTGTACGTATATTTGTGTACAGTTGGACTTATCTTGGATTTGTTATTCTATTCATTTTAAATATATGATTATTGCTCTATGTTAAAAGGACTTATCATGGATTTGATATTCTATTAGTGATACATATGATTATCGCTCTATGGTTATACTGCGTAAATGTTTTAGATATATATGTTTTCATTGTAAACACTATGGCTGCTGGACAAATTAAAGCAATGACTGGCTTCAATCACATCATCACATGATTCGTAAAAAAAAAAAGCAGTTTAGCATTTACTGTTCAGTGACTCAGTTTGACTTAAGGCTTTAATCTTTAAGGCAGTGTCTAATATCTAGAGCCTGAATTATAAGTGAATTTGCTCATACATGTCGTGATTAATGGGCTTTGTTTAAATGATTAGGCACTTGCTAAAGAGCTTTATACTGAAGAGTTTACAACTTAAGTCTAAAGACAGTTTTCCTTTCATTAATCTGATTGAAAAGACCTAAAATATTTTCTGTTCCTATTGCTTTGAACTAATATTAAAAACTAAACTAATTTTTTAAAATAATTCTATGATATCAACTGAAGTATACATTTTTATACTAAATATAACATTGTACCAAATATCTTAAATCTGTAGATGAATTGTTGAGAATAATAAACTAGAACATTTTCTCTCCATTAAACTATTCTGGACATGAACAGAATGTTGACAGGTATTGTGATATATTTTCTTCTTTCACCGACTCACACATCTACTTCCTTTATGGCTGTGGTAATAGAACTATAAATATTTTAACTATAAATATTTTGATGTTTTCATAATATACAAAAATTTTTCTATAGTGACAATAATTGTGGAATTTTAAAACTATTCTTATTGTATATTTCCTACATTTGTATCTCTCTTGAATGCATACAATTGTGGGTCTAACAAGGCCTATATAGTTCAAGGGGCCAAATCATAAATACACAAAAATAAATTGAACTAGAATACAGTGCTGCTATCATTGTGATTTCTTTTCAAAAATTATTTTTATAGTTCAAGGTGCCAATCATAAATACACAAAAATAAATTGAACTAGAATACTGTACAGTGCTGCTATCATTGTGATTTCTTTTCAAAAATTATTTTTTAAATAAAACCATATTTCATAGACTATATTTTACCTGTACGTATTCTAATTACTATAATTAAAAAGATTTAATGTTGCCCTCTAAATACTGAAGAAAAACAAAATCTGTACACACTGCAATAGTCCTAAAAAGGTATTTCTATCTTCTTTTTCATCAGAAAATTAAAGAAATTTTTAGGGATGTCGTTATGATTTTTTTTAATGATTATTAATTATATTATTATTTGTTTAAATATAGAAAGACATTCAAATATACATGTATATAACTAAATGGCTTAAATTCTAGAAAACATGTGCACACAATTTAAACTAAACACTGAAATAGCATCCTCACTGTTTAATTATCAGGGTTACTACTAGATAACATGTACATGAAATTGATAGTGAGATGTGTGTACCTAAATTTTAAATTCAGTCTCATTTGCTTCAGTTACCTTCCAATCATTTAGTGCAGATAATAGAGCACATAGAAGCCTTGATGTCTTTGATATATTTCATCAAGTTAGAAATTGAGTGGCTCCTAGAGATGAAAGGTTTCTAATTGCTCACAATGAAAACATAATGTGACTGAAACATGTCCTCTGGTACTTAACTTTGTGATGAATTAATTTCAGTTGAGCCAAAGATACTATAATGCTAGTAAATTTGTAGATTAAGTCTCCCTAATTTATGTATCTTGGTATAAAGCAAAACTTTGTTTCATAGCCAGTGGTATATTTCAGTGGTAGTCCACAAGACTCATGGTTAATTAGATTTTTATAAGAGAAGTTAGTTAAAAACCAATGTTGGGATGCTCCCTGATTCTTTCATTTTGCAGATTTTCTCTTAAAATGAACAAACCTTCAATAGGGTAATATTCCAATTATAATTAATTGTTGTGTACACAACAAAAACCATCTGCATTTTTCATCTACATGTATTAATATCTACATGCTACAGCTGTCTTTGAGGATAGAGTACCTACTGAGGAACATGTCATTGAAAGGCCTTTTAAAGTATAAAAGATGTTTACAACTCTGGAAATGCATTTCTTAAACTGTTTGTGAATCCTGCATAGAGTAAAATGAAGACCAATTCATTGGAAACTTTTTAAAGTTAGTTTTTAAAAATTAGTTTGATAATATATTAAATGTTACTACTAAGACTTATTTAGAAAATCAAATGTTTTATTAACCATTCTAAAGTTCCTGATTCTAAATTACTTAAGCTTAGTATAGGATCAAATTTTTCACTGGAACAAAAATCATGTCAATCATACAAAAGGATTAAAAAGCTAAATTATTCAGATGTCAATTTTGTAAAATGATATCAAGGTCTTCAAAAATCTTTGTTATATTTATTTCTTGATTGCCACTTGAATGTTATTTTGTAAGGTCAGACAAATCATTCTCCACATACATAATACACTTCCATCCTTGCAGCTACATTATATGTGTCTTTATAAACTACATATGTTGTACATGCCATTCACACTTGCTTCCCCTTTCCCCCCCCTCCCTTACTGTATATAGCATAATGTGAAGGAAATGAAGCTCATACTTGTGATTGTATTTAATAGACCCAATATTTATCTATTTGTTGACACCAAGCCAAGTCATTGTAGTGCTCATCTCTCCATTCACCCATAAGCATTACTATGTGTGTAGGAGTATTTGCTTTACACTGGGGACATTTTGTTTGATCTGCTGCATTCTATAAAGCAGAACCAAGTTGTGTGATTTTTTTTTTTTTTCAAATGTTCCATTTTCATTCAATTGACTGCTAATTTGTGTACATGAAAACTATGGCACCCACCCAGACTTGGCCTGACTCCTTTTATTAGTCATTATGATTGTGCCTTTTATTTCTATTGTGTTCAAAGTTGACCAACAAGATGCTTTCTAGTAGGCATACATTACTAAAGCTAACAATGATGAAACTTAATACTGAATTTAGATGTTTATTTTTAAAAGGAATAAACCTAGTGGGGACAAAAATAGAAACCTAGTTCCACTTTGATACATCACTTAGTTGGGCAACATACATGGTTCTGTTGTATACTCCTATGAGTTTCAGTAGAACAACATTTAGGCCATTTCATGTTACAGGAAATGATTCAGAATCCCATGTCTGTTTACCTTTGTTGAAGTGCATACAAATGAGGGCAACATTGTTTGATTATTTTATAGTACCGGTAGAGATGTTTTTAGCTTAATTTGGACTATGTTTATCAATTGCATTGTTGACATTTCTCTCCTATCACCTGTGTTTAATACAGTGTGATTATAATTGTGTACAATTATATCATCTATTTGTAACATCTAAGACTATTACCAATTTTGAAATTGTAAAAGATGAAACGACATGTTACATAAGATTGTTTTATAGACTTTGGTTTGTACTTTATATTTGAGAATAGAAACACACATGAAAACTATAAAATACTTAAGAGGATTCCTTGTCAATTATTTGTGTCCAAACTGAGTGAACACTTGTTGTGTTGGATACTTCTGTTGTTCTCAGGTGATGGTTCATATCTGTGAGAAACTTGAAGTGCTAAATATTCTAGTTGTTATAACTTGTGCTTGTAAATAGATTTTGATTCTTGCTATGTAATCATCTCTTATGTGCCATTTTAAAGTTACAAAACAAATGGAAGTTCAATGTTGTTTTGTTGACCTTGTCATTTTGTACTAAAGAAACAAAAATTAACCAAATTTGGCTGTATTTCTGACCATGTTCATTTTCCAGTGATTCTCTGTTCTTGTCTTACCCTGCTGGCTCTTTCTCTTGGATGGCTATGTGATATAATGTAAGGAATGACCACACCTGTAAAGCATATCATACTGTTTTGTCCATAATACACAAGGTGATTCTTGATAGAATGAAAAACTTGTTTTAGAACAATAAAAGTACATTCTTGTACATACATTTGTCTGGTTGATGTTTATTGCTTCAATTCACACACATGTTTTTGTGTAGTTTACCAACAGTAATGTAAGTTAAATTATAGCTTCAAAAAGCATAACTACCAGCCACCTTTACTTTTCCCCAACTAATGTCGGGTAACTATTACAGCCGAAAGCACCCCCCCCCTTTTCGGTTCCAAAGCCAAGGGCTTTACCACTCCAGTAGGCCTAGAAAATAGATCAATAAACTAATGGGAAAAGTGTTTGGGGTTGCATTGGATCAGTTCATCAGATGATCCGTCAATAAAGTAGCTGAAAAAAAATGAATAGAGATCAAGAAAATGTTTTGAAAACTTACAAAGAATTCTTGTTTTGTTTTAATCTTGAATTGGAGACTTTTAAGAAGAATTAATTCAGAAGACAATGTTATTTAAATGTACCTATCTTAATTCAGGATTGATGGGAGCTATAGATTTTACCATTAAAAACAAATCAATAGAGCACCCTCAGATATTGTTTGCTTTTCCACGACAAGAATAGAAACTATCAACTTTTTTTCTTAGTAAAACAGTAGTCATAGGAAAAGAAGTTCATTTTACTCTACCATTCCAAACACATTGGCTTGGAGATCATTTTTAGCAAGGAAAGGAAACGCTGGTGCGAGCTGGTCACTTGTACAACGTTGGCTCTACACATTTGTATTAGCTGTGTCCATGTGGAGTTTCGGACTGTCCTGACGAGGATTTCGAGTTCCATACGCCATGCTGGAGGTTTGGGCTTACGTTACGTACTATCTTCATTTCGGTTTGAACATCTAAACTTCTGCGAAGGTTCACAGCATAATGAACAAAAAAACACTACGGCAAGATATAGTAAATAATGGTGACCAAATAACTTGTTTTAGCCATTTTAAGACCGTCAATAAACAAGGGATGATATCATAACCGTTTAATGACATCAAGGCATTTGTTTAAAAAATACTTGTTTGCATAGTTAATTTAAAAAATGAATCGTTTCACTCTCAGAAAGCCGTTGCACCAGAACTTTAAAAGAACTAATATATCGCTCAACAGGACGGACAGACAAACCACACAAAGCTAATAGCAGCTGTTCTTCTTTAAGGGGCCGCTAAAAATAGAATCTCAGACTACTAAAGAGCCAAAAATAAAATAAAAATTCTCTGCTGCAAAAAGCTGACAAAGTAAAGAATTCTTAGGCTTCATCTGATGCCACGTATTTTTATCGTTATGTCTAACATATTGCATTAATTAGTTTCATTAAAACACAAATCTGTGTGTGCACAGCCCCCTTTTCCCCAAAGTATTCAAATGTATGTGATGAGTGACAGGACTAAGACCTGCTACGGGATATAGAAAGATGTGTTCATTAAACATCTAGATAGTCTAGACGCAGCAGACATGCTTAAAACTTTTTATTTCTGATAACTAAAATTAGTTTATCTGAGATTCAGCATACAGGATCAACGGGAAGAGAAGAAAAATTCGGACTGACGCAATGCGATTGCGAATGTCGATTGATACGACCTTGGCATTGTAAGCTACACTGGCTAATGTACTCTCGAATTTACTTACTTTTTTCCCCCGGTTTCCTACTACGTGTGGTCTTTTTAAATAGTCGGGAGTCGGGTCTATCTAAAGAGCTATGGAGACATTATTCTATCTTGACACCACTGGCGTGTTCTCACACCGCACAAGTACAGAGCAAGGCTAGGGTCAGCTAACTCTGCCAATGTACTTCTGTGCCATGTACTTTTAGCCGAGCTGTTTCCCAGTTGTGTCCCTTGACATTTTCTCTGGATCGATTCAACATTTGGATGCTTCTGTGAATGGACGGGGAAATATCGATACGAAGTAGCAACTTTTGAATTCGGTAATCAAAGTAATGGCACGATTAGGTCAATTGAGAATTATGTCATGCAAATATTTTATCAATATAAATGTTTAGAGCTAAAATAAAAGTGAAATGCTTTATCTCCGTGTCAAAGTCAAGACTGACGAGCCTTAGGCAAAATTAGATAGAACTATATTTCATAGCGCATGAATACAGAGCCAAATAACAGTGAATGGAAATCTAACAATAAAAGTTAGAAAATTAGAAAATATGTATATAATGAGTTATTGATTCAGGCACCCCGCTCCACTCTCTAATATAATAGTAATAATAATACGGCTCAAACTATATGGTCCTACACAAAGTGAATAAATTTAATTCGGAATATATGCCTTTTTACGTAGCATATTAATTCTTTCTAATTATATAGGCCCAGATATGAGGTCCAAATTCATCTTCCATATTTTAATATTCTTAATATTTAAAAAAAGAAAAGAAAGAGAGAAGAAGAAGAAACTGTAGTGTGTCTGAGGTTTCTATTCACAAGAACACATTATTCTAAGGTGTTAAACGTATAATAATGACAACAGAATTCAAAGGTATTGAAATCAACGTATTATATTAATCTGATCACTTCCCCATAGAGAATGACATAAAGCAGTCTTGTGTACTTGCTCCGACTCTGCTATCTTTCTTTGCCAGTGCTGAGTTAAATAAGGCTGCGGCTTCACGAAAGGTATCTACGTCAGGTTTTGCTTAGCAAAGTGTTTCAACCTTTGGCGCAAACTGTCCCACACTAAAACAGAAGAGATGGTCCTCAGAGCTTTTTTATGCAGATGATTGCGCCTTACTTGCTCACACTGAGCATGAGCTCCAGCTCGTCTTTAATGAATTTGCGTACTCTGTCGCCTCCTTTGGCTTGACAAAAACCTCGGAAAAATAAAAGTCATGTTCCAGAAGTCACCCAATAAAATTTACACAGCCCCGAAGATCACAGTGAATGAACATTTTTTAACGTGGTAGATCACTTAACATATCTGGGGAGCACGGAATCCAATGACACTACTTTTAGAGAAGTTGATAATTGTCTTGCTTAGGCAAGTCGAGTAGGCCTATTTGGACGCTTCCAAACAAGAGTGTGCCTACTTATATAAGTGTCTGCCAAAGCAGTGCTTCTCTCAACCCTCCTGCGCTCCTAGATAGATCCGAAACATGTGTTCTATACAGAAAGCAACTGTGAATTCTTGAATGCTTTCACCAAAGAGGTATTTGCTCTTCTATGGGTATGCGTTGACCGCATTACAAATGACGATGTACTTGCGAATGCCGGTATGAATGGTATAGAAACAAGCTGGGCATTGCACATATCCCGTGTGGGAACGACAGTATGCCAAAGGAAGTGCTTTTTTTTCTTGTTGTTGTTGGTGAGCTGAACTGAAAGGTGGTCAGCGCAACAGAGATGCCCCCCCCCCCCAAAAAAAAAAAAAAGTTTTAAAGACCAGTTTAGGCACAAGCTTGCTTCAACTGGCATAGAAGAGAGCACCGGTAACAGGCTGTTTCCGAACGAGACAGCTGGTGATTTATTAAAAAGGCCCAGGGATACACATTTGAGACCAAAAGGAAATCTACAGCCGAGGACAGACGGCGGAGAACCTAAACCAACCAACTGTAGACAACAAAAATCTAGAGTGATGAGATAATACTATATTGATAACTTCACAGCTTTTCCCTGGCTAACTTTCCTGCACCTAACTAGTAACTAATCTGCTGATATCACGGAATAAAGAGGACTGTTTGTATCAACTTGATGCACCAGGAGCTGCGGAGATAAATCATCTGTAAGACATGTTAACAATTTCCCTTTTGAGGACCAGTCACGTCTCAAAGGGTGCAGAGCAAGTCCAAGGCTTAGGGCTGTTTGGTCTCTTGAAATAATGAGCAGATGGAAAACTTAGGCTTACAAGCTTGCTAGTTTGTTTTGAGTGGAAACATCCCTCCCGCATCTCAGAACTTCTGTTTCTTTGTTACTTATTACTAAAGTTATGACATTGTTTTGATCATGGTAATATTTAGATAAGCAACCATTTTCAAAAATCATTTTGCAAATTACCCATGGGGAAGGGGCCGGGAGGGGGGGGGGTCTGCATGGTTCCTACATCGTGACCTCTTTCCCCTCAAACTTGTTTTTGTGTTTCAAGTTCGATTCATTAATGATGTACAAACTATTTTCACTCGGGTTTGGAACATTAGGCCTATTATACGTGGTTACCTCTTAGGGAGGAAAAAAAAAAGAAATGTTCTACTTTTACTATTTCTACTAATGTTCTAGATTTGTGTTTAAAGAACAAAACAATGGAGAAAGATTGACCAAAGTGACAAGGATTAGGGAATCACATTATCTTCAGGATCTAGAAACTTTTGTATCAATTTATTGATGTTTTTATGTTAGGTGGGGGGGGGGGGTTTGACATATTGACAAGATTTTTGGAGGCTGAAAAAGCTCGAATCCAAGAGAAGAATGAGATTTTTGCATGGCAGTCCTTAACTGGTACAACTTTGTGGTTACCAGAGATATAGAGCTAA
>JADKLZ010005243.1:20377434-20388697 GCA_021533235.1 Biomphalaria straminea
TAGTTGAGCCAAAGGATACTGGTCACTAGGTGAACCAAAGGATACTGTACACTAGTGAACCAAAGGATACTGAACACTAGTTGAACCAAAGGATAGTGGACACTAGGTGAACCAAAGGATACTGTACACTAGGTGAACCAAAGGATATTGAACACTAGTTGAACCAAAGGATAGTGGACACTAGGTGAACCAAAGGATACTGTACACTAGGTGAACCAAAGGATATTGGACACTAGTTGAACCAAAGGATAGTGGACACTAGGTGAACCAAAGGATACTGGACACTAGGTGAACCAAAGGATACTGGACACTAGGTGAACCAAAGGATAGTGGACACTAGGTGAACCAAAGGATACTGGACACTAGGTGAACCAAAGGATAGTGGACACTAGGTGAACCAAAGGATACTGAACACTAGGTGAACCAAAGGATGACACTAGTTGAGCCAAAGGATACTGGTCACTAGGTGAACCAAAGGATACTGGACACTAGGTGAACCAAAGGATAGTGGACACTAGGTGAACCAAAGGATACTGGACACTAGGTGAACCAAAGGATACTGGACACTAGGTGAACCAAAGGATACTGAACAATAGGTGAACCAAAGGATACTGGACACAAGTGAACCAAAGGATACTGGACACAAGTGAACCAAAGGATAGTGGACATTAGGTGAACCAAAGGATAGTGGACACTAGGTGAACCAAAGGATACTGGACACAAGTGAACCAAATGATACTGGACACAAGTGAACCAAAGGACACTGGACACTACGTGAATTCTCTATGTAGAGTTTAGAGTATATAACGAGCCGATTTTCTCAAACTTAGACTACTACTACTACTAGAGTTGTTTCCCTTGTTATGCTGCTTTTTTCCCTTCACATCAGAGAGCTGACAAAGAAAGAAACAAAAAGGTCCTTAAACTTTGTTTATGAATGAACTGTCAACAAAAAAATGTGGACCACGGCTCTGCTATATTCAAATAATGCTATTGCGTCATCCTGGTTAGGTCATTGCATGTTTACTACTGGCCCACGTCTGGGCTATGACTCGCGTCAACATCTTCAACCAGTTATAGCCTTGTTTTGAAAAATAATGCTACAAAAACATCTAATCGCTGTAAGACTTGCGATAATGTAATCAATAGAGGACCATATTACGCACACTGAATTAGGTCCAGAAATATTGGCTGATGATTAATCATATTATCAGATCTAGCAGTGATGTAGGTTTTCAGCTGAATCGTATTCGACGGTTCGACCCAACAAAAAAAATAAATAAAAACGCGTGAGTTAAAAATGTGAATCCTTAGTGGGCTGTATTTTAGGAAACAATATTTCAGGTCAAAACAATGACACCTTTTATAATTACAATTATACTAGTCGACCGGCGGCATACACTATTTTTCAGGGAAGGCCTTAGAGGCAGGGCAACAAATGCGACCGCAGCGGGTCCCGCACTTTCTTTGGACCCGTGCTTATTTTTAGGTGTATAAATTATTAAATTAAACCATTTTATAACATATAACATCTTGATTTACCAGGAGCCCCTGGAAATCTCCTGAAATGTTATTAAATATAGGCCTACGAAAAAGTCCTCAAAATCTTTTGTAAAGTAAAAGTAAAGTAATTTGTGATATTAATTAAAGTACTTCTAAAGTCAAACCTGAGAGTAGACTCTATCTGTGTATTGTCGATCTAGTTTCAAGAGTCTTACGACACAATATAATCTCTTCCGGCTTCCACTTTTTTAACCTCCCTTCCATTCACTACACAAATTCATAAGAGAGTTTTATGAAGCAAAAATGTGTACTTGATTATATGTCTATAAATTGTGTTTAATCTCTAAGACTAAAGATCATGCAACTTTTAAATTGTTCATAATTTGGAAATCCGAATTCAATAGATATACATGTTTTCAAGTTACATGAGGTTACTTCCTTTTTCCAGTCTATATTTATTGATGTCTTTGCTATTCCTCCATTCTCTCTTGTCCATTCCTCGTTATTGTCTTCCCATCTGTTGATACAATGGCGTTGATTTGTAGTTCCTCACATCTAGTACAACCAAATTGGCGCAAACGTTTTATATCTTAATTTAGAACTTAAAACAAACGTAGAACTTAAAACAAATGTAGAACTTAAAACAAATGTAGAACTTAAAACAAATGTAGAACTTAAAGCAATTGTATATTATGTGGTTAAAAAATTATGCTTTAAAAAAAAAACTAGTTCTCTAACAAGCAACATAAAAAAGTTGTTTTTTAAAGATAATTTCTCCTTTATCAAGCTGATGAGCTTTTATTAGAGTCGCTCTTAATTAATACCTAATGAATAAAAGGTCCCCAATCCCCCCCCCCATATATAAATGCACTAAAGTAAAAAAGTATAGTTCTCCTTTCAGACCTTGCGTTCAGGGCAAATGATGTCAAGGTCATCTGTTTAATAACTAACGTGACCCACTGTTTAAGAGAGTGTCATGTGGCCAGAACAACGACCAACCGCCTTCACTTTTTCCCCAACTAATGTCAGGTACCCATTCCCTCAAGGAATGCGGTATCGACATTCATGGCTGGGAAGCACTAGCTCTAGATCGCTCCGCATGGCGAGAAGCTGTGAGCCTCGTTTTCTTCTTCTTCTTCGTTCTCATTGTTATGTTGGAGGGTTCAGATCACTACACCAATATCTGAGATGAACTGCGCAGTGGTTTCCAAGTCAGGGAGCTCTCCATATAGTTTTCTTTCTATTGGGGTGTTTTGCGGCCAGTGTCTTAGACGGGCCTCTTGGTAAAGAGCGCAGTCTTGGAGGACATGGTCGGCATTCTCTGATGACACTCCACATGGGCAGATATCACTGGTTCCAATTTTGAGCTTCCGGTACATGTGTTGTCGCATTATGTTGTGTCCGGTCCTAAGTCGTAAGATTACACGTTGATCTTGTCGGGATAACTTATAGTAAGCATCATCTTTCTTGTGATTTGGATGTGAGCTTGTCCATTTCTCATTTATTTTATTTATAATTAATTTCTTCATTTCTTCCAGGTAGAGTGCAGAGTTAATTTGTGAGCCACTTCTTCCACCCTTAGCGAGTGTGTCAGCCTTCTCGTTTCCCTCGAGTTGAATATGAGCTGGCACCCACTGAACAACAGTCTTTCTGCTGTTGTTGTTGAGTTTTTTCAGTGCTGCTCTGAGGTTTTCAACACAAGAGAAACCAGAGTTCTGCAAGCCTTATAGGGTTGTCTTCGCATCGGTTAGTAGGACAATCTGACTGTGTGGGGAACTTGGATGATTTGCTAGCATGGTAGCAGCTAGTGTTAGTGCTTCCCTTTCTGCTCTGTGGCTGTCAGAGAGCTCACCAGTTGCAATGGATTTTTCTAGTTTTTCTCCATCTGGCCATTCGATGAGAATTCCAGCTCCTCCATTTGTGGTGGCTTTATGGGATGATCCATCGGTGTAAACTCTGATCCACTGATCGCTAGGATAATTGGTTTGAAGAAAACAGTTCACTATTTCCTTGAGCTCTGTTGGATGTAGATGTTCCTACATATTCTTCTGTGCTAATTAAGGCAAGGTCATCTGCATACATGCTACTTTTAACTTTTCTTGGTAGGTTTTGATTTAAATCATTTATGAATAATAGGAAAAGTGTTGGGGATAGGACTCCTCCTTGGGGGACGCCGTTTTGTGAGCCTCGGAGTCTCAAGATTTGAAGCAAGTAGAGTGGCCAGTGCGATAGAGCGCCGAACCAATAGAAAGCAGAGAGAAAAAGCAGGCCTATCTGCAACTGACAAAACTCACCCATGCCACATATGCGGCCGGCTTTTCAAAGCGAGGATTGGACTTCACAGCCATTTTCAAGTCCATAGGAAATGAGAAATGTGCTCATCTTCGTACACGAAGGAGGAGCTATATATATAAAGAGAGCTGGGTGGACTCAGAGGCGCCCTAAAGATCCCGAAATAAAAAATCCCAGTCTTCACCATGATTCAAACCCGGGACCAACGCTCGGAAGCCAAGCGCTGTACCACTAAACCACAGCGCCTCTATAAATCTACCCAGTGTATAGTCTGGTGATTTAGATTTAGGATTGGAAACATTAAAAGAAACTCGTCTAGATCAGAATACTGGATCAAGTAAGAGATAGTACCGGAACGAATGTGCATAAAAACATTGAATAAAGTACTATATACATATGCATATATTGTCACAAATTAATTCTAGCAGTCCAGTTAATGATTTCTACCACAGACCTATATCTATATCTATATATATATATAGATATATATAGATATATTTATCTATATATTATTTTTCAAAGTAAGAGGTCAAACGAGCAACATGCAAGCAACAAGTAAATAGGGAAGATCCCATGGCGCACGCACGCGGTGTGAATAGAAGTTGGTGCATCCCAATCCGCACTATTTTGTGAATGAAAGTGGTGTTTATATAATTATCTCTTCATCTCAGATTATTGTCAAAATATTAAACGTATTTCCGACCAAAAGAAAATCTGCCGCCGAGGACAAACGCAGACGACGAAAAGAAAATCTAAACCGACCACCTGCGGACAATGGTTGTGCTTGTTTTGGGTGTGGCAAAATATGTAGGTCACAGCTGGGACTGCACAGCCACGGGAAACACTGTATTCCTCACTAATCTTCGGACTCGAAGACAAGCCTATTATTATTATTAAACGTATTTCCACATTATTGTGTCGTTAGACTATTGAAACTAGAACAACAACAATACACAGATAAAGTATACTCTCAGGTTTCACTTTAGAAAGTACTTTAATTACGCACATTCGTTCATTAGACATGATTACGAAAGGTAACTCATCTCTCTATTCCTAGATCTAGATCTAGATCTAAAACTTGAATTCAACTCTAAGAAGATTATAGAACTTCTCTTCGCAAGTATAGTTTTATGCTTTAGCACAGGGGTCTCAAACACGCGGCCCGCGGGCCACATGTGGCCCGCGAAACTATTTTGTGCGGCCCGCGACCACGTCCGCGAATTTTAAAAAAATTAGATAAAATATACAATGATCAATTTGATAAAATTTACGATGACCACATATAAGCCGTGAAATGATTTACAACTGCACAAATCAGCAAATGAGGTGTCATTGTCACCCAACGACCGCTTAGGCTTTCAGCAGAAGCTGGGTGAATGGTGGCCTGATTCTAACAACTGGACCTTATGCAGCCATACACTGTATTCTGCACCAAGAAGCACTCTGTGGGAAAAGTCTACAAATGAAGAACGTGATGGATGTTGTTGTGAAGACGGTGAACGTCATACTTGCACGGGGTCTGAACCACAGACAGTTTGTATTATTTCTAGCTGATTTATAAATGGAATACGGAGAGTTGCTGTATCATGCGGAAGTCAGATGGATGAGTCGTGGAAAAGTGCTGCAGATATTTTTTGAGCTGAAACGCGATTGTCAATGAAAGACAGAGACATACCTCAGCTCAGTGAGCCAATGTTTTTGTCGGATCTTTTACTGACATCAAGCAACATCTCAATGCACTCAATTCACAACTACAGGGCACAAAGCAGCTGATTACCGTGATGTTTGACCGCATCAAATCATTCAGAAGCAAGCTGACTTTGTGGGCTACTCATCTGGCAGATGGAAACCTGGCTCATTTTTCTACAGAGCATAACGGTTGAACCACAGCGCCTTGAAAGATTACGTAGACATCTTCTCCGGACTACTGAAGGATTTTGATTACCGCTTTCAGCAATTCACTGCACTTGACCCAAGTTGTTTCCTTGTTGCCACTCCGTTCGCAGTTGACGTGAAAAACTTTCCAAAGGAAGTCCAGATGGAACTACTGGACCTGCAGTGTGACACTGTTGTGAAGTAAAAATACGCTGATGTTGGCGTTCCAGATTTCTACCAGTTTCATCCCAGAGAGAAATTTTACAAACATTTTCTGTGCAGCTGCTTGAATTCTATCGATGTTTGGGTGTACGTAAGTTTTCGAACAGTTTTTCTCCAGAATGAAGATTAACAAAATATCATTACGATCACGACTGACTGATGAGCATCTGAGAGCAACCTTGCTGCTTGCCACTAGACGCAACTTCAGGCCTAATGTCGATTGTCTGGTCTCTTACAAACTCTCTCAGCTGAGTGGACAGAACCATGAGTGACGAGACATCTGCAGTAGGCCTAGTAATTTTTTTTTTTTTTGAAACTACAGTTTCTGCTTTTTTATTAGAGACAGAGACAACGTCAACTTATCGCAGTAAACTAAACTGCCTGTGGTTATAATAAACTAAACTAAATGTAAATAATATTTTAGCATTGACAGTAGCGTTCGTAAAATTTAATGAAAAAAAAATCTCTATTCATGGTGCGGCCCGCTGACAGGTTATTACTTTCCAGTGCGGCCCACATGCTGATATGAGTTTGAGACCCCTGCTTTAGCACATGAACATACTTATTATAGTCCATTTAATCAAATTAACATTCAAATTTGTTTTTCTAAAGCATTGTTGCATGAGTGCAGCTATATTCTTAATATCGCGTAAATTAAGGTCAATTAGCCATTTTTTTTAGCTTCATTCATAGTATTTTTCATTCATGAATTCACGCATTCACTTTACTTCAAGCAAATGGGAAGATCCCATGGTGCAGCATGATGTGCATGAGAAATAATATATCCAAAATCCGCACTATTTTCATTCACAAAATGAATTTTTTTTTTTACTTTAAAACGATTTTAATAATGTCCGGAAATTTCCAGGACTTTTTCGACCGGCGGCATAGCATTTAATAACATTTCAGGAGATTTCCAAGGGGCTCCTGGTAAATCAAGAGGCCGCGGGAAATCTGTTATGTTTTATAAAATGGTTCAATTTCATAATTTATACACCTAAAAATTAGCACGGGTCCAAAGAAAGTTCGGGACCCACTGTGGTCGCATATGTTGTAGTATTTTTTATTCATGAATTCACTTATAACAAGTAAATGGGAAGATCCCATGGCGCAGCATGGTGTGAATTGAAATGGTGTTTCCAAATCCGCACTATTTTTATTCATAAAATAGCATAGACATAAATAAATATAGACTGGAAAAAGGAATTAACTTCATGTAACTTGATTTAATCATTTATATACCTAAAAAATTAGCACGGGTCCAATGAAAGTGCGGGACCCACTGTGGTCACATATGTTGTAGTGCCTAAGGCCTGCCCGGGAAAATAGCGGCGTATGCTATGCCGCCGGTCGACTAGTATATATATAATTCTCTTCTTCGCACAAAAGTTTGGACGAGAAGCAAGCAAGAAGTAATGATGACTCTCTTATTTCTGCGGATAGTCACCCCACGAAAAAACAAGAAGGGGTGGGGAGAGAACATGTATTCACAAAATAGCAGGGCCGGACCGTTGTAACCAAGAAAGATCACTCTTTTCTTAATTTCTGCCTCACGTTAAAAAGGAGGGTGGGGGGAGTAATCTACTCTGAACTGTCGTTTGGATTTATCGATAGTCCCGCTCCCATTACCCTTCGTCCTGCGGGAGGTTTGGACAAGGAAGTAAACTATCCTCAACTCTGAAGGAACCTCCGAAACATGTAAAACTTTTTACAAACAAACATTTTACAAACACTAAATAGCAGTGCCGAACTTAACCATTGTAACCAAGAAGTCATGGAAAGAGAACAAGTAATCTACTATGTATATTCAACTTTCACTAAATAGCACTAAATGTAATAGCAAGAGAAGCATTGTGTTATTATCTACTAGTCGACCGGCGGCATAGCATACGCCGCTATTTTCCAGGGCAGGCCTTAGGCACTGCAACATATGCGACCGCAGTGGGTCCCGCACTTTCATTGGAACCGTGCTAATTTTTTAGGTGTATTAATTATTAAATCAAGTTACATGAAGTTAATTCCTTTTTTTCCACTCTATATTTATTTATGTCTATGCTATTTTGTGAATGAAAATAGTGCGGATTTGGATACACCATTTCCATTCACACCATGCTGTGCCATGGGATCTTCCCATTTACTTGTTATGTGAATTCATGAATAAAAAATACTATGAATGGAGCTAGAAAATGGCTAATTGACCTTAATTTACGCGATATTAAGAATAGAGTTGCACTCATTTAACAATGCTTTAGAAAAAGAAATTTGAATGTTAATTTGATTAAATGGACTATAATTAGTATGTTCATGTGCTAAAGCATAAAACTATCTCTGCGAAGAGAAGTTCTATAATCTTAGAGCTGAATTCGAGTTTTAGATCTAGATCTAGGAATAGAGAGATGAGTTACATTTCGTAATCATGTCTAATGAACGAATGTGCGTAATTAAAGTACTTCTAAAGTGAAACCTGAGAGTATACTCTATCTGTGTATTGTTGTTCTAGTTTCAATAGTCTTACGACACAATAATCTGGAAATACTTTTAATATAATGACAAAAATTGAGAAGAATAGAAGTATATAAACACCACTTTCATTCACAAAATAGTGCTGATTGGGATGCACCAATTTCCATTCACACCGTGCTGCGCCATGACTCATGGGATCTTCCCATTTACTCGTTGTTGTTGCTTACTCGGCTGAACTTTTGAACTTGTCTTTTGAGAAATATATATATAGATTATTTGATAATTAGACATTAGAATTAAGGCCTTACTTATTGGTAACCAGGGAAGTCATTAAGTTACAGTGACTTTCCAGAATTTATAAAAGCACTTGAAACAGATCTACACTGTTCTCAAGTTACAGGAAATTACTTCCATCTTCCAGTCTATATATTTTATGTCTATGTAGCTGGATAAGTCTGAAGTTCTTTGAGACTTTGCCAAAAAAAGGAAGCTAAAAACACAAAGATTGTCGCAAACAGTATATAGACCTGTATAGATCATAGATACATATAGAGATCTATGGCATAGACCTTCTCAAAATTCATTTACTGGAACAATGAGGAATTTAATTCTAAAATATTTTGACGGTCTATTTACTTACTGGTACTGATTTGATTCAATGTAGGCTATCCTCTGTCTATTGTATCGAAATTGTTAGGATTTTATGTTAAACATTATTAACCCTGACCGGGAGTGCGAGAAAACCATTAAAGATTCCGTGGTAGGATTTTATTTTTACTCTGACAAGGGGATTATGTAGTCTAGTCAGCACATTGACTTCACTTTACCCAGCTACTTGGAAATAATCTTCTGCATCTATAACAACTGAGACTAGAGAGACTTCACTTTCCCCAGTATTTTTTTTCTGAGACTGAAATGAAATTGAATTCTAGTTTTCCACCACTTTCTCTCGTGCTCTACATAACACTAAGTCTTCACTTTCTCTCGTGCTCTAGATAACACTAAGTCTTCACTTTCTCTTCTACTCTACATATCATTTTGTTTTGTCTATTCATGTGATCACGTTAAGATTGAAGCCCATATTGTTCTTTCTATTAAAATAATTACTGAGTCACTTATCACGGTTTAGCTCCATCTCTTGTATGGGGTCGTTCGTAGATGACGTCACGCAAAATATGACCTTTTTTTACCTCCCCCCTCTCCTTGTCACAAATTCTCAGACCTCCCCACTCTGCGTCACGTCACAAAATAAAAAAAAATCTATTTATTTATTTTTTATCAATGTTTTTTCCCCAAAGAGGTTTCATGTGCTCATCGATAGTATACACGGGAAGATTTTCTTCTTCTGTTTGAGGAGCTGACTCGAAAATTAAATTGTCTTCAATGAGATCTTCATCTATCCATTCCACACTCTCCTCACCTGCGTTTTCCAAAACTACAAGGACTTCGTTGTCTTTTTTTTTTAAATAATTCTTTTGGCTTACTGTGCACGTCTTGTTTGCTGGGATGAACGTGTGTGTGGTTTTTCAAAAGAGTTAACGTAGACTCTACGCTCACATATTTTGTTCATGGTGAAATGAGTACCTAAAAAATGTGATTATTTTTCGAAGATTTTTGAAGATTTAAAAAATATTTTATTTGTGTTTTTTTGCTGAATTTCAAATTTGTGACGTCACAAATTCGCCACTCTACCCCTTGTCACAAAGTGTCACATTTTCTCAAATCGCTACCCCCCCCCCCACACACACACATTTTCCCCCTTGTCACAAAGTGTCACATTATCTCAAACCCCCTCCCCCTAGAGCGTGACGTCATTTACGAACGACCCATATAATTATTGTAATGACTTGTGTAATCTTGTTCATTTTCTGTTTTACCATTGGCCGTTCTTTTGACGAAGCCTACATCAACTCTGTTAGTCTGTGTGGTACACGTTATTTCTATCACAGTCGTTCTCCGATCAGATTGAAACTTCATACACTTATTTATAGTACCAAACAAAACATGAAGCTATTTTTTTAAATTAACCAATTAGCAATAGTTGTTGGTAATTAATTATTTTGTTTGATATAGAAAAGGGGAAATAAATTATACTTTATTGAGATATATATAGTTTTAAATGTGTTGTTCTTCCCTTCAATTACACCCCCTTTAAACAAAAACCTATATGTACATTTTGCTTTTTATGTGTGTTTTTTTCTGCACCTCCATTTGTTTTCAACACAAAATATATTCTTTACCGTCCCCTCTTGAAACAAATCATTACACTATATGAATCTGTGTGTGCTTGCGTGCGTGATGTAGTCAAGTTTCAAATTCATAGACACCAGTGGTTTTAAAAGGAAAGGCTATCAAATAACTTGAGGGTAACATATACATTGCACTGTCTGAGTTGGTTTTAAGTCCGAATGTCTTTCTTTTATTTCTCACAGCTTTTCAACCTTGAAACGATCTTTGGTCTATAAAAACATTGAGGTACCGGTAATGTAGATCTATAAATAGCAGACATTCGATCCCCCCCCCCCCTAGAATATATAAATAAAATATACAAAGCAGTTGGATTACAAGGTTATTGTTTGGGTCACATAATAAGATTAGACAATTTAACCTGTAGGCCTACGCGTGACAAAAGTTCAAACGTTACCACTTGGTTGAACCTTTTTCATCGGAAATCTAATGGAGGGTATCATGCTGCTAGCACAATGATAGGATGTCTTGATGTCCCACAGCTAATTTAAGTCTCTCATTCTGATACTGATGATTTAGGCTTATAGACCCGAGTTTCTTCTACCTAAACAGGATTCCAACAAAACATAAAAGCAATAAAAAAAAAACAACATATCGTCTTCCTGTTATCCCATCACAAGACATCAAGTCTCAAGTTATCCCAGCACAAGACATCAAGTCT
>JADKLZ010005243.1:20403742-20420006 GCA_021533235.1 Biomphalaria straminea
AGTAAGATATTAGTTTACTCTTTGTGTGCATGTGTGTCCTGTTGGAGGGTAAGATAATAGTTTACTCTTTGTGTGCATGTGTGTCCTGTTGGAGGGTAAGATATTAGTTTACTCTTTGTGTGTGTGCTGTTGCCTAGTTTATTGGGCATGAACATTTCTTGGTGCCCATTGTTTAATCCAATTTTCTTAATACAGTACCGGTACTGTAATTGTTGTTTAACATTGACTAACAGTCCCAGTATAGTTTTTTTTTGGTCTTTCCCTTTGCCATCTTGATTACCTGCTTTTATCAATTTGTATGTTTTTTCATTTCCAATTACCAGTATGCCCAGGATCCTTTACTGTCAATTTAAAATTTGTCTTTATTTGATGGATTATCAGAATTCCAACTCTTTTGAGTTAGGAGATACAGGTACCGGTATCATAATAGTCATCACATTACAAGAAGAGTGAATCTGTTGTTGGAAAGGTGATATCTTATTCTGCAAAAAACTAGTGCAATTATTATTGTTTTCTTTCAATAATGATTTTTTCCCTCTTTTGATTGGTAGATAGTGGTCTTAGTTTATAATTGAAATTTGAAGTAGTGCCATATTCTTTGCTTCTTTCGATTTGTACCGTATACGGTATGCCATTGTTTTCGTAAGTTGTTTGGGTTAATCAACCTCCAAACTCTTCAAAGTACAAAATGGTTTGAATTTTAAAATATTTAAGTACGGTATTGTCATTTAAGAAGCCTTGATTTGTGTATAAATTGTGAGAATGTCTTAATCACGTGACTTTATCTATAACAAAAACTAAGTCTGCTTGGTTACAATGAAAAAGATCAAAGACCTGTTATCATATTTATATATTTTTTGGACCATAGAGAATCAAATCTGATATCTTACTACCGGTATGTAACTTATTTCTGTTGTACAATCATTTTAGAAAGAATCCATTGATCTTGTCTTCAGGACATTACAATAAATGCGTAGGCCTAAACATTTATTTATTCAAAAATGTTGCAGTTAAAATTATGCCTACATGCTTGTATTAAAGAAGATTCAGTACGGTACCGTACCATAATATATTATGAACTTCCATGAGCATTGTATATAAAGCTCTAGTATTAGAGTAAGTTAATAAAAATTAATATTTTCTAATACCAGTATAGCCTACCGGTATGTGTTAAGTAGCCTTTTAAAACATGATTAATATTTTTTCTTCCTAAGCACCAGTATGTGTATCTAAATGTTTAAAAATTTGTTTACAGCTCTCATTTGGTGGACTATTCCTGCTGGCAGCCAATTGATAAATGAACAGCAGCAAGAAGATTCTATAGAAAATAATAAATTGTATTCTGATGAATCAGACTTCAATTTTACCAAACTTTTCACTTCCTTTAAGGAATTTGATTGGGCTGATCTTTGGGATCTATTCCTCATTAAATTTTTGGCAGGTAATTAAGATACATAATGTAAGATTAAATTTTGTTGCTCATAGAGGACAAATTTTGTTACATTTATTATTACAGAAAATTATTTGTTGCTCAGTTGATCCTGTCTTTTTAAAAAAATTATTAATGATCTAATGCCAAGTCATTTTGTTCTGCATTTAACTTATTTTGTTTATTCTTTTTTCAACAATAAATCTCTTGAAGTACCGGTACTGATATATATGCCAGTACTGGACATGGTACGGTACTATACTAGAATAGGTACCGGTACTAGCTGTTCTGTGCATGCTTATATAATCAACTTATGACCAGTGTAGTCTAAACTACGGTACCGTATAAAAATGCATTTACGGTACCGGGTATGAGTACCTGTCGAGTGTTATCTGAAATTTCAATTTTCATGTTTTAGATACAGTACCTGGTTCATATTTACAGTGTTCTAGCATTCATTATTATTAAAGTACCATATGAAAATACCATAGGCTATATCTTATTCTAATATGAATGTTTTCATGTCAATGTTTTTTGGTAAAACAAGATGAGTGATTATAATCTTCATTGATCTAAACCGATACGTACCTATATCGGGTATCATACAAAGTATTAAAACAGAAGTAGGCCTAATACTTTTTTGTGGCTTTTACTTTTTCAGGATTCTCTGTTCTAGTATTTCGATCAAACTTTTCTTTAGTTTTAAAAGATAAATACGATGCCAACCAGAAAATTGTAGGCTATCTAACATCTTACAGTGGTGCAGTTGCAACCTTGTTTGGTTTCTTCATGTACAATGT
This sequence comes from Biomphalaria straminea, assembly GCA_021533235.1. Taxonomy (NCBI): domain Eukaryota; kingdom Metazoa; phylum Mollusca; class Gastropoda; family Planorbidae; genus Biomphalaria; species Biomphalaria straminea. The sequence goes on from JADKLZ010005243.1 coordinate 20,405,972, forward strand.
TATTAAAAGGTATGTGTTTTTTTCTTTGTTCAGTTTCCCATTCTTATCATTCATTGTAGGCCTAAATCTCTGTACCTGGTGCAAATGATTTGTTGCCAGTCAGTGAGTCTTTTATTTTGTTAATAATAAAAGATAAAATATATTTGAATCAGATTTACTAAGCACCTTGTTTTATTTTGTTTGACAACACACACCTATCAGATTCAAAAGTTATTCGATTTTAAGGGATACCAAAAAAGCGGATGAGATCCAGAAACGGTTGAGCTATAATTTATATGTCAATGTGGATCTCAAGGATATGAAAATGTAGCTTCAATGTCAGGCACCATGGAGGAGTACATGAAATGTATTCACACAGAAAAACCATGACTGAGAATGGATCTAAAGGCAACAAATAAAAGTTGACATGGCATGATTCAGATGCCACTAAGACCTTAAAAAATATCATTTCACCGTTTCTAACAACTGCTTATCTATGGCATCTTGTCTTGTGTGAAAAAGGATTAACATTAAAATTATGAACTTTTTGAGAATAGGAACAAAAGCGGAATTTAATAAAAAGATCGTACCGGTACCATTAATATTCTGTTGATGAGGAGGCTATTTTGGAAGCATAAATACATAGTGTAGCAATAGTGGATTTTGTTTGTCATTTCTTATTTCGCTTTAAAATATGGTTTTAATATTTAAATATTTTGAGGTATGGTACTGGTAACCATGATTTTAGGATGTGCATAAAAAGTTTTGAATTAAAGGAATGGTGATTGCTAGATTTTTAAAGTACAGGTACAATACCTGTACCAGTATTGTTTGATTTCAACTAAAAATTGGTGCAATAAGTCGAGATGACATCAGAATTGATATAATACAAGGGTATAAAACAATTTTTGCAATGACAAGTTCAATTTTTTGTTTTGTTTTGTTAGGCAAATTTGACTTACGAAAAAAATCCACCTTGAAACTTGTTCTCATATTTTTCAGATACAGCAGTACAGCCCAATTATTTTATCATGTGACTATTTTGCAAGTTTTTACAATACTGTGTTTAATGCTCTGCTCAACAATAACACAACTTGTGATATTTTTAGCACCATTGAGTGTTATAACATGCATATCAAGGGTAACTTCCACAACAATCACTTTAAGTAGAATCACAAATATAAACACTGGCTCCATAATGGGTCTCAACCAAACTGTGTTGGCTATGGCAAGAATGTTAGCTCCATTTGCTGCTGGAGTGGCTCAAGAATTCAGTGTGGATGGAGCAGCATATTTAAGTATATTTACAGCAAGTGCCTGTGTTTTGATGATGTGGTGGCGACCCCAGTGCCCAGAGATCAGGAGGATGAAAAGTCAGTAATTATGTGTATGCCTGTACATGAAATGACCAGTTGACCTTCATTGTACATGGATGAATGAATAGTAAATAAAGTGCGTATGCCAGGACTGTAAAAAAAAAAATGGGTCAGAATCACAAGATGCTGATGGAAGGAGACAAATAGAAGACTACTAAAGCAATGTGTTAATCGAGACTTGTTTTTTTTTTTTTTTTTTTAAAGTGTGTCTAGTACCAGAACAGTAACTACAGAAATGCAATGGGACATAACTTCTAGTAGAGCAGTTAAGCCATTAGCTACCTTGGTGGGTATTATTTAGTTATAATTTGTAGCAGTTTTCATGTGTACCTTACAGTATCTTTCTATTTTACTTTTTTCTCCCAAACAATGCCTCTTATCAGTTTTCTAATTCTTCATGGGTTCAAAAGTAAAAACCTGGCTGGACACAGTTCTATAAACTTGACAGAAAAACTCAATCTTGAACATGATTACGGGTACTTCAGCTAATATATTTTTTACCAGCATTTTAGTGTTTAAAAGGAACATTTTAATGCTGTCATACTGGTACCGTTTTTACAGGAGTTTTGTTACTTCAGAAATAAATACCAGTATTTGTACATAGCTAGTTGTTTTTTTGTTGTTAGTTTTTTTTTATTGAGCACTAGTTAGGTAAGTAGTATCTATATAGACATTGATGGTATCAGAAGCATGCTAATTAAGTATTAACTTGATAAGGGCCAAAATTTGAAATTGATTCTTATATTATTTACCAGATTTATACAGTTGGGTGAATAAATGTTTGTTTAAAATCATTTAGTTACCCATATTAAGAATAAAGGATGTGGTTGTTTTGTTTTTGTACATTTTTTAAAATGATTGTTCTATTCCTGTCTTCTCCAGCCAGCCATTCCTGTTGCTTTACATATGTGCATTAACTGGTATTTGTGAGATGAAATAATTATGTGTAAACAATAAAATAAGCATCCATATTAATTGTTCCTTTTTTTTTAAGATTATGCTCAGAAAGTTGGTGTGATATTGAATCTTACACACTGATTATTATGAATATTATTGGTTTTCAAATAGAATCAAATTTGGATTATAATTAACTTTTTGACTGATATTGTTTGCCAGCCAATTCTACAGACCACTTTTAAAAAATTCCATTTTCAATATAACTTTTTCAACAGCAACATGTCTATATACATATAATCTTTTTAACTAAACTACTAATTAATACTGGCTACCAAAATGAAAGAAAAGAACGAATTGACTACATAAAATGCACTTTAATGCATGAACATGTGACATAAAAAAAAAATTAATGACTTAATGAAAATGTTGGTTAGTGGAATGCTAAACAAAACCTACCATTTCATTGATGGTAGCTGAAGGAATCATAAAACAATTTGTGTTGTCTGTTTTCTTTGAAATTCCACTAACCTTTGAAAGTGTTTGCCATTCAATTTAAAGCAAATTTAAAATAAAACTTGTCATTTCACTACATGACAATTTACACCAATTTCATTACAAACACCAAAACAATCAAATAGTTAAAATACTTGTACAGTTTTAAAATTAGTTTTTTCGGCATTCTGGATTAAAACAATTCTTAAGGCTGAACAAAAGCTACAAAATGTTCTAAAAAAAAAAAGTTTCCTATTCAAATGAATGCTAATGAAAAGACACTCTGCCTAAACAACAGAGCATCTAGCTGAACTAGTGCTTGTTATTCACTGCTAAGGTCTAAACGGTATGCAAATGTGGCATGCATAGCAGGATCCAAATATTGGTCCTGATCTGTTGCATAAGCTGCCGTAGAACGGAACCCTTGTGCCTGACACCACACGGTGCGGTATCAAGGCATTATCCATTCATGCCTGGTGCTTATTAAGCCTGAGGTTATGATGAGATTATATATAGGAGACCGAATAAGTTTTTAATTCAGACTTTGCCGAAAAAGAAAATTCTTTGGGGGGATATGCTTATAAGATCAAAAATATATATACAATATTTAGGCCAGGAGAAGATGAATATACATTTATTTAAACAACTACTGATGCCCAGCAAAAATTTCGAAGCCTTTTTGTTTTAAAAAAAAACTGGGCCAAAGACTTAAGCCAGTGACCCCCCTTTTTTTCTCTAGACCGCTAGACATGGGTCATTTTTTTTTTACCAGGCTACAATTTCAGCCCAATATTTAGCCATCTTTTGGTTACAAGTTAATTTTATAATATTGGGCAGGATTAAAGATTTATCACAAAGTTTTCTTTATCACTAAGTTGTTTCAACCCCAATTCTGCCCATATGAATCTTCATACCATGCATCATCATTTCCATCATAGCTCATGGTCCCATACATGTCCTGCTTCATATCTTGCTTTAGCGGTTGTTGCGCTATTGGTTGGCTGCCCCAACTGTCCGTATTCCGTCGCTTCGAGCTCCCAGTCTGGAAGTCTGTACCTGCTTTTCGTTTTCCTCCCCTGGCCGCAACTGGTGATGAGCCTGCCGAAGGGCTGTTTCCGTTGCTAGCCCCGCGTCCCCCGCGCGAGGCCCCCCGGGCAGGTCCAGTATTTCGGCCTTTAGCGGCCGCCCCTCGTGTTGCCTGTCCTCCTGTTGCGTGGCCAGTTTGGCCCCCACCACGACCTCTGATAGGCGGCTACCATAAGACGAAAAAGAAATAAATTTTTGAGACATTTTTTGCCCTAATTATTAGCTTTGTAAAAGAAATATTGAAAAACAAGAGGGAGGTTTTTTTTGTCATTGCAAATGCATACTTAATATAATTATTTTGGAAAAGAATTTTTTATCATATTTGAATATTATTACTTATGTCAGTGCATTAGAAAATTTAAAAATACAGTATACATTTACAATGTAATCTCCCTCTTAAGGAGGGAAACAGTTTGAGTGAAAACTGAATACCTCCTAAAAAGCCAAGCAAGACTCATCAAAATGTCTTAATGCTTCATAAATTACTTTTTTTCGTCTTCTTAAATAATTTTTAAGTTAAAAATAATTTTTTTTAAAGGGAGGAGCAACAGCTGTTTTTATTTTTGTGAAAATACAAAATATCTTGAAGTACCCCATGTTGGTTATCGCTATAGTTTTCTATTTGTAATATATGATCAGAATGGAAATATATTTTTATTTCAATGGCTCCCAAGACATTGACATTGGTCAAGGACTTGTAATGTGTAAAATAAAAAAAAATATTTAACATTGGATAGTGTCAAGATGGCACAAAAATGTTTTTTTTTGACAAACACAAAATTTATTTTGATTGTCCAAAAGTGTCAGACGAAACGATTGGAATGGAAGAAATACCCGGGGTATTTAACAATACAAATATTTAACAATACAAGTCCTTGTGGAACGTTAAAATCATGTACACAAAAATGTTACATTTTATCTGTATCTCATACATTTTAAAGCATTTTTTTTTCTATTATTCTTGCAAAGCAATATTAAAAAATGTAATAAAGGGTGTGTTTTTTTTAAGATAAAATATATGTACATTTTTAGATAAAATATATGTACATACATATATTTATAAAGAGAACAAGAATAGCCATACTAATGATAACCTATTACTTTAACCATTTGGCTACTAGAGTCGCCTCTACTGGTAGACAACTAGAGTCTAGAGTCGCCGGCAATAGATGATTTTGGGTTGTTTCGTTTACACTGCTAGTTTTTAAATAATTATTTATACCTTTACTAACTCTGGCCTAGAAGAGCGATAGTGATGCTATTTTTAGGTGTTTATTTTGTATCTGCAGCATGTTTGAATGGATTTTAATGATTTTTTGAAAATTAAGTTTGTTTTTTTTTTGCTAGCCTACAAAATCAAACATATTTAGGCTTATGTTTAGGCTTTAATAGAATTGGATTTTAATGGGAATATTAATGTTTCAGCTAAAGAATAAGGATATAATGATTGGGGTAAGTGATTTAGAGCAGGATGGCTGCCTGGTCGAGCAATTTGCATGTAGGACTGTCGTTTGGATTTATCGATGGTCCCGGGTTCAAACCCTGCCCGCTCCCATCCCCCGTCATCCTGCGGGAGGTTTGGACTAGCAAGTAACTATCTTCAACTCTGAAGGAACATCCAAAACATGAAAAACATTTTACAAACATTTTTTACAGAGCAATTTAGACCGATAGTGAAAATGAATAAAACATCGATGCTAGATCCAGTATTGAATATGTTAGATCTAGTCAAACGGGAGATTGAAAGGCAACTAAATCTGACATGATATTTTAATGATTTTCAGCTTTGTAGGCCTATTTATGACTTCAAACTTGATGCTTAATCCTAGGTCTATTTTTCTCTATTATAAAAAGAAGGTTTTAGTTAGGTTTTATTAGTTTATTCTGTGAATTTAGTCAAAAAATTAATTTTTTAAAATATCTGATATGGAGTAATATCCCCTATCTTAGGGATGGGGTAGATAGTTTTTTCTGGCAACTGCTTAGTGCTAAAAGGGTTAAAAAAAAAAAAAAAAGCAAAAAAAAATTTTATAAAAAAAAAATGAATTCCACTCTCAATGCTGGGCTTACTAAAATGTACTAAGAAATATTTTAGGTTTAATATGACTGTAGCTCATCCCTTATCAATTTAAAATTTTCTGAGTCTTGCTTGGTAAGCTCTCATATAAGTACTTACAGGGGGCAAGCCTCCACGGGCACGACCACGCATTGGAGGAAGAGGTGGGTAGCCATAGTAGTCAAACTCTTCATATCCATAATAGTCATCATAGTAAGGTTCTAAAAAGAGACATTTATTAAAAGAAGTTTCTAAAAAACTAGTTGTGCCTAGTATTTTGAGATATATATATATATATCCACTGAATCCAATAAAAATATCAGTGCAAAGAACTAATTCATTAAACATTTAACTCTTTGACCCTGGAATTATTTTCCTCATTTGGACAGAATATTTTCCCCTTTTCAACTGTGAAAAAAAATTATTCAATTAAATTTTAATATTTACATTGTTATTATAAGGTCAAATCAACAAAGGGAATGTTGTTACAGAGTATTAAAGCACTCCACACTTCATTTTGTTACAAATATGTATCAACTTACCAGCATAAGGTTGGCGCCTTAACCCAGCTCTGTTTGAAGGATGTCCTCTAACTGGAGGAATCCAATAATCATCAAATCCAAAATAATGAGCTCTCATCATGCGCCGTTCTTGATCACGCTTGCGTTGCTCTTTTTTCTTATTCTCAGATGGGGGCTTAGCAAGAGAAATATCAACCTCTAGGCTACCAATTTTTTCTCCATTTAGGGCAGCCATCGCTTTTAAAGCATCATCTCGTTCTTCATAGTGTATAAAGCCATAATCTTTGATTTTTTTCACCCTTTCTACTTTGCCATATTCACCAAACTTCTCTTTGAGAGTCTCTTCACTAACATCAGAGGTTAAATTACGTACATACAACACTTTGACCTGGGGAAAATAATACAATTATTATTACTATTATTAACATTAATCAGTTTTTCAATAATGTCTTTGGTGAAAATGATGCAAGAAAAATCGTGACGACAAATTAAATAATAAAGCAAATGAAATTAATTGTAATTGCCTCTGACTGCTGAAACAAGGGTAAAAGTTGAATCCAAGTCTTTACTATTTAAAATAATCTGAAGTAGAAATCTGAAGTACTTTAACCCAAAATTTAATTAGTACCTAAACTCTGAAAGAAAAGTTTAATTGAAATAATTTTTATTTAGATGAAATGTTTATTAATTACATTGAAATGGTATAAAATAAATTTTGCTGTGAATACTTTAGTATGTTATTGGTATTGACAGTAATGAAAGTATCATTACAAAATCATAATACATTGCACTATAATTTTTTTGCTTTTATGTAATGCAAAACAAAAAAAAAAGATATAATATAATGGTAGCCATAAGATTTTTCATGTATCTATATGTAATAGCTATCAGTAAAAGTGCTAAATCCATTCATACCTTAGACATTGTTTCATCATCTGGTTCTTCCATTGGATCAGCCCAATCAACAATAACATCACACTGCCAAAATTTAGGATGTCCTGCCTGTAGCTTTCTCTTAGCATTTGAAGCCTGCTTGTGTGTTTCATATTCAAGAAAAGCAAATCCACGATTTTTTTGCTTAGGATTATCAGCAGATCCATAAACAATAACATCAACAAGACCATCTAAGAAAATAATGTAAACATAGAATTTAAAAGATATCAATTATAAAGTTCATGAAAGTGAAGGAAACTTTCAAGTTCATAAGAGAAGGAAGGTTGCAGCCATTGCATCAAAGAGCCAAAAGATAAATTCTAGTACTTGAAATAATTATAGATAAAAGCTTTCATTTTAACTGTTACTGTGAGAAGCAAGAATTTTAATTGCATAATCTTGTGAGAAGTGTGGCTGAGTGGCTTAAAGAGCTTAGATACCACGCAAGTTACTACACTCAAGTTTAAACTCTTTTAAGACAGATTTTTTACAATTGGAGATTCAACTAAAGCTGAGTTGTGTTAGCTAAGCACCCAGAGGAAGCACATGTACCTTCTCCCAAAGATACAACCTTTCACACCAATTCCACTAAGATTGAATAAACAATCATGTTAAAGGGGCTTGTGAGATGCACTAAACAAAATCAATAATTTTAGGTTAACAATTAACTTATAATTTAATCCAATTTAAATATGTTTAGCATATAAACTTGCATAAAGCCATTTTAAAGGGAAAAAAAGTTGTACGTTATATAATACCTGTTCTTTTGCCAAACTCTTCTTTTATTTCTTCCCTTGATTTGTTTTTAGGTATGTTTCCAACAAAAAGTCTCACGTTTGCAATGGAGATATTGACTTTTAATTGTTTTCCAGGTCTTATCTCGTAGTTGTGAAGCTGATAAAATATATTAAACTAGCATTACATAATAGTCTTTAGGAAAGCAAATTATCTCAAGACAAAATATACAAGGAGTGAAAATAGGCTAATACATGCCTGATTTACAGCTTCTTGTGCAGCTTCTTTCTCACAAAATGTTATAAAGCCATAGCCTCTATTAAGGCCTGTCAATGGATCCATCATAAGTCGCATGTCCCAAATTTGTCCACATTTTTCAAATAATGGGATAAGTTCATCCTCAAACACATCTTTTGGGATTTTCCCGCAAAAAATCTAAATAATAAATGTTAGTAAAAAACACTGATAAAAGTTTAAATTTTGAACACTAACGTTTTTTTAACTGACCTATAGCAGCGACTTGAAAAAGAAGAATTTCTTTAATTATGTAGAATTAATTATATTTAGTAATATTTTCTTTAAAGAATATTGTATTACATAATAATAACACTGCAAACGTTTTACAGCACAAACACAAAATACATGCCAGGCACTTTTGTTTGTACATATCTCATAGATAAGTTAGATGTCCAGCAGTCTGAGCATTCTATAATAGATAACTGCTAAGTGGTATAGTAAAAAAAAGTCTAGATTGTTATTTTTTAATTAGGTTATAGGTCTAGTTAATTTGCCAAAAAGCTGACTATTTTGCATACATAAATAACAGAACTTTTTAACTTAAACCGAAATATCTACTACATAGTATTATTGAACACTGTCTTAAATTTTACCTCGTGGCCAGTGCCTGGGGGTGTGGGATCACCTCCAGGTGGAGGACCGCCATATTTTCTTTGGCCTGTGGTGACATCCAAAGAATAGCCAGTGCGATCTAGAATTTCCTGAAAAATTAAAATTTAAAAGGTTTAACTAATATGAGTAAAAAAAAATGTCTTCAATAAATACAATAATTTTAAAGCATTAAGTTTAAGTAATATTGTACCTTTAACTTTGCCTCATCTGGCCCTTTTACAAGTGGAGGCATATTTCCTGCTCGTAATTTATGTCTGTATGTTTTCATTTGTCCACAAAGAAAAGCACTTTTGTTTCCTACATGTTCAAGGTTACTCTCACAAAACTGACGCAATACTTTAATAGCATCCTCTGTGGAAAATTCTTTAAGAGCATCCATAGCTCTTTCATCAAGATCTGATTGTGATAGTTTCCCTTTAAAAAGAAAGAAAAAAAAAAAAGGAAAAAAAAGAGTAAAGCATACACATGCTATTAAGTAAGCTCAGTAAAAGGATAAAGAGCTAAAAAATAAATAGGCCTGCCTGTCTTGTAAATATTTAGTAGTTCTTTAGCAACTGTTTTATTGATTCCATTATCAAGGAGTGCTTGTGCTTCTGCCTCCTCCTCTTGTGTAAGAGTTTCTTCTTTCATGTCAATATCATCTCCGTTTTGACTCATCTGTTAAAAAATAATTATTTAGAGACTACTGTAAGAAAGATAATGATTAGAAAATATTTCAAGTAATAAAGCAAATGAATAAAATATTTAAGATGGCTGTCAATTTTTAAAAACAAATACAAAATTTTTCTGCCATTTTTTCTTTTTATAAGTTGTTTTCATTAATATAATAAAAGAAATATATATCTATATATAGATATATATATATGCAGATCAAAACCAATTAGAATTTGAATTTTTTAAAAACTCTCTTCCAAGCGATGATAATGTAGTCAGAGCATTTTGAAAGTCATCTTTTATTTGTGTGTGTATGTTTAAATGGAAATGGAAGCTAGCCTATCTGGAGGTCGAGCTTGTAGATCTAAATTATATTAGCATCAAGAAGTAAGGGACATTACTGATTCAAATGACAGTGATTTTGATTTATCTGATCATAGTGAATATGATAGTGATAGTTCTAGTGCCAGTGTGAGTGTTAGATCAGCTGATGAACCTGCCACATCCCCTCCTAAAACAAGACTTATTAGCACAAATAATACATCTAGGCCTGTTGCAATAAGTTGAAAAAATGCAGAGATGGGTACTAAAATAGAAAACAATTTTAGATTTATGTCTTCCAGTAAATCTAGATCTACTTACTGGAACTTAACGTTGCAAATTGTTTTTTCTCATAAATTTTCTATGGTGGTGACCTAGGCTAATGTGTTCCAGTTTTGTACTCCATGTGTTTTTTGTTTTAGTGGTTCCATTTTGTGAAAATATGAATCAGGATTATAAAACAATAGCATTTTATTCGGTCTGGAATAGAAATGATCTTCTTATGTGACTTGGATTAAATTTTCTATCTTCCATTGGTGAGTTTTCAGATTTTCATTACTTTTCATAAAGAAAAAAAAAAAAACTTTAATTTATACACTTGATTTTGTAATATCTGAAAATAATATTCATTTTCCTTTAATTCAATAACATTATTCTAAGATTGTAATTACATAAGTTATACCATTTTAACTATGACATGTTAGCGCACTCCAATCTGATTAAACTAACAATTCCATCAGAACGTGGAAAATAATTACGGAAAGAGTTAAATGTAAATTACAAATATAAAAAAAAATTTTGAGTATACAGGGTTAGTAGCACATTTCCATGACAAAATTTTAGGAGATTTTTTAAGGATGAAATGTATGATGTGTATATAGATATATATATATATACATATATATATAGATATAGATATATATATATATATATATATATATAGGCCCTATATGCGTGTGTATGTCCCACCTGTTAGTGTGATACACTGTAGAGCATACATAAAACTATGAATTTATCAAATCAATTATAGTTACTTGATTGTGAAAAAAACAATATCTTGCCAACATCCCACCCAGAACAGAAACAATGTCAGCTGTGGTATGTTCACAGAAAATGTAGGAAAGTTATCTTTTAATCAAGTAATAACTTGACTGTTATCCCAAAACAACAATTTTTTTTCCGAAGAATTAGTTAAGAACATGGTAAAGAACATTAGTAAAGAATTGTTGCTATTCCATTTTTTTTTCCTTCATAAAAAACATTCTGTGTTGGAAATGTACATTTTTAGTTCCTATGTGCATCTTAAATTATAGATACTAGAGTTGTGATGTGCATTTAAGGCAATAGTTTTATCTTGATTATTAATTGCGCTTAAATCCTCCTCCTAAACATGTTTAGTTAACATTTGCTAACTTAATATTAGCTTTTGGAGAGGGGTATTATAATTAGACCTATTAGCATTTTTTTTAAGCACAATTTTTTTCCCTGGCTTTTACAACCCAACTCTACTGTTTTTTCACAGATGTATGCGAAATATTTTCGCAAAATTTACAGTAGATCTTAACTTTCTAAGTCACTAAAATTCGCAAATTATCTTCACCGAATCTATCGTAGATCTAGTCTCTAAAGATTCTAACTAAATTTGTGACTTTTCACTGATGTGTATGAATTATCGTCACTGAATGTACTGTAAATCTAGACTTCAGATCTAAGCCACTGTGACAAGTCAAAAACTCGCTGTCAGATTCGCTCACTTTTATCACAGCATTAATTATTATTTATCTTTATTTATTTATTTTATTTTGATTGTTCCCCCTTTCCATGCCTCATTTCCTCACAACCCCCCCTTTTTCCTCCCCTCGCCAGACTAAGACCGCCACACTGTCTGTCAACTAGGCCAACCCTTTTCTCTTATCTCCCCTTGACCGGGGAGGAGATCAAACAGGTAGTCGCCTTAAGGGCCGGACGCCCAGCCCTCTCAGTTGATACCATATGGGCAGGATTGTAATCCATTACTCCTCCCGCCCAGCACGTGTCTCTCTCTTTGATAAAAGAGATTACTCGTGTCCACACCTCTTAGGCCTCTTTCCAATGTGTGAAATATTCGTCTCGAGCCGACCACGTGAGAGATAATCCCTATCTTATCACATTTCCTGTTTCCGGTCTTGTTCCGACCTTTATAAGATAGGCCATTTCAAACTGATCTCTCTCGCTCATTTCTCTCTCACTGGGACACGAGTCTGGACCATTTCATTTATTCTTACTCCTAGAGGATTATCTGTGGTGAGTTAATCACGCCGAACTTGGTCACAAGTTCCAAATAACCAGCTTGTGTGTATATTTCATTCTGGATATTATCATGTGTATTTTATTTAGTTCATTTATATTTAATTTGTGCATTGTGTATTTCTCATTGTCGTAAGTAGGAAACTTAACCATTGCATATGGCGGAAAACAGATTTGTACCCAAAAATGCATTTTTGAAGTTCATAATTCATTTTTTCTGTAAAGCTACTACCTGTGATGTATTTGTTTGTTGTTTTGGTTAGAGCAATGTTTGTGTAAGCTGTCATATCAATAAAAGTTTGAAATTCGTTTTTATTATGAGTTTGTGCATTTGAGAGTATTACAAAGTATAGAAATTCAGACAAACATAATTTACTTTTCACTTCTATGTGTTCCTCTTTGAAAAGGTAAGAAACATATTTTTTTTATATTATTATAAGTAAATTTAGCATATTTACGCTTAAAAATGAATGTTGTTAATAATTTTACACAAGAAAATTAAAAAATAACATTATTTTGTCTTAAATCCAAAAAAAACATCACCTTTGGTTATGACCTAAATTGCATTGTCGGAATTCAAGGCTGGAATAGAATATTCCCCCCAAAAAGAATATCACAGATTTCTACATATTAAACACGTTGTTTAGGTCCCTAAACATGTTCTAGATATTTTGGGGTTTTTAAAGTACTGGGTTTTTTCTTTATTTAGCCAAAAAATGTTTTTTTTAGTGCCCCACCGGATGCATGGTCGCAAAAACTCAAGGTTATTTGAATCCAATTAATTAATGTTTTGTTCATTCTCCCGGGAAATTTCAACGCGAGAGCATCAATACAACGTGCATTTTCACCAGTTCTAGCTTAGAAACATTTCTTTCCGTTAGGTCTTTAATATTATAATAGCTATCTTTAAAGCTTTATTACTTGTCGTTATTCTATAGTTTTCTAGATTATAGATCTATGCGCGCATCGCATTATCAGTATGATTGCCCGCATTTGGCGGTATCGATGTCTACCCATTTAAACGGACATCGATCTAATTCTATAAGTTTTATGTATATATATTATGATATACTTGCATTCTTTACTAGATTTAGGTTTAGATATAATGTTAATCTATCACCTGAAGTATATTAATACTATAAAAGTTAAATTTCAGGTCTAGGTCTAGCTAAATCTAGACTAGTAGTGTAGTAGATCTAAATTACGGCAATTACGCGGCTTTGCCATAGGCATATCGATGCCTAGCCTTTTAAACAGACATCGATCTAGATCCAATCTATAATATATTAATAAACATATAGATCTACTTTAATAAAATTTAAATTTCAGGTCTAAATCTAATACGCATTACGGCAATTATACGGCTTTACCGTATTATGCGTATAAGATCTAAATCTAGTAGAAATTAAGTAGCTAATTAGGAACTATGAATAAGATAGTCATGTAGCGATGTACACGCGTGGATAAGTCAATCAAGACCCTAGGCCTAGTCTAAAAGTAGATTAGATCTAAGATTTATATCGTTATCTACGATAAATATAATTCATAGAAAGACTTAGGACTAGATTTTAACATGGAAAAAATCTTAAGATCCAAATCTAGTCATATCTAGATCTAGCCGGTATCTAGATCTAGAACGAATCTAGCGATGTACACGTGTGGATCTAGAGATCTAGAATGTAGATTAGATCTAAGATTTTAAATCTAAATATAATTCATGGGAGTTTATAAACTTTAAATCTGAATTTAGATTAGATCTTAAACTGCTTAAATTGAAAAAAATAATAATA
>JADKLZ010005243.1:20422630-20445110 GCA_021533235.1 Biomphalaria straminea
ATGTAAAAATAGATTATACATTCATACGCACATTCATCCGTGACACCATATTTTGCTTCCCCTACATACCCTTCTCAACAAGATCAAGTACCAAATCTTCATTTAAATCCAAAGTTTGCAACGTTTTGCTCTTCATACTACAGTGAAAAAACTGTGTTAGCGTTTGCACCGATGGCTGTCCTTCCATGCAGGGAATTACAAAGGGATTCGTAAGTCTTTTGCGTCAATAAAATCCAAATGTAGGCCTATTAGTTTTTCACTACATGATCCACAGAGAAGCTCTTGCCTTCAAGTCTTTGCCGAAAGATTTGATGTCTGTTCTGGATCAAATTATTGAAGTTGTAAACTTCCTCTCGACCGCTTACATATAGACTTTTCTCTCAGCTCCGTGAAGCAATGAATTCAGACTACAAATGTCTCCTGTATCAAACCAACGTTCGTTGGCTCTAAAGGAGAAAAGTGTTAAAGCGTGTCGTCCAACGTAAGGCTGGGCTGATTTCATTCTTGAATGTTGAAAAAAAAGACTTTGGATTTTCTATTCATGACGAGATCTAGTGGGTTGAGATGACATTTCTCTCTGATTTATTTGACAAATTAAATTCATTTAATTTAAGTCTTCAAGGACCACCGGAAAACATTATCACTGCATCCTCAAAACGGAAGTCCTTTAGAGAAAAAAAAGTCTTTGTGGCAAAGTAAGATTTGAAGACTCGAATGATTCTTCGACTGCTTTCCTACTTACAATGAATGTGCTTCAAATAAAGAAACCACCTCGAAATTCTGTACACTTTGACACATCTGCAGTCAGCATTGCAGCATTACTTCCCAACAGTTGGAAGTATTTAGTATGGATGGGTCAGCTATCTATTTGTAAACAATGAGGCTACTAATCGTACAACTAAAGAAGAAGAGCAGCTCATTGATTTAAAAAATGATGTAATTCTTAAGTCAAATTTTTCGGAGAAAAGCCTGGATATGTTTTTGGATTTCAATCAACAAGTTTCAAGTTGCAATAGTTTCAAAGCAATCAAAATAGGGCCTAATTCTTCCATTTATATCTTTATGGTTTTGTGACTTTGGATTTTCAGCACTGACTGAAAGTCTAAGAAAAGAGACAGACTTCATACAGTAAACGATGAAATGCGAGTTTGTTGGTCAACTCTCGAGCCTTGATTACATCGCATTTACTCTCAAAAACAGGCACATCCTTCACATTTAATGTAACATTTAAAATCAGGTCAAATAATTTTTCATTTTATTATAAAACAACTGTTGTTCTTTCTGGTGTTCTTTCTTTAAGTTTTTACTGTGCCGGCTTGCAAAAAAGTTTGAGAAACACTGATCTAACCTCTCTAGGGCCTTCCTCTACCTTGTTATGCACTTCCGCGGTGATGAGTAGTCTACTTGAACTATAAACAAACTCAAAAGGAGGTAATTAAGGCCTAACTCAATGCTGGAACAGCAACACTGACGAAAGGCCAACAATCGATAAAAGGAGTCGACGCTAGTGTTGAAATAACAAACACTTTTAATACTCAACGAGGGAACCGTCGGATGTCCTCTATTACTAGCCGTCTATAAATGTACTGTAATGATAAAGCGTCTTGATACTATCGCCTCTTAGAGCGTTCTTACGTTTTAAAGATCTATCACGTCACTTGTCACTAAGTAAAACTTTCCCCTTATTCCCGAAACAAATACATAATTCCTAATCATGTCATAACAACCTACACCATCCAGATCCGCCAGTCTGTCTAGCATTCAAGTAGGCGTTAACTCGAGTATCCAGCTGAATGGGTAGATAAAAAAGGGTAAGACTACAAGACAGAACTACATGGTGAAAGTAGAAATGTTGCCTGTAGTTAAGCAAGGGCCCATTGAAATTGCTCCACTAGCAGCCAGTAGCAGCTCTCACTTGATGTAAGATTGCACTTTTTTTTTATCACATTTTATGGAACCAAAATGAGTTACTCCTGATGGCTCAATTTTCACGCAACTTCATTCTATGTATTCTCCTAATTGACACGGATTTAGGCCTATAGCATTGTCCTGCTGAGATTCAAACATTTTAACTAACTTTTGTGGCGCGAACACACATTTGGTCTTGAAAATAAGCTGCATAAAGTATCGACTTTTTCTTATTTTATAGTAATGTCAGTATTTTAAAAGATGATAATTATAAGAAAACTAGCTATCTTGGCATCATTTTTTTTTATTTATAAAGAAACACGTAACGGAGGAAATAGGTTCCATCAAAAATCAAGAAACATGAAAACAAAATATAAACACACACATGTTACCTGTTGACCATCCCTTAGTCTGTGCACCGTTGGGGCACCAAGCAAGACTGTTAGACCGTCTTTTTCCATTTATCTCTCTCCTTTGCCCTGGTTAGAACCTCTTTCAATGGTAGGCCCGTCCATTTTTTTTATGTTGTCCTACCACTGCTTTCTCTGTCTGCCTCTTCTTATTTTTTTTCTGGTACTGTTCCCTGGAGGAAGGTCTTGCAAGCCCCGAAGATCTTGTAGTATGGCCATAGATTTAAAGCTTGCGTTTTTTTCACAGTAGTTAGCAGGTCGTCATGGGGTCCGATCGCTGCAGAAACCCTGTCTCTAATCTCTTGGTTTGTGATGAGGTCTTTAAATGTGATGCCAAGGATCCTTCTGTAGCATCTCAATTCCATTGCTACGATCCTCCTCTCTAGCTTTGCAGTCAGCGTCCAAGACTCACAAGCATATAGAAATGTGTCTATGACCAGGGAGCGCATAAGTCTGATTTTGGTGCCGAGGGCTAAGTCTTTGTCTTTCCATATTAAGTTTTGAAAGGGCTGCTGTGGACTGTACAAAGCTATTATTATACATAAGAGATATATACGTACACTCTAGATCAGCGGCTCTCAACCTTTTATGTTGGGCGACCCTTTTTTACAATCCCCCACTCTTCCGCGATCCCCCCCACACACACACACACATACAGCAATAGAAGAATAGACCATAACAATCAATATTTCCGATGGTCTTAGGTGACCCCTGGCAAATCGTCAATTGGCCCCAAAGGGTGTCGCAACCCACAGGTTGAGAACACCTGCTCTAGATCTACTATGACCTATGACATGGATGATGTATACTTGCCAAGGACTATTCTAGTTGGCAAGTAGAAAAAAAAACAGCCGCAAGATTCAATTAAAAACAATAACTTTTATTTTCTCACAGCGGAGCTAGAGTCAAGATCTAGTCTTATACTATACTATACACATAGTACTTCGGCGAAGTAGCTCTACTAGATCTACATAATAGAGAGTCTAGATCTAGACTTGATTTAGTTAGATTAGGTCTAGATTACTCTAGATCTTGATTTCGACCTAGACTGACCCTAGCAATTCTTCGTGAACCATGATTATTTTGTCGCCCTTATACAGAGCACTTGTCGCATTAGGAGATAAATGCGTACCAACAAAGTTCAGGCCTCTTTGGGAGCACCCAGCAGGTTGTTGTGATTTTCTTTATTTTTACCAAGTTACATTTACAGTTAATTTAGCATCGGTTACTGAGATCTATTATAGATTACTTTTTCTACTATCAGTACAGTGAGTATCTTGAATCTGAAATTACTTTTTCTTCTTCCTATTAAAATAATAATTATAATATAATTAAATATAACCTTTGCCTTTACGGTAGAATCTATACTATATATACTAAAACAGGGTCATCGGACAACCTAAGCCAAGTAGCGACCATTTTCAACTTTGAATTGTTATAGCTTCGTAATGGTCTAACCTATGAAAAAACTGATAGTGTCAATAGATTCCTCGTCCTTTTTTCAATAAAAATGTATATGACATATTGTATAACTACACCATGTTAAAATTAAATATAATGTCAAAGAGGTGTAGGGTTGGTATCGTCGCGGGTAAAGAAAACCGGACAATTTCCCTTCGTGTCAGGAAAACCAGAAACTGTTAGGGTCAACAGAAACCTCCACAAATTATCATTTTAAATTTATTTTAATCTTTAATATACGATCTAATATATAAATCATTTACACCTGCAGTAAGAACACACATCTTTGTCAGGTTTCCCACACTTGGTATCTCCATTCTAGGTTTGTAACAGAGTCACACCAAGGCTTAGTGGAAATGGGGGGGAGGGGTTATATAGGTCAAGTGCCCTATCTAACAAGCATGCTCAGTGACTACAAGCAGTACAACTGAGGTCACACATTGGCAACATCTGTAGTCTACTCCTCCCTCTCTCCCCCTCTCCAGTGTTCTGGCATGCTTAGTGGACAGAGGGAGGGGGTTACATGGGTAAATTGTCTTCATGTAACTGGCCTGACACCAGATACCAATTGTTGGTCCACTCCTCCCTCCCCTCTCTTTTTTTTTTTATAAAGCACCTTCATTCTTCTAGCATGCTCAGTAAACTTGAAGGGAAGGGGGTTGGGAGGGGGGTAGGATTTCAGATATCTCCATTCTTGGCTTGTAAATGATGTCACACCAAGGTCATTGGACACTAGTTTTACCTGTAGCTTGTTATGGCTAAGTGAAGATTTAATAAATACCTCAGTTAATGTAATTGGCATCTTCCAACTTTTATAACTAATCTAGATTACTTTAATCTAGTCTACATCCAGATTATCTTAAACTACAATACATTAGTTGCAATTTTATCACTATAAAAGTAATGTTGTCCGGATAGCTTGCCAGACTAACATCCACCATGTACAAAAGACACCCCCCTTTAAAAAAAATTTGGCTCAATTGACAACATATTTAATAAATCACATGTGTTTCCTCATCTAATTATAAGCCAAAAATATAAGTCTCGTTGAGATGATGCATCATCAGATTTAAAAATAGCCTTAATCCTATGACCCCTCCCCTTGTTTACCAAGAGGGCAAAATTTTTTTTTCGTATCCGTCTACTTTGACCTGAGGATGAACTTTGCCTTCTCAAAGAAAACGAAGCACCACATGTCGAAAGTGGGATAAAATGGTGCCTGCGCAGTAGCAATATAGCTATTCCGGTATAAACATTAAAATAAAGGAGTTATTTTGATAATAAGTGGATTGCACGGATAGCTTTACAAAACGTCGTTGTTCGATGACCCTGTCTTACTATATATATCTTTTAAAAAAGAAGATTAACCCTTTTAAGTCGACGCGGCCGATCTATCGGCCCAAGGCTATTTGGCGAGAAAGACGACACGGCCGATCTATCGGCCGCGATGTTTCCAACGATCTGACTGGCTAGCCAGTGTTTGTATCAGCCAATCAGATTAGTTCTTACTATTTTTACACAATAATAGATTGTAATGGCGGCATCCTTCGCTGTTTTAACGCGATAATATTTTTTTTATGATTTTTTGAATTTAGCAAGTGAGAGGTGAAAATTTTATTATGTCAGCCGTTGATATTGATGAAAGCAAACTTTCCCTCTCTGATTTTATATAAACTATGATAATACTAATAAAAATGAGAGCATTATTTAGATATAAGTTTACACTATTATAAGATCTAGATCTAGTAATTGTTGACGATGTTTTCTCTTGGTAACAAGGTCTAGAGGTAAGGGGGGGTAGCTGGATAGAGAAGACCCATTTGACAACCAAGGGATTAGCACCCAATAGACTGTTTTATGCTATTTTTTAACTATCAATTTAGTTCAAACATTTATAAGAGACACTAATAAATAAGATGTCAACTTTCTGATAAAAATACAGATAAAAAAACGATCCCTGGGTCATAAATAGGTGATAACAATGAAGGTATTTATTTTCATGGTACCTGGGGGGGGGGGAGGAGAAAAGTAGTAAAATCAAGTTATAGAAGTGTCTGAAGGGTCTCAATGTGCTTTGTTTCTCTAAAAACATGTATTAGGACTTATTTAAGCCTAAAACTTCTTAAAATACTCATACCTTTATAATTCTGTTATGTTTTGAAAAAATGTTTTAAAAATTTTATGTGCATAAATTATGCAAATTAGCTTGGCTTATTTTTATAAATGTTAATATTTCAAAAAAATTCCATAAGATTCAATTAGTTCATTCATTTCCCTTCAATAATATATATAGTTTTGTGTATGTAAAGTAAATAGTTTATTTGTTAGAATTTTTTTTGTAAGAGAAGTGTTAAGACTGGAAAAAGGGCTCCGTCTTTCTGGCACAAGACATGCCAAAATGCTCCGTCTTAAAAGGGTTAACTAATTAATTCAATAAATAATTAATAAAAAGTAAAGCTATAAAACTAAGATTTAAAAGTTTGAAAAATCATAATGATAATAGATAATCATCCATCATAATCTAAATGACTAAAAATCGATTCATCTATTATTTAAACAAATTAAATCTAGATTAGTATCTATATAGTACTATTGTAACTATTTAGACTTTGCAGTTTCTTTAGGCTTTAGATCTTGATTTCTATCTAGACTCTACTATCTAGAATAGATTATGGTATATTATATAAATCTAGTCTAATATAGCCATAAGATCTATGTCTATACATTCTAAAAATATTTTAATAAGAGTATTAGGTACTGACTATGACTATATAGATCTACATCATCTTTGGAGGTACAGTGGCTGAGAATGAGTGGTAAAGCACATGGCTTTTGAACCTGGGATCCTGGATTTGAATCCTGGTGAAGACTGAGATTTTTTAATTTCAGGATATTTGTGCCTCTGTGTCCACCCAGCTCTGACATTATTTTTTGGAAAAGAACAGGGGGGTTGGTCATTGTGCTGGACACATGACACACTCATTAACTATGAGCCACAGAAACGATGACTGAAAGAGGAATTTTACTTTATATACATCGTCTAGTATAAAAAGTAAAGTAAAGTTCCCCTTTCAGACCTAGTGGTCTATAGGGCAGATGATGTAAAGGTCATCTGATTCTGTGGCCCACGGTTAACAAGGGTGTCATGTGGCCAGCACAACGACCAACCGCCTTTACTTTTCCCCAACTAATGTCAGGTACCCATTAGAGCTGGGTGGACTCAAGGGCGCCCGAAAATCCCGAAATAAAAATCCCAGCCTTCACCAGGATTTGAACCCGGGACCTCCAGTACGGAAGCCAAGCGCTTTACCGCTCAGCCACCGCACCCTCATCATCTAGTATATATATATATATATATATGATACATGCATTTAAAATGGATTTAATTAATACGAATACTTCTAATTTGTATATCATTCAAGGTCCTAAAACTATTCACTTTTGGGCTCCTGCACTAAAATGGGTAGGTATGTTTTGTTTTATTTAGTGTTGAGATGGCAAACTTAAATAAAAATAATTCACATAATAATATATACTAGTCGACTGGCGGCATAGCATACGCCGCTATTTTGCAGGGCCGACCTTAAGGCACTGCAACCTATGCGACTGCAGTGGGCCCCGCACTTTCATAGGACCCACTCTAATTCAAGGTGTATAAATTATTAAATTAAACCATTTTATAACTTTAAACAGATTTCCCGCTCAAAGATAAATTGAAACATTTGGTAATTCTTGCTATTGAGCGTGATCTATGTAGGAAACAGGATTATTATGATATACTGTAATAATAATAATTTTATTTATAAAGCGCTGTTAACAAACAAACAAAAAAAAAACTGTATGACTTTGCTACACGTATGGCTCGTTAAGTAATTCTGTATGTAGTAAAGAAGGAGTAAAATGCATAGACAAATTATTTTCTATTACAAACTCTTAAATTTCACATATCCGCTTCCCTACCCAAACTTGGCCCAGCGAAATCCTTTTCGCATAGGGCCACACAATGGTCAACTCTGGCCCTGCTATTTACATATATTTATATATATATACACATAGTAGATTACTTAGATTTGTTCCTGGTCCAAACCTCCTGCAGGACAAAGGGGGATGGGAGCAGGCAGGGTTTGATAAATTTAAACGACATTAAAGCGTGCAGCCAGTCATCCGTAGTGTGAATACTACTCTTGTTTTCTAGTGGACTATCCGCAGAAATAAGAGTGATCTTTCCTTTACTTCTTGCTTGCTTCCTGCCCAAACTCTTGAGGGAAGAAGAGAATTATATATTTAGTCAATTTACCTGATAAAAAATTTCTAATGCCAGCATTTTTTATTCATTATAGCATATAGGTTAATTATAAATAGCTTATAGATATATTATTAGGCCCATCTTTGTTTTTGAAGGGTTATTGATTTATGATTTTCCAAATTTTTGTTGTCAGTTGTTTTTAGTCATAATAAAGTGTTCAATGTTCAAGTCATCAGTCAGTTTGTTTTATAAATTTAATATACATTTTTACATTATATCCACCAGGCATTTTATAAAAAAGATCCAGGGCATTCATTCCTGATTATAGTAAATTTTCAGAGTTCTTTCACCTTTAAGAATTTGTCTATTTTATTTTTAGGTTTTGGTCTTTGCTAGTGTTGGTGATTTACAAAGACCTGCAGAAGCCCTCAGTATCAATCAGTCCATTGCTTTGGCTGCAACAGGTAAATTTTTGATGAGGATTTTTTAAAAATACTTCTTGTGCTTATGTTGTTAAACAGATAAAGTGCTCACAAATAATTGATAAAGTATAATCCCAAACACACAAGTTATCAATGTTGCTACAATTATTACAAATGTGGGTGCTCACTAGAATGATCAGTCAGTAATAACAAGCTCTAAATATTATGACTGCTAGAAAAAAAGAGCAATACCTATCATCTAAAACAGGGGTCTCAAACACGCGGCCCTGGCCCGCGAAACTATTTTGTGCGGCCCGCGACCACCTTCGCGAATTCAAACAAATTAGAAAAAATTAACAATTACTATATGAAAGCCGTGAAATGGTTTACAACTGCATAGTAAATGAGGTGTCACCGTCGCCCACCGACCGCTTAGGCTTTCAGCAGAAGCTGGGTGAACGGTGGCCTGATTCTAACCGCTGGCCGCCAGCAATGTGTTCAAAGAAGGATGGTGTTGGATTAATGGTAGAGAAACGGAATCAGATCAGTTTGGCGAGACCTTTTTCAGCCATACACTGCATTCTGGACCAAGAATCATTCTGCGGCAAAAGTTTACAAATGAAGAACTCGATGGATGTTGTGAAGACGGTGAACTTTATACGTGCACGGGGTCTCAACCACAGACAGTTTGTGTCATTTCTAGCTGATTTAGAAACGGAATACGGAGAGTTGCTGTATTATACTGAAGTCAGATGGTTGAGTCGTGGAAACGTGCTGCAGAGATTATTTGAACTTAGACGGCAAATAGCATTGTTCATGGCAACGAAAGACAGAGACATACCTCAACTCAGTGACCCAATGTTTTAGTCAGATCTTGCTTTTTTTACTGACATCACGCAACATCTCAATGCACTCATTTCACAACTACAGGGCACAAACCAGCTAATTACCGTGATGTTTGACCGCATCAAATCATTCAGATGCAAGCTGACTTTGTGGACCACTCAGCTGACAGATGGAAACCTGGCTCATTTCTCTTTTCTACAGAGCATAACGGTTGAACCACAGCGTTTGAAAAACTACGTCGATATCCTCTCCAGACTACTGGAAGATTTTGAACACCGCCTTCCAATTTACTGCTCTCGAAACACTGTTTTTCCTTGTTGCCACTCCGTTCGCAGTTGACGTGAAAAACGTTTCAGAGGAAGTCCAGATAAAACTACTGGACTTGCAGTGTGACATTGTTCTGAAGCAAAAATACGCTGATGTTGGCGTTCAAGATTTCTACCAGTTTCTTCCCAGAGAGAGTTTTCCAAACTTTTTCTGCGCAGCTTCTAGAATTCTAGTGATGTTAGGGAGTACATGCGTTTGCGAACAGCTTTTCTCCAAAATGAAGATCAACAAAACAGCATTACGATCAAGACTGACTGCTGAGCATCTGAGAGCAACCTTGCGGCTTGCCACTACACTCGATTTCAGATCGATGGCCTGATCTCTGCCAAACGCTCTCAGCTGATTGCTTTTATTTTTATTTTTTTTTATAAGGGGGGGGGATA
The DNA here is from genome assembly GCA_021533235.1 of Biomphalaria straminea. Classification (NCBI taxonomy): domain Eukaryota; kingdom Metazoa; phylum Mollusca; class Gastropoda; family Planorbidae; genus Biomphalaria; species Biomphalaria straminea. The sequence goes on from JADKLZ010005243.1 coordinate 20,432,634, forward strand.
CAGTTTCTGCTTTTTTTTTAGTGACGGAGACAACGTCCACTTATTTTAGTAAACTAAACTGCCTCTGCATGTAATAAACTACACTAGATGTAATAATAATTATAAAAACTTAGTTAAGCCTCTAACTGCAGTGACAGTAGTGTTCATAAAATTTAATAAAAAAACCTTCTCTTGTCGTAGTGCGGCCCGCTGACTGGTTGTTACTTTCCACTGCGGCCCACGTGCTGATATGAGTTTGAGACCCCTGATCTAAAACATCAGTAGATAGTTGAAAATACAGAGAAAACAAATAAGATACTAAAAAAAATCTTTAAAAAAAAAAACAAAGCTTATCTAAGGGGAAAAACTTATCTCTTACAACTATATCTTTCAGCAGTGTAGAAGTTTTTTCCCTTATTTAATATCCAATAAAAAAATTGAATAATTGGTAAATTTTTTATTAATTCATGTTATTGTTACATATAATAAATAATTGTTAAAAGTATCAACTTGATCAGAGAATGCGTGTGAGAGAAATAACATTAACAATTATTTAAGGGGACTATACTCTATTAATTTAGCCATATCTGTGAATACTGAAGGATTAATCTAACTTGTTGGTAAAAAAAAATAAAATAATATTCATTACTAGTAATTAATTGACTAATTGGTTAATGTATTATATTGAATCAGGTCTTGTCTACACCAATGAATAATTGTTGAAAGTGTCAATTTGATCTGAGATTGGGATTGGGAGAAATAACATGTACATACTTTTAACCAGACAGACAGTGAATTGATATAACCTTTTATTAAATAATCAAAATTTTGACTTGTTAACATAAATCCAAACCCTGACAACTTTTATCAAATGACACCAGACAATACTTACATTAGTATCATACCAGTACATTTATTTTTTACTGTGGTATATTTTTCTCTACAGGTACCATATGGGCACGTTATGCCATGGTGATCATTCCTAAAAACTACAGCTTGTTTTTAGTGAACATATTCGTTGGAAGCACTGCTTACATTCAGTTGTTTAGAGCAATCAAGTAAGTTTGTCACTTTAAACAATCAGTTAAGATAATAGAAGTGATTCAACTTTTTAAAATTACATTTCAACAAGGTGTTTATAGTGTGCTCAGCTGAGTAAGAGCATTATTGTTTTAATGATAAAATTCTTGTTTGCTTTCCTAATCTGATTAAATAATCATAGTTAAATGTATTTATAAAAATGCATCATTATTTTAAAATGTTAGCAATTCTTACAAAGCTTATATCAACTATTTCTGTCTGTCTGGTAAAAAGTTATACATGTGATTTCTCTTACCAAACTGAAATTTTGCACAACTATTTCTTTTACCTAACAACACAAGAATCAATAAAAAAAAAATAAAAACAACTGATCAGTTAATTAATTATTGGTAATAAATTATTTTATTTGGTATCTCAAACATGGAAAAGATATTGTAATTGACTGAAGTAGTGGTATGAGCTGAATTAGTTAGTCCCCTTTATAGTCCCCCTCTGAGTTTTAGTGAATGCAGACCTGAAAAATAGGTTGAGACTATAGAAACAATAAATAACTTTACAATCTTCCATGTTCATAAGCTCTCCACTAGCAGAGTGGTTACTGTGTTAAGCCATGAGTTCAAGTTGCTCCCCCCCCCTTTTATTTTTATTTTTATAAATGCTTTTTTTTTTATTGTTAGTCTAGATTTATTACAAATGATGCAATGTAATTACATGACTGATCCAAACTGATACAAGTATACTTAATATAAGCCTTTTTTTTTTTATTTATTTATTTTATAGCTACAGATTGAAAAATCCAGCAGCCAAATGAAAAGATCAAGCAGTTTATTTGTATGTTAATAAACAAAATGCATTTTCTTATACAACTGTGATGAAGAATTTGTCACACCATTTCCACATCCCATGAGATTTTATTTTGATGTGTGTTAAATTATGACTTAAAAATTGTTATTAGTTGAAACTTGTATTATTTCAAAGAGATTTATTTAGTTGGCTGCTAATTTGGACTACACTGCAGTTTTATTCTTAACCTAATTTGTAAGATCTATTCAGGTGTCAGGCTATTTGGTCCTATTACCAAAAAATCAATATTTTGTTCTACATCTTACCATGTCATACTGAAATGTTTATTTATTTTTAAAAATGAAAAGCAATCTTTTCATTATATTTTTCTATATGATTTCATCACCTTGTTGCATTTGTGACAGTTTGAAGTTTGTTTATTTTCAATTCTCCCATATTTCAAAATGCATTGATCTCAATGTACACATGTTTTGTGATTATGTCCACATGAATTAAGAAACCATTTCATATTATTTCATGTTAAACATTGGATCCTTTTTACAATGTTTTTTTTTCATACGGGTATTGTTTTGAGCCTTTATACATTTTGTAGTTGTTTTTTTTGAATGGGTGCTTTAAAAATCTGGCAAACAAAAAGTCAGATAATATATTTCCAATCATATTTCTGCCTTTAATTTGGAACAAGAAATATTTATATAAAAAAAATGAAAAGCTTAATGTTGAAATATCTCCAGATTTAATTTGTCAATATGAAATTTTTAAATTGCATCAACCCTGTTTTGTATTGTTTCAAGTTAAAGAAATACTATTAGGGCCTACAAATTCTAATGTTCTAGTACTATTTAAGAACTTCCAATAAATCACCTAGTTTCCTTGTGTACTCATCATCACATATTAATCTTTTTTATTATTATTATTATTTTTAATCTGAATCTATCTTAACATTATATGAAATAATTTAGCTCAAGAAATAATTGCTATGTGTGATGCTGTCTTAAACAGAACATAAGTATTGTATCCTTTTTTTTTAGTATTTCAGTTACCAGTATTAAAAAATGATTAAATACTTTACTAAAGATTTTTATGTTTTTTGTTTGTTTTTTATTGTTATTGTATGTCTAAACTAGAGATGCACTGGATAGCATTTTTTATATTCATCTGGAAATGAATATGGCCAGTTAGTAAAAACAGATATTCAGCCAGAGCCAGGTACCATACTTGAGTGTCTAGTAAATAGCATTCCTATGTTCTACTTTTATTTTCAACTCCATTACTTATTGATGAATTAAAGTTGATCAGCATTCAACAGATACTACTAACTAATCTGTGTTAACTTGTACAATATAGACATGTATATTGTACTCTTTCTTAAGCTTTTAAGGGAACATTAGGATATTACTTAAGAGGGGGTCTGTAAATATGCAGAACAAAAATATTTAAATGAAATAACAAAACTTGTCTTTTTAACTGTTATGAAAACAAGCAAAATTAAAAAAAAGACAAAGCTTATCTAAAGGGGAAGGGCTCCATCCTTAAATCTATATCAATAATGTTCCAGTTATTTCCCTTGTTTAATATCAAGCACAATAGTTAATTGACCAATTGGGTATTTTATTTTTAATTGATTCAAATCATTGGTTGATATACATGACAGGTAGACGTAATCATCTTTTTTGAGGTAACGTCCGTATAATATAAGATAGGTACAATAAATATTTTATTTTTTAAAAGTCTGAACTTGATTAGAGAATGCGTTAGTGAGAAATGGTGTTGACAATTACTTAATGGGACTAAACCCAACAAATTTAGCCATATTTGTGATTACTGAAGGAATTGTTTCCCTTGTTGGTATCAAACAAAGTATTTAATTACGGTGCCAGTGATTAATTGACTATTTGGTTACTTTTTTTTTATTGATTCATGTCTTGTCCATGTCAATGAATATTTGTGCGAAGTTTGAACTTCATCAGAGAATGGTTGTGGGAAAAATAACGTAGACACACTTTTTACCAGACAGACAGAGTATTAATATGAGCTTTGTTAAAAAAATGTACTCGCGTTGTTGTTTTTTAACACCACGGGATATTCGGCGGCCGTCCGATGCACAGTTTGGAGGGAGGGGTCAATACGTCATCGATGCACCGATGGAAATCGATACTTCTAAACTCATTTCTATAAATGCGGTGATTAAAAATGTAATTTGGGAAAAATGATAATAAATACGTCTTTTGTAAAATTTGAATTTTCTTATGTTACTGTACCTGGAGGAAGGGGGTTAGTATAGTTATGATTCATTATAAGAAGAGGGTCGGTAAACGTGATTTTTTTTTTAGTGTTACGCAATATCCAAAAGTTCCCATAAGCGAGTTTTTTTTTTTTTTAAACATTTAACTTGTTAAATTATTCGCTGGTCCTAGGACGTCCAGAAAAGTATAATCCAACCCCCCCCCCCCCCCCAGTAGCGCTACACCTCATGGAGGGCCTGACCTTCTTTAGCACATATCTCTCCATTCTGATCTATCCTGTGCTTTAAGTCTCCATGCCTGGACTTTTAGCTGTTGTAAATCTGCCTCTAGGTCATCAAGCTACGTAATCGTGGTCTGCCTTTGGGGCACCTGCCTTTTGGTTTTTGCAGGTGAATTTGCTCTTCTATTCTCTGGCATTCTTTCGAGGTGACCTTTCCAATGATCAAGTTGAAACTTTGGACAATCATTCATTGTCTTATATATTACAGATGTTACTTTAAAAAAAATTACTTCTTACGCATTTCATTTGTGTCGTGTGTCAATCTAATAAAGCATTTTAATCAGTGACTCTGCTAAGTTGTTGGTTTTCTTGGATGAATGGGGGGGGGGGGGTCTAATACCGGTATCTAAAATGAAATGTCCACAGAGAATTAGCAACACACATTTAGTTGCTAAAAATATGAGCAGTATATTGCATTAACCTCAGCAATTTGTTATTAACGCAGTTATTTGCTCAGTTGTATGAAGAAAATGACAATAAAACTTTTATTAAATTTCTCCTTTACAGTGATGTGCGATATGTTTGTCAAAAGTTATTGGACAAGATTTTTTCTCTCTTAAAACTAGATTTGATTTTCCAAGCGAAGTCGGACATTGCTATATTTAACAGACTTTTTTTTTCATAAATTAAATGAGATAAACTTGCAGCTACAAATTTTATAATCTAAATTTGATAAAACAAACGCCATATATTCAGCATTTCTTCCAGATTTGAATTAATGAATCAAAACATAGGACTGGGAATTTCTTTTTTTTATTTCCGAATTTAAAAGTCAAACTGCCAGGAAGATGATGTGTTGACTTACGTTGAACATTTAAATGGTCTTCTATTCTGATGTTCAAATGAGGTTTGGGGATATTCTGAAAAAGTTAATATCTCAATGGATAATAAATCCAATGATAATGATAGGCCTATAGAAGAGAAAGATTTTTGGAATAAGTAACGAACAGCTTAAAGTAGGCCTGCAATTTTAATACAAGATATTAGATCAACTCGTCTACTAGGCTACTTAATATGTTGATTATAAATTACTTTTTTTTTTAAAGTGATGATTGACTTGCGCACACCAATACCACTCTTTACTCTAAATGTCATTCACAGTGGCTGAGAACGCTGTGAACAACAGATAGGCCTACTTTTTATTTGGTGCAGTAGCGTAGCTATGGATTTGCTATCATTTGAGGCTCGTATGGGGAGGGGGCTTAACCTCTTTAGAGGCCCCTGCATTTGACTTTCGACATCATGACATATGAGAAAATGGAGTAATATATGAAATGGGCAGGATATAATATACTGGTAGGCTAAGCTTGACCAAGCACCGGTCCACAAAACATCCAGTTGACCTCTTTCCCGGAAAAGGCCGCTAAATCACGGATTTAAAAGTAAGAATCAATGTGGTCACTTTTAATTTCGGCTGACACCTTCGCTAAAGTTTGGGTCTACTCCTTGATGTTGCATTGTGTTGTCCTTTTGCGTATTTTACAAATAGTGTTCGTGTAAGGCTGCAGGTATAAAAAAATGTTTGTGAAAAAGCAGCACGGAAAAACCTCCAAGATACCCCTCCCCTTACACACACAAACGGCCTCACCCCACTAGTCCACAAAACTGATTGGACCATCACTATTGCGCAGCATAAAAGTTGTGTTAAACAAAAACAATTAATACAAATATTTCCAATCGCGCAAATTTATTATGTTGTCTAGCATCGTTTACCTTTTTACCTATCCCTTAATCTGTTTGACCGTTAGGGCACCAAGCAAGATTCATCGACCGTCCTTCTAGGCCTACATTCCTCTCTGTCCTTAGTCTTAGTTAGAACCTTATTCAATGGCATGCCCGTCCATTCTTTTATGTTGTCCTCCCATCGCTTTCTCTGCTTCTTCTTCTATTTCTTTGTACTGTTCCCTGAAGGAAGGGCTTAGCGAGCATATCTAGTTCTACTAAATAATTGATGAAATTTCACTCAAAATAAGCTTTGTTTGAAAAAAAAAAGTATTTTTTAAAATATTTTACATGATCTTGAATCTAGATCCATATATTATACTTACATATAATATGTATTATCATCTATATAGATCTAATTTAAACGTCTCTTAAATTTCGTTTTTTTTTCGAATCTGTGTTACACACTTTGGTTTGTCAAATACAAATTTGATAAGTTGGCAACCCAATCCTCACCAATACTGTAGCTTACTGCTAGAGGTGTGTCACTTCGTTCTTGACCTCAAGAGTTTTTATTACATATTTAATATAGATCTCTCTATCTAGAATATAGTCTACATTGCTGTAGTTAAAGATCTAGATCTATATTATTTATCGAATTTTCAATTTTTATACAGTCTGATTTAAGATATAGACGTCATAGTCATTTCCATTTGTCATTAGTAAAGTTAGTCTTAGTTACTTAGTTCATAGTTGAAGTTTAGGTATAGACCGTGTATTACTGTATAGACTTATTAAAAGTTATTATCATACTTATAGTACTTATACTTATACAATAGATTAGTCCATTAGTGAGTCACATTTTATTTATATCTAATTAATAGAGTATCATCATAACTTAAACTTGACTTATTCAATCATCAATGTTTGTTTTTTTTTCCACCAGGCTTGAAAAGACTTGATGTACTGATTTTCATTTTGTTAAAAAAAATCATCACAATGCAAAGTATTCGTTGCCACTCATGGAAACAGGTTTATAATTTAAAAAATAGACTATTGTAGATCTAGATAATATAGTCGTAAATCTATATTAATTATAAGTATTATTCTATAAAACTATATACTGATATAAAATCTAGATAGTCACGTAAACTAATACCAATAGGTCTAATATGTTATAGTAAAGCTAAGGCAAGGCAAGGAAAACAGGGGACAGAATGCAATCTTTTTTTTATAGTGTTTTATCTGTTTTTATTTAAAAAATGTGAATGTTTAGATTTAAATCTTGATGAATGTAATAATCATTCTTGTAATAAAATTTACATAAGTCTACTAACATCTTGCAATAGACTGTAGGCCTTAAAAAAAACAACTTTGACCTTTGGTTTGTGTTCAAATATTGTTCAAAGTCCACTTATGAGAGTAGTGATATAGGCTCTTTACTCTGCTAAGTAGGCCATATTTCTATATTTTGATTAATGATGTATTCAGATCAATATCTTTTCACCTTAAGATACAAAGTTGCTTTCTTGATTTCAGATTTTGAATGTTTTGATCACTACAAGATCATATGCATCTAAGTCAGGTTTAAAAGTGAGTCAACACATAGGAACCATACTTTAAACATCTTTTTATTGAATTTGTTAGGAATAGTGAAGTTAAAAATATTTTTTTTTTTAAAATTGTAATTACCATTTATTGTTGTAGGTAGATATGGTATTTTTGTATACATGTTTATCTTGTAAAGACACACAGTAATAGTTCTTTTTTTTTTTTTAAGCCTTTTCTCTATGTGATTGCAACTATTTTTTTTAAATTTTACTTGAACTACAGATTCAATAGTTTTTTGTTTTAATTAATCAATTAGAATTATTAAATCTGGTTGGTAAGCTAAAATAATTAGACAAATTTATATTAAATGAGCACAGTCACTCTTTTGTTCCCTTGGTAATTAAATTATAGAATAAAAGACAACTTTGTGAAACTTCACATTTAATGTTTAGCTGAAACTCTGGTATGACAATGTAGATTTCTTTTGCTATCTTGTAATGTTTTTTTATGTGTAAATCACACTTGTGAGGTAAATTTCCTAAAGGATAATAAAGACATATTATAATTCTTTATAATGTTTTTAACAAAAATCTTTAAATTAATATTAAGGACAACATATTTTATAATTTGGCAACCATACACTGTCCTACTCATCAGATTACCATATTTTGTAAAATAAAATAACACAATCAATATTTTGAGACTAAAAGTAATTCATTAATTAATGTACTGAGATTAATGTGATTCCATTGTTCTGAAGTATGTAGTTTTTTTTTAAGTGTGGATTTATTTGCAGAATGCATGAGAGACATTTTGGTAACATAAATTAGCATACAATAAATATATTGGTATATATCTTTTAACTTTTTTTAGGAAGTCGTTATTGTCAGTGCAGTTCGTACTCCTATTGGCTCATTTTTAGGCTCTCTCTCAGCAGTTCCTGCTACAAAATTGGGATCAGTAGCTATCAGTGCAGCAGTAAAGAAAGCAGGTGAATAGATTAATATTATGTTTATTAATAGCTTAAAGATCAGCTAATATTTATATGGTGCCATACATGAGGAAACCAGAGGGAGGACTCGCATCAGCCTAAAAATATACCAGCTATATGAAGACCACTCCATAGGGATGGAAATAAAAGGAATAGATTATGTTGGGCAGGTCACGTCGAAAGAATGTAAGAGAAAAGAAGAGTAAAGATTGTTCACTGGCCAAAACCACAAGGCGGGTCCCCCAAATGCTGACAAGGAGTATGGTAACTTGATGATGTAGAGGCAGATCTACAACAGCTAAGAATCTAGGCATGAGACATAAAGCACATGATATATCAGAATGGAAAGATGTGCCAGGGCCCTCCATGGACTGTATTGCCTCTGGGATGGATGAATATATGAAATGTTTATACAAGTTTATTTTGAAAATATTTTTCTTTTTAGAAATAATTTGTCTCTTTCTGCATGGTCTTTTTAGTAAAATGTAAAAAAAACTTCTAGTAATTCTTTGGTATCCCATAATAGTATTTAAATTATTAAAAATTACTACCTTATTTATTGTTATATATATACATATTGACCTATAGGTATTGCTCCTGATAATGTCAATGAGGTATATATGGGAAATGTTCTTCAGGGCAGGCAAGGTCAGGCCCCAAGTCGTCAAGCCACACTTGGTGCAGGTAATTAATATATTATGTTTAAATTAGACTTAAATCTTTAATTGTTATTGTATGAATTGTTTACTACAAATTAACAAAGTTTTGAATAAACAAAAAATTTAAGTAAATGATACTTAAACTTTCCTCATTATGTATATATATATATATATATATATATATATATACAGATCCTTCTGTCTCAGAAGACAATGTATGTGCCCAGTTGAGTCACTGGTTTTGGTTTTGTATCGAGACGGGGCAGAATCTGGTGTGACTAATCAAGCTAGTTCTGGATTGGCAGAGTTTGTCACAGTTTGTGCTTGTGTATGCATCTGTTTTTGGGCTGGCTGATAGGGCAGCTTTTTTTTTCTTTATCTTGACTAAGGCTGCTTTGATTCTTTTGCTCTCTGCTAGGATCATACCAGCCTGCACTGTCTGCCTCCATGCTGTCTTTATTGGATTTCCTCCCACATACTTTCATGATATCTGTGACATCTTTACAGGTTAGCCTTGGGCAACCCTTGGGACTGACTTCATTCACAAGCTCAGCATATGATATCTTTGGGTATCCTACCATCTGGCATGTGGGTGACTTGTCCGAGTCAGCAAAGTCTTCTCTGTGTTCAGGCAGCATTGATGCTGTGCATATTGGCTTATTTAAAAAAAACTCACTGCCATTAAGAGGAAATTTGGCATTTTCTCAGACATACTTTGAGAGTTTTGCCATTGCTGCCATTGCCTTACCTACTCTTGTTGTCAGCTTAGTGTCCTAAATCTAGGCTGCTGGGGATTCCCAGGTAGGTAAATTCCTGCACAACAGTAAGGGTGTGATTTCCAATATGTATCACTGGTAGTTCTGCGACGTCTTGTGCTATGATTTTGATCTTTGAGAGGCTTATTGTAAGGCTAAACTCTTGACAAGCAGCTGTCAAAGCATTCACTATCCTTTGTAATTCTTCTTGTGAATGACATATGAGTGCAGCATTGTTCCCTTTAAGCTATGTATTCTTTTCGTTTTGGCTATGAGGCTATGCCAGGTTAAAAAGTTTTCCATTGGATCTACTCCATCTTCCAAGAATTTAAAAGTGCTGGTGAGCACAACTAAAAAGAAGATGCCAAATAGTTTTAGAGCCAGAACACTTAGCGCAATGTCTTGCTCTTCTTTGGGCGTTGTTCTGTTTAGCTCTAAGCGCTTTAAAGTTGCTTGGGGTGGGATCCCTCTTGTAGTTTATCACGGCAACTATCTTGTTCCTAGTGGCAGTTTCCATCTCTTTATTTTGTTCCTAAAGACAGTTGCATCATGCATAAATGTCCAACTTTTCTCTACCTCAGTTACAGAGAAGTTTTTAAACAATTCTTCGAATTTATTTGTAAATTCAATGCGAAGATCAGGAAATAGACTGTTCTTGACAGCATAGCCAGGCTTCATTGGGCTCAATATCTAAGCAACACAAGCAGGCACAGGCCAGGTGCTGGATTTAGATGTCAGAGGCTATTTGAGATGCATGCCACTACTTAGGAGTATTTTATAGACAACGTGAGCTTATCCCCATTGACACCCCATGGCCATGACAACCTTTCATTCAAATCTCATTACAAAGATTATATCAACTCTCTGTCTGTCTGGGTGGATTCTTTTACAGATTTTATCTCCCTCTTCCCATTCTTGGAACAAGCTGAATTTTTTCACAATTATTCATTATTGATGACAGTAGATAAATCAATACAAAAATAACCAATTAATTAATCAATTAGTGGTAATTAATTACTTTTAGTTTTATATTTAAAAAACTGGAGATAAACCTTGCAATATTGAGAGATAATAAGGTGCCTTTTGGACTGTCCTCTTCCTTCCCTAAAAAAAGCTTTTTTTTTCTCTTTAGTTTCTTACTTCTTTAATCTTTGCAATTAGGTTATCAAAAGGTTGAGTTTATTTGTCAATTTGTAGTATGTCTTACATAACTTCTAGCTAATGTTGTATATTTTGTTTGCTTAGGTCTTCCAATCAGCACACCAACAACAACTATCAACAAAGTTTGTGCTTCTGGTATGAAAGCTATCATGCTAGCTTCTCAAAGTTTGATGTGTGGGCATCAGGTATTGACATACATTTTGCTCTCTATACTGTTAGTTGAGGACTGATAATCTTATAATGAGTTAGTCAAAGTTTCAATTCTGTTGTCATTGTTATCTTTGTTCACACAACATTGTCAATCAAGGTAAAAAATCCCACAAATTCTTTGCTTACATTTAGTTTATTTAGAAATTGCTTACATTTAATTTATTTAGAATGGCCAAAATCTAATTTTTGTGCCAAAAAAAAGAGTCTTAAGTCTAAGTATTTTTAGGCAGCTATTTAGTTACCTCTAATTTAAATAGGAACATTGATTTGGCATTGTATTCCACAGGAAGTCATGGTTGCAGGAGGAATGGAGAGTATGTCCAATGTACCTTTTTATCTCAAGAGAGGCACATTGCCTTATGGAGGAATCAAGCTAGAGGTATTCAAGAGCATCTGTTCACTTGTTTCAGGGTTCGTAGCGCTCCTAAAAACTCCTAAAATCTCCTAAAAAATGAAAAGTCTCCTAAAATCCTAAAATTCTCCTAAAAATTGCCATAATCCTCCTAAAATTTTGTCCTCTCTCCAAAAATTTATATCCAATATTTTTTTAAAACATAATTTTGCTTATTTCTTGCTAAAAATGTGGGGAAAAAACAAAGCGTAACTAGGCATTCTTTCTGATCGCATCACGTTACGGGCTGGCTGTGTTAATGGGCTGACCAGTAACGGGTCTACACCGCCTTTCACCCACTTGTGAAGCGCGACCTCGTGATTGGCGATGACCTTGGCTCAAGCAAGCATTTCACCCTTCCTCACCTAAATCTTCTTGTAAGAGTTCGCATCTAGATCTAGATAGATCTAGTTGGCCTTGAATTTTAGTAAATTAAATTTATTGATCTTGATACATCTAATCTAGTCTAATGTCTAGATTACTCTAGAAAAACGCTAGTTTCTAGATTTACACCAGATCCCTACATTTAGAATCTAGTGAAGATAATTCGCACACAGCCGCGAAAAGTCCGCGAATTTAGTGACTTAGGTCTACAGTTTAGATTTAAAGTATATTCCATGATATTTCGCACACAGCCGTGAAAAGTCCGCGAATTTTAGTGACTTAGGTCTAGACTATGGAATCTACTGTATATTCAGTAAAGATAATTCGCACATCGCCGCGAAAAGTCCGCGAATTTAGTGACTT
>JADKLZ010005243.1:20445120-20461308 GCA_021533235.1 Biomphalaria straminea
TTTAGTAAATACTGTATTATTAGGGTTTAGTTAGGGATAACCCTTATTGTGCCAATATCGTTCCGATGCTGGACCCAATGGTTTAGTAACTGAAATATTTATTAGGGCTCAATTAGGGATAACCCTTATTGTGCCAATATCGTTCCGATACTGGACCCAATGGTTTAGTAAATGAAATATTCATTAGGGCTCAATTAGGAAAAACCCTTCTTGTGCCATTATCGTACCTATACTGGCCCAAATGGTTTAGTAATGTATTTTGCTTTTAATATAGGAGATGATTTATTATGCTCTTTATGCTCAGATGCAGCTCAATTAGAATGAAAAAAAAATATTTTTATTTTACATACTATCATGCACTGGTGATTTAGATCTAGTAATAGAATAATAATCAAAGTTCTAATCATTCATTCTTAAATTAAACTTACACAAGTAGGACATGTTCTATTCATTCATTCTTAAATTAAACTTACACAAGTAGGACATTTTTTTAAAAATCTTTATTCGTGGAATAATAAACTAACACAAAGACAAATATAACAGCACAAACAATATTTAAGACATCATTCTCATTCAATTCTTAGCATTTCTTTACAGACAGGCTTCAAGGCTGGCGGCAATAATTTTAACATCAGTAAAGCGATCATATGTTGACTTCCACACAGCAGCTGAAACAAACAAAATAATAATGATTATTGGTCATGTAACAAATCTACCTTAATCTAGCTGTAATAATAAAAAATCAGACCATTAAATAACATGAAAAAAAAAAGCTGAAGATATTGGGCTCAACCCAAGAAAACATTAAGAAACTGGAACAGACACAAAATAGAGAAGTGAGATTCATAAAAAATGAATATTGACATTTGACTTAAGTAAAATCACTAAATTTAGAAAGCCTTCAATATAGAAGACTCAAAAGTAAAATAGCAATTATACATGAAACACTGAACCATAATCTTCAAATACAAAATCTAATAAAAATACTCAGACACTTAAGATAAAGGCACATTCCTCACTCCATATATAAGCTACTACAAATTTGTACAAATACTTCTTTGCTAGTGCTATTAGAGCATGGAATGGGTTGCCTGAGCTAACCAAGAAAACCAGTGTCTTAACAGAATTTAGGTCATTGGTTAATATGCATGACATAGGACATAATCTTTTTTTTTTAAATTAAAACTTTTTTTAGGGTCGCTGATCAGTTATCATAAAAATATATTTTTCATACCTTTTTGAGCAGGCTTCCTTGTAAAAAGATGTTGAACAACATCTGAAGTGCATACATAGGTCAATCTTACTGTCAACTGCCCTTAAAAGAAAACTGACATCCTAAAAAAAAAAAAAAAAAAAAAAAAACCTAAAGAAAACAGACAAAAAAATTACAATAAAGACAATCATGAAATGTTTATGGTATAAAAACTTGCTATAATGATGAGACCCTGTAATTTTTCTTTATCAGTATCTACACAATGAAAAAAAAACAAACTATTACACATTTTTATAACTAAGACACTGATATATCTCTAACAATAGCTTTCTATAATTAGTGCAAAAAAAAAAAAAAAAAAAACAACATTATTTCTTTTGTCATTGTGATTTACATTTACCTCTTGAAAGCAACTCTGCACTTCTTACAATAGGGATGAATTGGGTTTTTTTGCTTCCAATGGACTTTTCTGTTTACTAAAAAAAAAAAAAAAAGAAAATATAAAGCACTCTACAGAAAGAATTAGTGATTATACAATTAGTTATTATACAACAAATTAAAAAAAATCTGAATATGAGTAAATTAAATAGAAATATTTTGTGCACATTCAGCAATCCTATGCTGCTTTTTAAAATGAGGTCTAAATTTTTATTATTTTAATTTTTTGGGAACTTATTAACTTTTACACCTAATACAAGACTAGATTTCATTATTAAACTATTAAACCTTGGTTAAGGCTTAGCCTAAAACTAATAAGCCATAGAATGCACCCTAGATCAAAGTGTAGAAATTGTATAATATAGTAATATTATATAGTAATTAGTATTAATAGACCTCTAGACCTTCTAGCTAGGCTACCTGGATCTGGTTATGTGGATGATGGACTGGTCACCTCGATGGTCTCTGCATGGACGGCATGGTCGTCTGGTTCATACCTTGCAACTGCCATCAATTCCATAGGCTCCTAGTGTCAAGGTTTAGACTACCAAGTAGATATCCTCAACTCTAAAGGAACATAGAAAAAAAGTCAATACCAATATATGTTAAGGCTGATATATAATATAAAAAAAGTCAATATAGAGTTAGGCTAGTATTTAATATAATATATCGATCTACTATTAAACTATATAAATATATCTAAGGGTATGGCCTCTGGCTATAGTCTTACACTTTCATTTAGCTAGTTATATCTGATTTTACAACCAAAAATATTTAATATAAATATAGATCTAGATTATTCTAGATCTATGACTAGTATATATTTAATATATTATATATATATAGAATATAGCAACAATAGAATAGTACGGTAGAGAAAACTAATGGACTAAGTGACTTAGTCTAATAGACTAATATATCTAGATTATTCTAGATTCTAGTCTATTCAAGTTCTAGATCTAGCGATCATCTAAATTATTCTAAATCTAGATTAGAAATTCTAGCTCTAATCACTCTAATATTCTATGACGACTAAGAGTAGTATCTTGGTCAATTTAGATTTAAACTAGTAAACTACTATTATTCTTTTACAATTTAAATTCCAGATCTAGTTAGATTAAGTGATTAACTTATAATTTTTACTTATATATAATACTAGTTAACTAGTTACTACTAATAATTTATTAAATAATATTTAAGAAGCTTAGCCTTAATGGTTCCAGATCTAGAATCTAGATTCTAATTAGTATTTCTATGAAATATAATATTATTGATTATTACACAATATGGAATCTAGATTAGTGGATAGATAGATCTAGAAATTAGAAAATATATATATATATTATATAATTATAATATATATATAAAAATATATATACTCTAGTAATAATATATATAGATAATAGGGACCCAAAACCGATTTTTTAAAATGGTCACGCAGCTTTTTTTTTTAATTATTTGGATAGAACTCGTGATTCTAAGACCGAGGATACCAAATTTATGTCTATAGCGCAAATATTAAGAAAGTTACAAATTTTTAAAAACGCGTTTTTTTGGATATTTTTTTTGGCCTTCCAAACCCGTGTTTTTGAAGGACGTTTTAATAGAAACTATAATGCCCTCAGAGATGAAACTTAGGAAAAATATTCATGTGCACACATAGAACACGCTCAATTTTTTTCAAGCTTGTCAAAAAATTATTTGAGTTTATTTACTTGCGCCGAATGTTGCATTTTATCATTTTTGGCATTTTTCAAAAAGGGAGGTAAAAAACACAAAAAATGTGCATTTTTAAAATTGTATAACAAAAAAGCTATAAATGCTACATGAATGCACTATATCTCAAAATGCAGGGAATTTATAGATCTACAAGAATAAACTACTTTAAATAATATTTTATTTCAATATTTTGCTGTACTTATACAATTATATGCAATGGTTTACTAAAACTCTAAAATAAGCTAAACTTTAATGAGCTAAAAATATGACACCAGTATAGCAATAAGAACAAGTTACAGATCATAATTTAGATAATTCTCTCCTCTTCCATAATAATATTGAAAAACATATATTTATTTATAGGGACCTGTGTAAGTGTATTGCCAACCAATGATGGTAAAAAAAAGACATACAGTCCATACATTTACTTAGATTTCTTGACATAATAATCTATAAAGCCATTTAGCTGAAAGCTATTCAATTATTTCTTATTGAATCTTTAAACTCTATAAGCTGATTTGATAAACTGAAAATCAAAACTCAATTTGTGTGCAGAAATAATTTTAAACAAGGCTTTTTTATATCTGCAATGTAATGACAAGTAAATTCTTTTCAGTAAAGCTCAACTATTATAAACACATAATTTTTGGCATATTCACTGTCTTAACAAAGAATTCTACATGAAAATACAGGATATAAACTGTAATTCCCCAGGCTAATGAATTTTACCATAGAAACACATATATTTGTCATTATTTTCATTATCTTAATGTAGCAAATTTACACTGATTAGGTTGCATGAACTAGAAATATATAGTATCAAGCTTGAACTTTTTTTTTTTCTAAAATTCAAAAATTTTTAACCAAAATTAACTCCTTCAAAATATATTTTAAATTTAAATAAATTTGATATAAAAATATTAGTACTATCCAATGCCAATGTGCTGTTATTAGGCCTACAATCTCAGCTATCAAGCTGTGAGAAGTTTGCCTATCAGAAAAAGAGAAACATTAATATTTATAATACTTGCATCAGAGCAAGTATCTCAATGACATGTTGATCAAAATAGAAAGATTCATTTTAGTTAGCTACTTTCCATATGTTCTTCTCAATTTAAGATTTCATTATGATTTTAACTTTCAACACATCCAGCTTAGTCACTTTTTTCCTTCTACATGATCAACTTTATAGACTTTTATGTAGACTACATTTTTTAGATGTCAAAGTTTCACAACTTTTCTTCTTAAAAAAATATCAAAGTTTTTAAAATAGTTTATGCAGCTATAACTATGCTTTCTGAAAAATAATATAATAACTAGGTCATAAGTTTATCATTGCTTTATTGGAAAATACTGTCTTGTAATAATCAATAATTAGTATAAATAGTTAGATGTCTTAAAAATATGTTCATATAAAACCTACTCATCTACTGATCTTAAGTTCATTACAGCATTATAATCCATTTTTAATTTAATAAGAATTAAAATGAATTAATGTGAATATGATTTTTTTTTTTTTGTGGATATTTAGTTAATTGAAGACTACAAAACAGGTTTATAGTGATATTGAGAATTTTGAACTGAGATCAGTAGTCTAAATATAATACCTATTGACTTAGGGCTACTTCACTGTTATAAAAGAAGATCTTTTATTGCAACTAGAGACTATAAAACATAAACACATATATATCTTTCTAGATATTAAAAATTCTTTTCTTGGACCTGTCTGAGCTATCAAATTAAAATAACATACTAATATAGCCTAGAGGTTTTATTCTTGAAATGGGAATCTATATATATAATCCTCAAAGAATTAGGTCAGACAACAACAACGAGTAAATAGGGAAGATCCCGTGGCGCACGCACCACGGTGTGCATGGACCCAATCCGCACCGCACTATTTCATTCACAAAATAGCATAGACACATAAAGAAATCAATAGACCGGGAAAAGGAAGTAACTTCGTGAAAACACATGTATATATATATCTCTACTGTTGAATTACAAAAGATTTCAATAATTTCCGGAGATTTCCAGGACTTTTTCGTAGGTCTATATTTAATAACATTTCAGGAGATATCGTCGCAGGGGCTCCTGGTAAATCAAGAGGCAGCGGGAAATCTGTTATATGTTATAAAATGGTTTAATTTAATAATTTATACATCTAAAATCTGTTCCTAGATCTAGATCTAAAACTCGAATTCAACTCTAAGAAGATTATAGAACTTCTCTTCGCAAGTATAGTTTTATGCTTTAGCACATGAACATACTAATTATAGTCCATTTAATCAAATTAACATTCAAATTTGTTTTTCTAAAGCATTGTTACATGAGTGCAGCTATATTCTTAATATCGCGTAAATTAAGGTCAATTAGCCATTTTTAAATCTCCATCCATAGTATTTTTCATTCATGAATTCACGCATTTTTACTTATAACAAGCAAATGGGAAGATCCCATGACGCAACATGGTGTGAATCGAATGGGAAATAATAGCCTATCCAAATCCGCACTATTTTCATTCACAAAATAGCATAGCATATTTTTTTTTAATTTAAAAAGATTTTAATAATGTCCGGAAATTTCCAGGACTTTTTCGACCGGCGGCATAGCATTTAATAACATTTCAGGAGATTTCCAGGGGGCTCCTGGTAAATCAAGAGGCCGCGGGAAATCTGTTATGCTTTATAAAATGGTTCAATTTCATTATTTATACACATAAAAATTAGCACGGGTCCAAAGAAAGTTCGGGACCCACTGTGGTCGCATATGTTGCAGTGCCTAAGGCCTGCCCTGGAAAATAGCGGCGTATGCTATGCCGCCGGTCGACTAGTTATTATTATTTTTTAAATGCAGTTAGTTACTAATCAGAGTCTTTATCTATTATATTAAACCTATGAAAACAATGGGAAGACAATATAAAAGAATGTTCTGACCTGTCATTAAGAGATTCTATGGAAAAGGATGTAGAGGAGTGGACAAAGACGTACAGTCATATAGTATAGATATTGTGCGGTGCCCCTACGGTTCGTCAGACTAAGGGATAGTTCACAGTGAAGTAGTGTACCGTATTATGAGCTAATAAAATCATCGAAAAGATATTTCAAATCTAAAAATTACATCTAGATCTATATAGACAATTAGACTTAGATCTTGATATACATATCAAATGTATTATAATGTAGATCTAAATAGCCTGCCATATAAGCTATTATGTCTAATTAAGATGGTTTCTTTTTAAAGAAGCTATTTGGTTTTAAGTTTTAACGAATAACGTGAAGAACCCTTGTTCCAGATGTCTAGACCAAGATTAGATCTAGACTCTAGACCAAGATCTAGATCTAGGACTAGCCTCTAGATCTATATCTAGATCTATACATGGATGTCAAAACTCTCGTAGTCGAACTCTAGGTCTAGATCTAATTTGTAGTCCCTAGGTCTAGAACTCGAGAAATAGGTCTAAATCTAGATTAAGACTTTATTATTGTGTACTGATGTCAATAGATTTAATTTAGTCTTATATTTTATCTATTTTGTATATATAATATAGATCTAGATCTAGTTAAAAGACCAGATCTACTCTATATTAGAATAGCTTCATTCGATGCCACAATTTGTTGATATTAGCAACGGATAAGGCCAATATGTGATGCGTTTCTATACATTTATTACAATTATAATTATTTATTAAATATATTGAACCATTACTTTTTATGAACTGTAAATCCTCCTCTTTAATTTTTATCAATCACTTTTACAAAATACGTTTTTAAAAAAATTAGGTTTACTTTCGAAGACATGACCCCTTAGAAACACAAAATACTTACAGATTTGTTACACATTAACCTTTCATTAACGTTGGAATATAAATTATTTTTTAAAATTCGGAATAAAAGAAGGTGAAAAAACAATAAATCTCTAATGGTTAACATCTTATTGACCCATCTCAGACATTTTTCTCACAAATTATACGATGTAGATTTAATAAAAATAATTTTTCTATAACGACTCATGTGTTGCTAAGGAGCATATTTGCACATTCTAGCAGACTACGCACACAGGCGAAATCGCTATTTTATGCGTCTTGTTCGGCTTAAAATGGGGAGCATGTCAACGCTTGTTTTTTAAATAAAATGTACACACTCTTAAAGAAAAATAGACGGGCTTTTCAATGGTGACATTAACTAAACGATTACATGTCTTTATCGTAAAGAAATTCCATTTTGTTTTTTATTTTTTAAATTTCTTTATATATAAACAATGTTAATCAATTAGATATTGGTACCATTGTAAAGCTCGTTCATTTTTCTATAAAATACATATGTTAAAAAAAAATATTCATTTGTTGACGTACTCCCCATTTTACGAAAAAACAAACAAGGTATAAAACGATCACAGCCGCTAGCACGATTATTCGGCACGGTGATGTTACGCGTAAAGGATTATCACCCTTATTTTGTATTCTACAGGAAAAACGTTATACATATTATTAAAGGGCTTAAAATAACCTTTCTAATGGTACCATTTTAACTATAATCGGATATTTCTACTTAAAGATATGGCAGGGTGAAAAACGCCTAAATCTAAAAAAAATGTTACGCAATTTTTTGAAAAGTGCGATTTTTGCTTCGGTTTTGGGTCCCTAATAGATAATAATATATATATAAATCTAACATCTAGATTTAAATTAAATCTGAATCTGATCTAGATAGATTTATAGATTGATTTATGTATAAATTGTAGATTTATATTTAATTTATAAATATCATATCACTTCTAGTCCTATAGTCTTCTTATATAATACAGACGTTACTTCAAAAAAGAAGATGATTACGTCCTACGCGTCATGCATTCAGTCATGCATATTTACCAGTGACTTAAATTCTGCCAAGTCACTGGTTTTCCTGGCTAGCTCAGGCAAACCATTCCATGCTCTAATGGCACTAGGGAAGAAAGAGCATTTGTACAGATTTGTCCTAGCATATGGGACGAGGAATGTGCCTTTATCTTTGTGTCTTTCTGAGTATTTTATTAAGTTTTGTTTTTGTATTTGGAGATTATGGTTCAGTGTTTTGTGTATAATTGCTACTTTACTCTTAAGTCTTCTATCCTGGAGGCTTTCTAAATTTAGTGATTTTACTAAAGGTGTTACTCTAGTGAAATGTGAATATTCGTTTGTTATGAATCGTACTGCTCTATTTTGTGTCTGTTCTAGTTTCTTAATGTTTTCTTGAGTTGAGGGGTCCCAAACAGAGGATGCATATTCTATTATTGGCCTAACCAAGGTTAAATAGCATTTTAGTTTTATGTCCTTTTTTGATTTATAGAAATTTCTTTTAATAAACCCTAATGTTTTGTTTGATTTTTTTATAGTTTCATCAATATGGGGATTCCATGACAGTTTTTCATTTATTATAACACCTAGGTATTTTGCGTTTTTAGTCTGTGTTACTGGTTTACCATGAATAAGATAAGTGGAATTAATTTGTTTTAGTTTTTTTGTTACTCTTAATAACTGACATTTTTCTGGGTGGAAAGACATGCTCCAATTTGATTCCCATTTCTGTAATTTATCTAATTCTTTTTGTAAAATTTCTGTGTCTTGTGTTGTTTTTATTGTCCTATATATTATGCAATCATCTGCAAATAATCTAACTTTTGTTCCTGAACTAATGCAATTTGGTAAATCGTTTATGTAAATTAGAAATAGTAGTGGACCTAAGACTGTTCCTTGTGGTACACCTGAGTTTACTGTTATTGGTGTTGATTTAGAACCATCTATTATTACAGTTTGTTCTCTTCCTATCAGAAAATCTTTAATCCACTGATGCAATGGACCATCAATACCAAAATATTTTAATTTTTTAAGCAAACTATGGTGGTGAACTTTGTCAAAAGCTTTGGAAAAGTCTAGTAAGATAGCATCTATTTGTTCACTATTATCTAAGCCTTTTGAAAAGTCATCAATTAGTCCTATTAGCTGTGTTTCACATGATCTATGTTTCCTAAAGCCATGTTGACTTATTAGTTGACTTACTCATTTTAACTGTTCGCTGTAACTAGTATTACTCACTGTTACTGTTAGTAAACGATCTACAATTGCTAATATATGGCCTACCTCTATAATTCTATGTCTATCTAATATCTACTATTTATTTACTAGATTTAACTAGATCTACTTTACTGAAGTTGTCTTTACTCTATAATCAATAATCTAAATCTAGATTATATCTATTTCTAGAAATAGATAGACTATAGACTTATTAAGACTTAAAATGCAATAAATTAAATGTTGTACTTCAGTCAAAACTTTAAATTACTTTAATCAGACTCAGACAGACTGATATATATATCAGACTAGACTAGATTTAATCGATATTTATAATAATAATTTATATTAGATCTATATAATATTAGTATATATATTATATATATATAATAATAATAATATTATAACTATATTATCTAGAGTCTAGATATATATATAGAGCTAGCCTAGAAATTATAATAGATTTAGGTTAGGTTAGGTCTAGATTGCTAGATCTAGATCTAATCTAGATCTTGCTTGACCATGATGAGTCATGACATGATTGAGACTTGAGACTGAGTCAGTAAAGTCCAGTAGTTGAAAAATGTATTTTAAAGAAGTCTTAGTCTACTCTACTTCTAGTCTAGTAGACTAGTTCTAGTTTCTAGCCTAGATTAATTAATTAATATTATACATTTTTTTATACTAGATTTAGATATTTTTTTAGATAATAGACTTATTAATAGATCTAGATCTAATTATTCTAATATAAATTATAAATATAGATTATAGATCTAGAAAGTAGAAGTTATACTATAGACGTCTGCTATTACACGCATACTGATACTATTAAAACATTATATAGTTTACATCTCTAGAGACTGTTGTAATCTATAAATAGATCTATATAGATTCTAGATAACTAAATATTACATAAATTTAGATCTGGCTATAATCAGATCCACGTGTGTAGAATCTAGATAATGGAGTTTGCTGCTTGCTTGAATAATCCAGTTTGTGCGGAACATCGCGCACTTAAAATGCTTCTATTTCATTGGTCGAAAAAAATTCTACATAAAATTGAAAATCTAGATCTAGATAATTTTTATCTAGATCCAAGATGTTCTCCCGAGGTTTCTACATCTATATGTAGATCTAATTAAACATTACTAAATCTGTATTTTTTTCAGTTTCATTTTCGCTTGTTTGTATGTTTTTTTTTTTTTGTTTTTTTTAGTTAGTACAGCGGGGGGAAAATGCCGTTTTCATTGGGGATTTCCAGAACTGGGCCAGCAAGGGTAAAACTTTACCAGACCAGTTAGGGCAATTCACCAATAGAACCCTAATTGACAGATAAATAAATCATATTATTACTTTAAAAAGTGATACAAAGCAAAATTTATAGTTAAAATAAATTATATTAAATAAAAAGAACATCATTATACTGTTGCCTATTTTATAATAAAGATTTCATCATGTTGATTCTGGCGTGGTATGGGAAATCCCATACCGGCACGAAAGCGGAAAGACGTTAACGGCCCAATAACTGAAATCCCACACCGATCCGTTAAGGTTTTTATATGGGAATTTGGTGTTAGCGCGTTTCCCCACACTTAACCGTATTAACCCATGGCGGCCCCTTATGGTGGCGGTAGCTCTATGTTTATAGGGATACAAATAGGCCTGTACATTACAGACCCTGTTTATGAGGGGGATTTAATAAACAAGATAAAACATTATTACCTTAAAGGCACACCATAACTCTATAGCATCTCTAAGATACACAACTAAAAATGTACATTTTCAACACAGAGAAGGCATTAAGGCATCTCTAAGTATTTTTTTTATAAAAAAAAATGTAATAGCAACCATTCTTTACTAATGTTCTTGACCTTTGTTCTTTATTAATTGTTTGGAAAAAAATTGTTGTTTTAGGTTTCTGGATGACAGTCAAGTTGTTACTTGATTAAAAAATAACTTTTATTTCTTTTTCTGTGTACATACCACAGCTGATGACATTGTTTCTGTTCTGGGTGGGATGTTGGCAAGATATTTTTTATTTTCACAATCCAGTAACAATAATTGATTGGATAAATGCATAGTTTTGTGTATGTTCTACAATGCATCACACAAATGGGCGGGACACACACTCATGTAGGCCCATATATATACATATATTATATATAATATATACCGGTATACAACATACATTTCGTCCATAAAAAACCTCCTAAAATCTCCTAAAATTTTGTCATGAAAAAGTGCTACTAACCCTGTTGTTTTCTTTCAACTATTTAATGGATTTTTGTGTTTGGAAATCATTTGGTAACACTTTCACTCAATGTTGCTGTTTTTCAAACTTCATTGATTATATACAATATATTCTCTTTTTTAGGATGGCATTGTGTTTGATGGCCTGACAGATGCTTACAACCAATTTCACATGGTAGGACTTCAAAATTTGGTTTTAAAAACACAAATTAATTATATTATTTTAGATGTATTTAAAATAATGTGCAGCAGAAAATGTTTTATAGATAATTTGTTTTATAGTATATTGTATGGTTTTTATAATTTCTTAAAACTAGTCTTTGTGCTATTTCATTGCAATGTTGGTATATTTGCAGGGAAACTGTGCTGAAAATACAGCCAAAAAATTTAATATTAGCAGAGCAGCTCAAGATGAATTTGCTGTCAGAAGTTATTCATTAAGTCAGAAGTCAGCAGCTGATGGAGTTTTCAAATCAGAAATAGTGGAAGTGGAGGTGCCACAAAAGAAAGGTCTACATAAATAGTTATATTTTAATGGGCTTTTTAAATGGCAAAACTTTTATTTTTCCTGAAATGAAGCAAAAAAAAAATATTATTATTATTTTCAGGAAATCCCATTAAAGTTTTTGACGATGAAGAATACAAGAAAACAGATTTCAGCAAATTTCAGACTTTAAAACCTGTTTTTCAGAAGGAAAATGGTAAGATTTATTAGTATTTCTGTTATGAGCATAATAAGAGTCGGAGACCATGTCCGCTTAGTATGGCTCTATTATACTGAATGACTACACAACACACATCTCTAACATTTTGTGAACACATTCTTACGGATGAATTACAAGCACATGTAAACTTAAGAACGACAACCAATACAGCATATAATTTTCATAACATTCACCCCCAGTTCAATTTGTGCTTTCTAGTATTATTTACATTGGGAGAACTAAGGACATAAATGCAGAACAATAATAGAGATTCAAGTAAACAAAGTAGAGTAACATGACATGTGATAACATATTGATATAACATGATAGATCAAATAGCTTATTGATGTATAACAGGATAGATCAAATAGCTTATTTATGTATAACAGGATAGATCAAATAGCTTATTTATGTATAACAGGATAGATCAAATAGCTTATTTATGTATAACATGATAGATCAAATAGCTTAGTTATGTATAACAGGATAGATCAAATAGCTTATTTATGTATAAGAGGATAGATCAAATAGCTTATTTATGTATAATAGGATAGATCAAAAATCTTATTTAAAATCAAGTTGCAAATTAAATGAAAATAGTAAAGTAAACAACTGTCATTTCGGAGACTAGTATTGACAAGTTAAATGTCAACTTAAAGAGTTCTAGTAAGCTGATGAACGTTTATTCTTTGTAATTGGGACTAGTTTTCCTTACTCTAAGATTGTATTTGTGTGTAGTTTCATCTGCTTGGGTTTCCTATGGTCTTTTATGTCTACTGTGGTACTGGTGGTTTCTTCAGCCATCGTAGAATCAGTAGGTTTGATTCCTGAAAGGCAAGTTTTGGACAGGGCAGTCAGTATCAAGCTCTGTTCAACTCTGACTCTCATTTTCTATTAAAAAAAAAGATGCATTGTTGTAAGAAACTTGTAACCTATACCTATAAGTAAATGACCATGAAAATATGCAAATCCTTTTTTTTTTTATAATAAACCACATTTTCACTGACACTTATATTTAGTTATATTAAATACAACGATTAATTAGAATCCAATATCTGCTTTTGTTTCTTTTTTTTTTTTTCTCTTTTTCAAAATCTTGTTCATCTCACTAGCTGATCATCATCACCAGTTGATCATCCATTTATCTGTGTTATTTTATTCCCCTTGTTTTGACTCATCTCTGTTTTGTGATCTCTCTTCTCTGCAGAGATGTCATCTTTTTCAAGGTTGTGCATTTCCTTGTCCTAGTATTCTTTGACACAGCCTTTTCAGACCCCTATTTTAATTAAATTCCACTGTCACTTTCATAACTTAGATTTTCTTTTAGCTTTCCTGTTAGGTGTTATTGGCACACTAGGTTAACTCTTTTACTCTTTCATCAATACACATCGTTTGTCTGTGATGTATACGCCTGTCTACTCTTTGATGTCATTCCCCCATTTTATCTTGTCTGCTTCACTTTCATCCACTTGACACTCTGTCTTTTTGTATAGTTGTAACCAAATTGGAATATTCCATAGTTTCAACCCATTTCTTAAATAAAGTGTTCATATCATTTGCTTTTAAAATAAATCTTGTACACTAAAATCAAGCAGAAATAAGTTTTGAAATATACCGAATTTTACCAAGCCCTATTGTAATTGTAATAGTTTAAAGTTCAATTGAAAATATGTTGTTCTTTTTTATTGCTTATTAATAGTAGGATGTGTTGCCCTCCATTGTAAACATTGTAATCCTATATGTCTGAAATAGCATTTTTTTCAGATATTTTGGTCATTATTAGCATTACTACCATAATTCATTCACAATGTTGATGTTAACAAATATACAGAAGGCATAAATAGTTCCATTATGAATTGTTCACCCACAAATTGTTCATGACAATTTTTCACCTGATAAATCTTTCACCCGACAAATCATCTAAAGACAACTGGTTTATTGACAATTGGTTCACTGACAAATCGTTCATATTGTTAATATTTTTGTCACATGTTCAATTGGTTTACATTAAAAGTACATCCATGGAATGGATACATTATAACTTTTGTTTCTATTATTTCCAAAATGATGTTATTGCTAGCTGAATAAAATTGAGCCTAATCCAAGTTTCTTTGTTAGTTTTTGTTAAGCATGAGGGCAATATGTGATACAGATAAAACTTAAAAAGTAAGGTTACAAAGATATTTTTGTGGAAACACAACTCAAAATTGTCCCCTGGTCCACTGAGGAAGATTAAAAGGCAGGTTTCAATATTTTCAGCATGACTATCAGAAACTTGAAACTATCAACAAACACAACTCTGTCTTTGCTAACACAAAAAGAAGAGACCTTTGTGTTTGAAAGTGTTGCTAATACTATTGTAGTGTTTGGCCGACTGATGACATCATCTTATCACATGTTATAATTTACAATCACTGATGTTAGGACATAATCATCTTCTTTTTTGAAGTAACGTGTGTATCATATAATAATAAAATAAGTTGTTATTGAATGATGTATCTTATTGATGGTTTTGCAAAGCACTAGTCTTATCTCTTGACCTCCATTCCCCTATTCGGTATTATATACATTTTCCATTGAAGGATAAATAAAATGTTAGTCTGAAGTTGATGTTTTATAACTATAAGGAATTAATTTTGATAATGATATTAAGTTTGTTAATTATTTAACGGGACCTAAGATTATAGATTTGTCAATTATTCCTGCAAACTTGTAGCATAAGAATATTGTTAGGTAATACTGTTTCTTAAAGGATATGTGTCACAGGTTCATTAGTTGAGATCATGTTTATTTTTCAGGTACTGTCACAGCTGTCAATGCCAGTACACTAAAATGAGATCATGTTTATTTTTCAGGTACTGTCACAGCTGCCAATGCCAGTACACTAAAATGAGATCATGTTTAATTTTCAGGTACTATCACAGCTGCCAATGCCAGTACACTAAAATGAGATCTGTTTAATTTTCAGGTACTGTCACAGCTGCCAATGCTAGCACACTGAATGATGGAGCAGCTGCCTTAGTTCTCATGACTTCAGAAGCTGCCAGTAAATATGGTGTGAAGCCTTTGGCAAAAGTAGTGTGTAAGTTGTTATTGAAGTACCTTTACTAGAATATTCAGTTCAATGTATCCATCAAAACACTCAACTGTAGCACATCTTGACTATTGAATCAAATATAGGTGTTTACTTTTTCTCTCATAAACCTATCTTTTGAACAGACTAAACTTTTCAATTTTAATATTTATTGCCTCCCCTTTGTCACTGATATATGTATCTATATGACCAAACACCAGTATGCAAAGAACAAGCTGCCCCAAAAAAGGCCGCATATCAACTGATCTAAAAGGAAAAATCAATGTGGCCACTGTCCCTTTCTGTTGGCACCTTTCGTTGAAGCTTGGTTATGCACCAACTCCTTGATGCCTCAATGTGTAGTTCTTTTGTACAAGTTTCATTGTGTTCATATGTGGTTGTAGGTTGTTGTTTTTTTTTTATTATGGACCAAAAATTGGCCTACCCCTTGTCTTAGTCATGTATTCAATTCTGTGCCAACCCACCTTATATATATGTATAGTACATTGTATAAGTAACTTGTGAACTAAGTTTCTGCATCTTAAGAATAGACTGAAAAGCATCATGACTCAAGAAGACTTGTAGGGTTTCATGCTATAGTGTTCATATGTGGTTGTAGGTTTTTTGGTCCGTAATAAAAGCTATAGGCTGGTGATAAAGATATTCACAGGAGAATGTTATGGACACAAGCATAGACAATGTCTGTAAGGGAGTAGTTTGTTGGTGAGGGACTGTCTTATCT
>JADKLZ010005243.1:20462209-20492799 GCA_021533235.1 Biomphalaria straminea
ATATATATATATATATATATATATATATATATATATATATATATATAATCATTTACAGAAAGCAAATAAAATAAATAAATTTGAATCAAGGAATATATATGCATTTAATTTCTTTTTTAATTTATTTATTTACATTTATTATATTTAAATTATTAATTTATTTACATATATATGCTTTCTGTAAATTATAACATTTCTATTAATTACCTACTTAGGTTGCTACCCCTGTTCAAATACATTGTTTAATAAAAAATAATCTTAGAGATTGTGTATAATTTTAATTGGGTTTTAATTTTTTTAAATAGGATTATACGTTATAAAGTTATAAAGTTAATAATTGTTAGCTCATATTATCAGGTTTTTTTTTTCTTTCATTGTTTTTGTCTAATAAAAATGTATCTGAATTATCAGCAATGTGTTTTTAAATTTGGATTTTTTAAAAATTTTTGTTTATGTCTGATGTTGTTAAAAGTTTTAACTCTGACTTTTCTAAAACAAAATATTCTTTCAGCTTTTGCTGATGCTGCAATAGACCCTATTGATTTCCCCACTGCACCAGCCTTTGCAGTTCCTAAGGTAAAATGATAACTGACAAATATGTTAACTATTTCATTTTTGTTTCTTTTCTACAATATGTGTCTTCTGTCTTCTAGGTGCTTCAACAAGCAGGTCTTAAAGTAGAAGATGTTGCATTGTGGGAAATCAATGAAGCTTTTAGTGTTGTAGTGCTGGCCAATGTTGACATTCTGAAACTAGATATAAATAAAGTCAATGTCCATGGAGGGGCTGTCAGCATTGGGCATCCTATTGGGTAGGTCTAAGTTTAGAAGTTTGAGATCTCTTGCATTGCATTTTGCTTGATTGTGTAGATTTCCAGTTGAGATGATAGATTTAGTAAGCTCTTTGTCCTTACATGAACACAATTTCAAAATAAATAAAGCTTATCATGATATACATTCTAAACACTTAAATCACCAATTCCAAAAAATAAAATATTGAATTCATATTAAATATTTTTTTTTAGCAAAAGTAGTTATATCAATGAAATAAATATCAAATTTACCTCAACAGTATGCTCGCAACCCCTTAAATACTAATACACCAGGCTGGTGTTCTTTCTAAATATGGGATGTGACCCAAAACAAGTTTGTTTTTTTTTTGCCAGAAAGTACTGGAGAATGACAATGTCTTCTAGCTGCAATTAATTTTTTGGCCATTAATAAACATGCCATATTTCCAAACTGTTTTGATCAACAATAAAAAATGATTTGGTTCAATAAATAAGTTATTGGTCCAGCTGTTGACACTGAAGTACACAAAATAAACAAAAAATAAACATTTAGTCAATTAAAATTACTTATGGCTTGTAGTTTTATGTGCCTTCAGTTATTATCTGTATCAAAATTGTCTGTTCATACCTGTTGTCTTGGATTTGGTCCGATTGAAATGGAGCTGGTTTAGGCAATTACAGCACCATGTTTGTCACATTTTAAATATAGTTAACTTATTGTATAAACAATCCAACCTGCACTACTTAAATTGATTCTTAGAAGGATGACATCTTATGTCCAATCTGCACTATTAACATTGATTCTGTTGTTTTTTTTAATCTTAGTTTTTATTAATGTGTATGAATTTCTATTTAATATTATAATTTTTTTGACATGACTGCAAACCAAAGTTGTAACTGTAAGGTATTCTATTCTTGAATGAAACTGACCTAATCTAATTTTGTTTTTCAGTATGTCTGGTGCACGAATCACTGGTCACTTAGTTCACACTTTAAAGCCAGGACAGTTTGGTTGTGCCAGTATCTGCAATGGTGGAGGAGGGGCATCAGCCATTTTGATTCAAAAATTGTAACATCTATTGTGCAGAACAAACATTGATAAATTAAAAACAAAAAAAAATTATATGTCGCTATACTATCTATGATGGTGTGAAATTGAGAATAGATGAGTCTTATAAGAATATCTGAAGTTAAAGATAATAATTTAAAAGAAAAAAAAAAAAATTTTTGGTTGTCATTTTGTGTATATAGTCAATTTTATGAAATGCTTGTAGAAATTATTCAAATATACCGGTATATAAATGTTTTTTTTAAATTTGGTTGATTGTTATTTTGCCATACTGAGTGATTACTATATATCTAACTCTTAGGAGTATTTCTGACCATTTACTTTTTGAATGACATAATCTTTTTGTTTCAATACTATGATGTTATTGGAATTAAAATATTTATTTTGGTGAATCAATACAGTTTTCATCTAATTACTTTAACTGGATCTCTCTCTCTCTCTCTCTCTCTCTCTCATAAAGATGAGTATGGTACTAAAATATCATATACAATAATATCATGGATAAAATATTAAAAAATGGACTTATTTGGCTTTTATATATATATATATATATATATCCAAAAATAGACTGACAATTGAAATACTGATTATATTAAGATCTAGATCAATATTAGAATATGCTATTTCTGGCTCCCTGGACCTATTTATTCACATGTGAATATTCAGTTTGATGAGAAACTTTTGTGTCTACTTAGTAGCAGTTAAGACAGTAATTACAAGTTACAAATCATTGACATTGGCATAAATGAATGTCAACCCACACTATATCGGAGCTGTCAAGAGGAAGACATCTTCCACTTGAACTTGAACAGACCTATCTCCTGGACGTGAGACTGTTGGATGAAAATGACTGCGGTGCATTGGAATTTGTCTGCAACGTGGCTGCATGTGAACCTGCAGCTCTCATCAGAGGAGTCTGTCGGGAGGGTCCGCTGAAACGGCGTGCCCGATCAACGGCTGTGCTGAAGAAAACAGTGCTCGACACTATCTCGTTGGGTGTCAAACGGCCACGCCATCGTCTCAACAACAGCCTGTTCAACTGGAGAAAGAGAAAGCGACGGCTGCGGAAAACTGTGCAGATGGATTCGTGGGCAACAGGCACCCTACCGCCTGTGTCTCCCACTGATCGACCTCCACCTGAACTGTCAAACCTCAGCTGCAGTGTTTTTCTTTTCAGGACGAAAAGTGTTAAGACGGGGGCAATGTTACGACCTCTCCATTGCGCATCGCAAGTCTGGCTAGCGCACCTCAAGTCTGGCTAGCGCACCTCTAGTGAACGGACTATAACAAGATGTTTACAAGAGAGTAACGATTTCCGCCCAAGGCTAGAAGTGGAAATAGAGACACTGTAGTATAATGAAGATGTTATTTGTGTACTTGTGATGTCTTATCAATAAATAGGCTATATGTCTCGTAGAGTTGGCCTTGTCTCTTATAATATAACAATAGTTTTTTTTTATCAAAACACAAGAAAAGGAAAAAAAACTTCGAGTGGATGGTTTTGAGGTCATACGACGAGAATGTGCATTGGCATCGCATTGGTTTCAAAATCAACCACAGTAGGAAAAAAAAAGGGAAAAAAAAAATAAAACAAAAAAACTTTGAATGGATGGTTTAGAGGTCATACGACGAGAATGTGTGGGCATTGGCATCGTATTGGTTTCAAAATCAACCACCGCTGGAATTCGATGTCGGAATAATTTAAATCGGCACAGGCTGAACCTCCAAGAAAACATTTAAGATCTAAATTTCATTTATCCTTGACAAAAAAGACAGAGAGGAATAGAGAAAGACAGTCGACAGATCGTGTGTGGTACCCAAGTGATTCAACAGACCAAGGAATAGCTAAGGTGGTTAGATTATTTTACAAATAATCTTTTTTTTTAGTTTCCTCTTAAATGCAGATATAAAAACAAAAATAGGCCTAATATTGTTCCAATTAGTGGACTAAATTAAAATAAAAAGGGTATTTTAAGAAATAAAAGAAAGAACAACAACAACAAAGATTATATTAATTGTAAATGTATCAATTGGATCAATCATGTAATTATGTTTTCAATTCAGCTAGACATATAACTAGGCTGTGCGATAGAAATATAGGCCTATTTACCATTTTTAGCGGCCCCCGTAAGGGGAAAAACCGCTATTAGGTTTGTCCAAAATGTCCGTCTGTCACACTCAGGGCGCCAAAACTAGAAGAGATACGAAAAGTATTTTTTCACCATTAAATGCGGCTTGAAAAGTTTAGGTGCAAGTTGCAGAGGCGTCACTAGAGTGGGTGTCACCCGGTGCGGTAAAATCAGGGTGTCACCCCCCCCCCCCCAGCGTTCCACTTATTCTTCAAATAAAAAACTATCGTTGTTCAGTTGTTGTTTTTTGCGCAATAATACAGTTCGTTAATTGCTGCTACACAAAGTTTAAATGAGTATCGATTATGTTTTTTTCTCTTACATATTATCGTTAATCATTACATACATTAACATCTACGATTTTTTAAATAGAAAGAAATTAAAAACCAACTGAGCATGCTTTCCTATGTAAACAT
Source organism: Biomphalaria straminea (assembly GCA_021533235.1). Taxonomy (NCBI): domain Eukaryota; kingdom Metazoa; phylum Mollusca; class Gastropoda; family Planorbidae; genus Biomphalaria; species Biomphalaria straminea. Next base: position 20,466,614 of record JADKLZ010005243.1, read on the forward strand.
TAAACAGCTCTTAATGGAAACTTTTGAACATTATTATCACATATAGTGGTAGTTTCATGAGGACAACTAATGAAAAATGCAACTTAATGAAAAGTATATTGATAGGTACTTTAGGTACACAAATTTTTAAAGAATCTTTTTTAACATAAAAGTTTGCAATAACTTTAGAAAATAAATATTTCAATTTCCTTTTCAGGATTTCAAATTAGAAAACTTATAAAAACTTTAAACTCAATATATCTTGCGACTTCGTTTTCAATGGACAGAATTTCTTGATTTGATTTAAAAAAATAGTTGTTAATTAATGTTTTAATGAGAGAACGTTGTTAGTTGATGTTTAATAAGAGACCGATATTAGTTAATGTTTAAATGAGAGAACATTGTTAGTTGATGTTTTAATGAGAGAACGTTGTTAGTTAATGTTTTAATGAGAGAACGTTGTTAGTTGATGTTTTAATGAGAGAACGTTATTATTTAATGTTTTAATGAGAAAACGTTGTTAGTTAATGTTTTAATCAGAAAACGTTGTTAGTTAAATTTAGTTTTGCAAAGCTTCTTTTCACATGACGCCTTGTAAACATGCATTTGGCAAGAAACAGTTATAGGTTTAATTCAAAGGCTGGTAGAGATTCGTTGTCGTCTTTCAAAACTTTGCTGCATTCTAGTATTCTAGTTTTAGTATTTCTGTTCACATATCTTGCCCTTAGGCCCAATGTAAAAGAGATTGATGTACTCAGTATTAACTTCTTGCTCTCTATTTGAATAGTAAATCTTAAGAATACTTTCCGGATATTTTCATATTGTTAAAACGTATTTTTCTTTTTCATTAACATGCTAGTTTGATTTGAGAAAAGTTATCTTAATAACATTTTGAGTTAACTTTTCACATATTTCTTAGAGTAAATGTTTAAGTGCTCGAGCTTAGCCACCACTTTGAAAATAATTAACACTTTAATTTGAAGGTACTTTTGTGTTTAGTTTACTTTTTTGAGTACATCTGCCAATAAGAAAGTCAAGCAATGAAAGTTATGCGTGTATTCACAGACAGCTGGCAATCATATTTGTGCTGCGCCTCTAGTGTTTGTATTTTCAGAGAGACGGCCAAAGATTTTCGCCGTCACACTTTCATAAAATCGTTCTTTCATGGGTCTAACAGCAACACCATGAGCACACCAGCGATTTGTTCATATGACACGCTATCATTAATTATATTATCCTATCTATTAGTATTAGTGGCAAAGAAAGAAAACCCTTTTTATAGAGAACCAAGAAAGTATAATTAGAAAATATTTTCCGATTAAGAATTTGGACCACATAGCATAAGTAAACGGTGTACACATCCATTCAAGTTTCTTTTCTGTTCTTCATTTATTACTGCCTGCACTTCTTCATGAATCCTTGACATTGTAGCTGCATTTCCATGTCCCTGTGCTCATCATATCGATACGTTAAGCCCATCTCTTTTCAGTCGTTTTAAATTATCAGAACTGATACACCAGATTTGGCTCACATTAAGAGGAATATCCTACATTTCTGTCATTTCAACATTACCATTGCTACTGTTAATATATCTTACAACTTCAGAGATCTATGTTAGGTGTGCTGTAATACAAGATACCAGAGTACCTTGCAGCTTTTATGTCTCTCATCTCTGATAAGTATATCCCTTAAGTGATTTGCTAAAACATATATATATATTTTTGGTACAAGCCTGGAAAGTAACTTTTTTTTTCAGCGCTGACTTGCGATCGTATAAGTTATTATTTCCACACTGGCTCATATTTGGATAACATTTCCACAATCCCGAGAAAAAAAAATTTCATTATTCAATGAAAAGTCTTCTTCAGTTCGCCACCATATACCAACTTTGTCTTTGCTAGAAACAATGCGATAGTAAGCAATCTATAATACAAGATGTTCCTTTGTTTTCCCATCTAAACGTCAATCATAGCAATGACGTCCTTGTCAATTTTTGGAAGCTAAAGTCCTGCTCCCAAAATGTTCCTAATTTGAAAGCCTGATAAATGTTCTTCAGTCTTCTCTCGAGTTTCTCGCTGTGGACATGTCCACTATTTATTAGAGAAGAAAATCTTGCTATTGATGTTTTCCCATTTAGAATAATTTTATTCAACAATTTCTAAGCTTTATGATTTTGCTTCTGTCACATTTTAAAGTTGGTATTTTTTAATTATTTTTTTAAGTGTCTTTTTACACTTGGGTGTCACCCCCTATCGGGTGTCACCCGGTGCGGACCGCACCCCCCGCACCTGCCTAGTGACGCCTCTGGGTGCAACGGCTACTTTTAGTTTTCTAAAAGCAAACCGTTTAATTTATAAAATTAATTATGCAAGCGATTTTTTTAAAACAAAACACCAATTCTGAAACAATTACGTAAATCTAAAGGAGGAAATGTTACTATAAGAAATGCCATACACAATGAAATATCACGCACATTTTAAAAAATTAATTTCTGTCCGTCTGTCCGTCCGTCAAACTCATAGCGCCAAAACTAGAAGAGATACGAAAAATATTATTTCACCATTAAATGCGGCTTGAAAAGTTTAGGTGCAACGGCTACTTTTAGTTTTCTAAAAGCAAACCGTTTAATTTATAAAATTAATTATGCAAGCGATTTTTTAATAACAAAACACCAATTCTAAAACAATTACGTAAATGTAAGGGAGGAAATGTTACTATAAGAAATGCTCTAGATATTGAGATATCACGCACATTTTTTAAAATGAACTTTTAGCAGCGACTTTCGTGTATTAGAATAATGCCCGGCAATGACATGATTCGAAACTAATTTCTTAATTTTTTTTAACAAATCAGATTTTTTTTAAAACAATTGTTTAGTGTCCCCATTAGAATGAAAGAAGCATATTTTTTTGTGCGTTTTGTCTGTTGGTTGGTCTGTCCGTCACGGTTAGATAAAAAAAAACAATAAAAGCTTTTGAAAATATGATTTAACCTTTACTGTTCTTTCAGAAATATTGCGATAGTTTAAGGATGGGAGCATACAAGAATTGAGCCAGGGACCAACGATAAATCCGAAGTCTAGTGCGCAAACATCAAGATAAGGCAGGTTTATACCCTGTTCGCCATCCTCCGTCGTCCAGCGAGAAGTTAATTATTTTCAACTTAGAAGGAACATCCGAAACATCTTTGCGAATAGGCGGATCTGACAGGGATCCGACTCCGACGGGGGCCGCCTCTGAGTTTGTGTATCACACAAACTCTCTTTGTAATCTTGTTTTTGTTTTGCTTTTAGCTTTCGTAATTCGCTATGATCCTATCACTTGTCTGGACCAGTTATTATCAAAGTGGGAGGGAAGAAAGGGGTTGCTTGATGATCGTTTTATAAATGCATTTTTTAAAAAAGTTAAGGATTTTGCAAGGGGACTAATTCAACTTATACCACACATCTGTCAAGTACGAGGTTTTTGCATTGTTCAAACTACCAAATAGAAAATAACGTGTGCAAACTTTTTACCATACAGACAGAGTGAGTTGATATAAGCTTTGCTTGACTTTACTGACTCAATTCTTTTTTTCCCTTGCTTTTATTTTTTTTTACATTTCTTTGTACATAAGTACAAAGGCTAAGATTGTAATTTTTTGTATTTTATGATTGTCAAAACTGTGTGCCTTTAAACTTAATTTGCATAGAGCAGACTTATGACGACAGCAAAAGATCAGAAATGGAACGGTATACAGTGGACACTGTGGAAACAGCTAGACGACCTTGACTTTGCAGACTTGGCTCTTCTTTCTCACACTCAACAGCAGACGCAGGGAAAGAGAGACGTCGTTGTGGGAAGAGCATGGTGTCCAAAATAAAGGCATCCAACAACACATCCATTAAAGTCCAATGTGAGGCGCTGGAAGAGCTGGAAAGCGTCCCCTTTCTCGGCAGTATCCTGGACCACCATGGAGGAACGGATTCATATATCAGAACCCGCATTGGTAAAGCTCGAGCAGGCATTCCATCAGCTGAAGAACACCTGGGGATCTAGGGAAATAAGCACCACCACCAAGATCAGGCTCTTTAACACCATTGTTAAGCCAACACTACTTTATGGAGCAGAGACCTGGAGAACCACTAACACCACGGTCGGATATTAATGGTTAACCATTCATGTGCACCCCTCTGAATTCTGGGTAGCCAAATTTTAGCCAGCGTTTTACACCTTAAATCAATGAACTTTGCTAAGAAGAAACTTAACATGTAGTGCTACCATTAAAATAAAGTTATTAGGTATAAGCTATTTATAGACTATGACAGGCTAATCGGTAGTTGATGTCCGACCATGTAAGCTTGCCATTCAATATTCTATAACACGTTAGTCTTGACGATTTGTTTTCATTTGCATATAATTATTAGTTATCATTGTATTTAGTAAAGACCTAGAAAATGATAAAGAATTTTTTTTGTCTTGGAGTAAAAAATCTTGCCAGCTGTCTTTTGATTTAATATATGTGAAAGTTTCTTTGGACAAGATTGAAGAGTGTGGTTATCTTGGTAAATGTATTTACGTCTTGCGAAGTTGAGGTCAGGGATAGCAGGTTAAACACGTCAAAACGTTGATTTGTATTTGTCTTGATTTTTGTTTGATCAACCGTTGGGATGCATGGGCCTCACAAATAAACTTAAGAATTTTTTTTTTTTTTTTTTTAAATTTCATGAAACAAGTATTTAGTGTGAACTTAATATTATATAGTTATGGGTGGCGTGGTGCGCCATTTCTTGTATTTAATATTTTTTGCAATAAAAAAGTTGCAGTTACGACTTTGATCCATGAATGGCGACTTGCACACCCCCACCCCTCCAAAAATCCTGCGGGCGCCCATGTATATATATATATGTGTGTGTGTGTGTAAATATTACAGTGATTATACTATGCCTAATATGTGTGCTCTGGCAGCTGCCTGTCAAGAGTTTAACCTTACAATAAGCCTCTATAAGACCGAAATCTTGGCACAAGACATCGCAGAAATACATGCGATACATATTGGAAATCGCACCCTTAATGTGGTGCAGGAATTCACATAGCCTACTTGGTATCAACAATCACTAACAGCCTAGCTCTTCTGATAACGTATACTGTGCCGATGTGCTTAAAACAAAAAAAAAAAAAAAAAAAAAACTTCTGATAACGAGAAGACTACGCTTGGACGTCACCCGCATGCCAGAATCCCTAAATTTAAGACATCCTATATGATGAGCTTGCGGAGGGAGTCAGACCCAAGGGCAGGACTAAACTAACCTACAGAGATGTCTGCAAACGAGACATGAGAACCACCGGCATCAACAAAAGTATGTGGAAGAAGAAAGCACAATCCAGGACAGCATGGGGACAGTCTGCGTGTCGGTACGAACCTCGCCGAGAGCAAAAGAAATGAAGCGGCTTTAGTCAATAAGAGAACGAAAAAGAAAGATGCCTTATCAGCTAGCCCTAAACCAGATGCATACATGCACGAACTGTGGCAAACTCTTCTGCTCCAGAATTGGCTTGATTAGTTAAACCCCAGATTCTGCCTGGTCTCAAGACGAAACGAAATCTGTGAGCATCCATTCTTTCGAGACAAGATTCGAAGGAGCCATATATAATAGGCCTATGTGTCATGTGTGCTAAGACTAGTCTAGTTTTGTTATTTGTTAAAATAAACGATTTAAAGGAGCCATATATAATAGGCCTATGTGTCATGTGTGCTAAGACTAGTTTAGTTTTGTTATTTTTTTTAAATAAACGATTTAAAGGAGGCATAAGTAAATCTAGTATATAAACTAAAGATACCCCCCCACACACCTTTTTTTTTAAAACGCCTTTAAAAATAATTTAGAACACGTGTATAGATCTATAAACCTATACATTTTTTTAAAAAAGGGAATCAAACCTAAATACTTCGTTAAAGAAACCTGCTTTCAGATTTCAATGTCTTTAAAAAACTTTAACTTTTTTTAATTGACTCCATTTGTGTCAGTTTTTGTAAGGAAAAGTCACTCTAGTTTTTTTTTTGTCTTGTGAAGTTCAGCAACTAAAAGGTCTATTTAAACTTGTTGGCATCACCTGTGAGGTGCTAAAACAACTCCATTTACTATTATGAATGGGAAGCACATTGTTTCTTCATTGCCATACAACAATGTTCAAAGAAGATTTCAAAGTCTTGTTGGTATGATCCTACTGATACTATTGTAAAGTAGTTCTTTAATATCATCAGAATGTTTGGGTTTTGTCAAATGAATGTTAGTACAAATTACAAATTAACACATGAAATAGGTCTGTGTATTTATAGTGCAACTACTGAAACATTCTCATTTTGATATACTGGCAAACTTGTATTTGACAGAATTATGTCAATTATGAAAGCATATTTCATTTGTATGATTGTTTTAAAAAAATACATTTTTAAGAAACCACAATTTACTCAGATGTAACTAAGGGATTTGTTAGAATTAACAACACCTTAAAACAAAACTCCACACAGAAGAGTAGAAAAAGTTTTAATCCAAACATATCAATGATGCAGATTGAAGTGGTGGTGTTGATTTTGTGGCTCAATGGATCATTGGAAGGATTTAGTTCTTTATGTCTATACATATGCAATGTATTATGTACAATTATACACTATATACACAGAATCATTTATGATAAATTAATTCATGGAAATGAAAACAAAAGTAGACAAATGACAGTATTAACAAGTTATTTCATTAGTTTATAAATAGTAACATTATTCAACTATCAGTTCAAATGTAAGATTTGGTGAGACACTTTCTACAACACTCTGAACTTACAGAGCACTTAATCATGTCAAGTTTGCATTTGTTCAAAATATAAATAGTTAGGACAAACTGAATAAATTGATTTTTACATTAAATACTATAAGGCCTACTTTAAAAAAAAATTAAGGCATACTTTAATGAAATTAATTAACATATAGACTTTTAAAAAAAAACAATAGTAAATGCTTTTATCAAAATGAAAATGAATTTGGCAGTTAATTTTTTTTAACTCATACAAAATAAATATAAAATTGAAATAAACTGTTATGGATATATGGATGAATATAATTGCACCTGATACCTCTAAGAATAAGTTGGGTGACATATTGACATAATTAGAAGTCAAGCAAAGATCTCAAACAGAATTCTTACATTCAATGTTAACATCACTAGGGCTCCTCAACAACTCTAAGTATGGTCCATGCTTCTGTCAGGATAGGATGAGGTAAGGGATATACTTTTAGCTTCAAATGAAATGTATTTCTAATTATAATTTTAAATCTAACTCTTACTTCTTTTCATAAAATCAACACAAAAGAAAAATCAAAATACAAACAAAACAAGTTTCTAAAGTAAAACAACTGTGGACTTGTGGACTTAGTGTATAGAAGCAGTTCACTTTGAATCAGATTTTCTGCATGAAACTTTCAGTGGATAGTATCATACCTGAGCTGTGGTGTCATATGACCTCTTTGTGTTATGGTGGGGGTCAGAAGAATGTATGGAAAGATTGAATGCATTGTTTTATTTAGATAGAGAAGAACTGTTTTGAGTTTGTTGCAGGAGAGGAGGATAGATTGCTGTGCATCTGGGCCAACACAGGCAGCCTACAGTGTAGATGTTTCACAGAAATAACGAGGTGGAGGTCATATACATTTTGTGTGTGTGTGTGTGTGTCTGTTCTCTAGACCTCATCCTTAGTGCTCTTCAGACTCAAATTCTTTGAACACACAGTGCGATATACATTTGAATTTAGATTCACTAGTCAATAAGCTTATGAAGTTCTTTATTAGGCATCTACCAATTCAAGATATGACTTCATGGGGCACCTCATTCTTGAGCCAGCCATTAGAAACAATTTAGTTTTTACTGTCATATGGGAAACATACAAGTGTTACTAAGCTAATGACACTTGAATCGAGTAGTAGAAATAACAGAATGTGTACAACCAAAGAATGAGACCTAAGATATTTATTTGAAAGAGAAGCTTCTGCTGAGATAGAGAGAAAACTGCTCTTTTTTAAAGCTCATAAAACATTGATTGATTTATCAAATTTGATTTTTCTAGGAGTGGTAAAAAGGTATTTTTTATGTAATGATATGTATCAAATGTCAGATGAAAAATTAATGAGAGATTTTTTGTTATATCATTAAAGTACATATATAAACACAAATATTAGCTAGAGTTACAAACTCATCATAATCATGTAATGCGATTATAAAAATTATTTTTCAAAAAGAAAATCTAGAGATTGTTACACTGACAAAAACAATTGCATCATGTACTGAACACAGACCTCAGTCAACCTTTAGTTACAAGAAATCATTTGATAAAAGAAAATAAGAATTTTATGTTGAATTCTTTCTAATGTTAAATATATATATAAAAAAAATAAAGACCATGGATGTAATAAACAATGGCAATTTTTATAATAAATAACACACTGTAAAAAACAATTTTTAAAGTAGCATTCAACCATATGATAAAATAATTTCATTCAATCACAATTTTTAATAGTTTGTAAGTTGTTAACAGTAAAATGAGAGTACAAAGTACAATTCAAAACCAACAGAGACAGCTAGAAAATATATTTCACAAATCAGATCAACATTTGTGGCAGCAGGAAAAGTTAAAAACATTCACTGGATAAACAATGATGGAACAAAGGCTTTCGTAAACAGCAGTTTAGCTTTGTAATATCAAAGAACTGAATTGTATACAAGTAAATACAACAGTTGAACAAGTCAAAGGAATAATTACTATCTTACAGTTAAGATAAAAATGAGTTTTTTAATTCTTGTTTTGTGTGGGCTGAAGTGAAAGTTTATAAAGTTGAGATTATATAGACAACCAAGAGGTTGGTTAAGGTTTGTTACTAAGATGCTGACCTATTGGATGGATTTTACATTTGTTATCACACATATAAAAAGAGTTTCATTTAGGAAATTTTTTTAACATCTTGTCCTCCCTATCTTGTGCTATCATCACAATAATTTTCAACATTTATAAATGTTGACCTTATAATATTTCAGTTAAACATCAATCCCATGTAATGGATCATAATGAACTGGTACAGTTTTCTGACCAAGATTCTGTGACAACTGGGATGAGACGTTACCCTGTGAATGATAATCCCCCATGCCCCTGCTAGATCTATTGAATTCAGAATTCAAAGGTTTTCCACTAGGTCTCTCATTCTGTCTATAAAATGAAGCCCCTAAGCTGGGCCTGGGACTTGCAGGTGGGCCTGGCTGACTAGACTTCATTGAATAAGTATTTCTTGATGCAGAGACATTTGTACTGTCTGTTTGAGGCAGGCTTCTGAAGACAAGATTTTGGTGCTCAGGTTGATAATATTGTGTTTGGTTGACAGAATCAGTATTGTTCTCATTAACATTATAACTGTCACTCTGCCTAAGCCGTTGAGCTGCTTCTTTTAACTTTTGCTGATACCAGTCTTGAACATGGGCCTGCATGTTAGATTGCTGCATATTTGATGAGGACCTTATTGATAAGGAATTATTAAAATCTTTAGCACTTTGGCTAAATTCTTTCTGTGGTTCAGAGGTTTGAAAAGATTTAGTGACTGTTGGTGTGTTTGGTGAAATGTGACTTGTGGGTCTAGATCTAGAATCACTCAAAGCCATCTTCTGGTGTGTGTTATTTTGGTAAGGATAAGTCAATTGAATACCACTGTCAGTGCATGATGACTCGCGGGTGTGTTTTTGTCCTTCAAATGCCTGTATTGAAATGTTATTAGAAGAACCAACAAGCTGAGGTGGCCTGGAATATGTTGAATTATTGGCTCTCATTGGTACTAGAGGTTTGGTTGGTTGTTTCTCCTGATCTGAATTATACACTCTGCTGTTAAAGTCTTTATTTCCCCATTGCTGGGCTGATTCAGTATTTCGCCACTGTTGTGTAGAATCAGTATTTCGAAACTGTTGAGTAGAATCAGTATTTCGAAACTGTTGAGTAGAATCAGTATTTCGAAACTGTTGAGTAGAATCAGTATTTCGAAACTGTTGAGTAGAATCAGTATTTCGAAACTGTTGGGTAGAATCAGTATTTCGCCACTGCTGGGTTGAATCAAAATGTTTCCACTGATTCATAGAATCACTACTTCTAGACTGTTGCAGAGAGTCATTATTTCTCAACTGCTCTGTCCAAGGTCTGTTATGAGGAGGAGCTGCAGAGTATGGTTTGTTGCTGAAGCAAGGAGATTTTGTTTGAAAGTCTCCCTTGAAGGAATGATTAGCCACATCACTGAAAGTAACAGGAGAGCCTGTGTTGCTAGGAATGTCCGAAGAACTTCTTTCAAGACAGAAAGAAGAACTTGGGGTGCCTCCACTTGTTTCCGCACTCTTAATCCCATAAGGATTGCGGCTGCCATAGCCTGAATCCTGATTGCTGCTGCATGTACTGTCTTCTTTATTAGCAGCTGGTGAGACAGGAGTGGAAGACATGCTAGATTTTAACAGAATATCATGCTGCAAACATTCTTTCATAGGAGCAATGAAATGTCTTAATGTATTTGACCTGTTCACATCCACCTGATCAGGTGAGTTGACCAGATTTGGATTTCTGACTGCTGAGGAGTCCTGAGCACTTGAACCATAGTTATGTTCAGTAGAGAAATGTTTTGTGGAGGATGATGAACTAGGTGCTCTTTGAGAAGGCTGAATGGATGGTTCTGGACTCTGATACCTTACAGAAGCTGGACTAGAGGAATGCAAGTGGCCATTGTTTATCTGACTGTATCTAAGGTTGTAAGATGTTCTAATGCCAGAATCTGTCATGTAGCCAGAGGAGTGAAAGTCTTTGGGTTTAGTGACCTCTAATGTATTCTCTGCACTATGACTTCTGGCAATGTTTTGCCTTGTGTATAGTGGTGCACTGTTGTATGGCTGGGAATTAATGTAAGCAGATACATTGGTGCTATTTAGTTTACTGTCTACAGAAGAGGTTCGTCTGTGGCTTAAGTAGCCATCTTGATACTGTTTATCTCTTGAATGGGAACTATGACTTTTATTAGAATTATGAACTGAGCTGTCACTGCTCTCTGTGTTACTTTTAGTGGACACATTCCAGTTTCTCTGTCCAGTGAGCTGTGAACTCTGGGTGCCCCCTTGCCCACTAGACCTTATGACGGTGTTTGGAGGACACCCTTCTAGGAAATTTGAGTGGCTTTTGCTGGGTGATTGAGATGAGTATTGCTGCCTTTGGGATGAATCCATACGACTATAAAGATCAGGTGGAGAACCAGTAAATGTATGACTGGGATGGTGAGTTCTGTGTTCAGCCCTGGAGACATGCTGCACTTGGGGTTCATTAACAAAGGTGACTCGATGTTGGGAGCCTGTTCTTTCCATGCTCTTACTTCTGTCTCTGTGAAGTGATTGGTTGTATGGATGTCGTGGCAGAGGATGTGGTTGTAATGGAGCTTTAGAGTCCTGTGGTAAATTCTGAGAAGGAATGACTGGGTTTATCCTAGGACTTATGTCATGGTTACTCATAGTTCTTACACTTCTATCTGAATCTCTAGTATGATGAACCTGTGCTTGAATGGTCATTTTGTTAGCAGCCATTACACTGTTGTTGTTCTTTTCTCGTCTTCTAGGTTTTTCCTTACCATCCAGGTTGGGCACATCCCAGCCACGTATCTGTTGCATAGCTGCTTGCCTAGATGTATAGAAATCTTTTTTCCTAAATTTACCACTGTAATCAGAGGCTGATAGAGTTTCATCTGATCTGGAGCGAATTAAATTACTCCTGGCCACAAAGTCTGTAAATAAATTTCTAGGTGGAAGAGCTGTGTCATCATGATGATGATCGAGGCAGTGGCCATAGCTTGCCAGTTTGTCATTAAGCCAGTATTCTAGTTGATCTCTCATTTTATCACTGGCCTGGTTTAAAAAAGCTTGGGTCTCTTGTCTTTCTTCCACCAAACGTGATGCTATACGATTTTGACAAGCATATTCTTCATTCAGGAAGCGATCGTTCACCATGGCCTCTGTTACGCGAACCTGGCGCTCTGTTTGCAGGTCAAGGTTCTCAATACGATGAGATAAAATTTGATGAGAGGCATCAACATAATTGTAAAGTGAATCTTTAGTATCAGTTATACTATGTTCAAGTCTTTTAAGAGATGGGCCACACTGGCAAACTGGAGCATATCCTATGGGACCCTGTGAATATTAAAATACAGATTATCAATTGAACTATCATCATGTTTCTAACAAATCAGTTCAATGTAGGCCTACTTTTTCTTTCATAGCAGAAATGTATTTAAAGCAGGTGATGTGAACATCCCCAATTCTCCCCATAAACTTTTGAAATTTTCTATTTAATTTAAAAATCAAACCTGTTTAATATTCCCAGCCAGATCTCTGTACAATTGTTGACCCTCTCTAGGCACATACTGAGAGAAGAACCCATGAACTGGTGGTTTACTTTGTTTCAAGCCCATTATGTCAGGGCCAGGTTTTCTCTGGACAGCAGGGGAAGCTACAGATTTGTCTTTGTCCTGGGGCAATAAAATCAATTCATTAAAATTGTAACCAAAATGTAGTGGTTTCACATTAGTCAAAATGCTTATTTTTCTAAATTAAGCCAGTAAGCATAAAATACTGATAAGATGTTAAATCTGTTTAAAAAAACAAACTGTAAGCTTTAAAAACCTTTTTCTTTTTCCTAAAAAGAAAAAATCTTTTGCTTTCCTTCTCTTGTTTTGGTTCAGGTTTTAATGGCTGTGGCTCCACATCAATTTCTAAAGCATGACTGCTAACAAAATGAGTTTTATTGGAGGCTCCTGTAAGATCTCCACGTTTCATAACATTGGAAGATTGAGGCTATTAATAGAGAGAAAGATTTTTAAAATGTAAGGATTTCGATTCATAAAATACCATGCACAAACTAGCACAAAAAAAAATGTGTGTAATAATAAAAAACCATACACTAAATGCATCTTAACATTTGACATTTATTATTACCAGAGCATGAGAAGAAATAAGTTGAACAATATCTGGATGTTCTTTGCGCTTGGCCACATCAATAGCTGTTTCATTTTGCTGTAAGTAGTTGATAAGCAAGGGATTTTAATGTCAATGAATTCTAGATTAACTTTGTAATACTGAAGAAGTGTTAACATAAACATTCACATTTTTAAGTCAGCAAAGCCCTGTGAAATACCTGACTCATGGCAATTAATGTATTATTAGTATTGTGAGATATTATAGAACATTTTTTTTTACTTGAAACAGAGGAAGTAAATAGTTTAGAACAAAAAAAAATTGTTAAGATTCATATTTTTGGCTAGTAGTTGTTACCTTGTTGACTATAGTGACATCTATACCAGATTCAACCAAAATTTTTGCAATCTTTCTTCTTTTCAATGCAGCAGCTATGTGTAAGGATGTATCTCCATTCTAAAAAGACAAATTTTGTTTTATTGAGTTAACTACATGGAAATTTAGAAATGTCATAAGTTAAATGATACATACTTGTCCAAGACATATGAGTTTATTGGAAACAAATTATTTCAGAGCTGAGGATATGAGGTGATTGTGTGCTATGATGTAGAGACATGTTTCTTTAAAAAAAATTGTAAGATCCAAGGATCATTTGCTGCAAAATGTCAAATGATGAGACTGCAAGCCAAGCACTGTATAAATGACAGATTAGGGGCTATATGCCAAGCTGCACAGCCTCTGCTCTTCTGAACAAATGTAATATTAGGTTCTCCTAATGAATGTTCTCAAGAATGTTATCAAAGTAAAATCCAAATATCCACTAGAATTAGAACACTAAGCACAGAAAGTTATATTCTAAATCCCATCTAAATAAGAAGAAAGAGAAGAAATACAAATCAACCATGAAATTACCTTGTTCTGCTCACTCAGTTTGCACCTGGCACTAATGAGTATCCTGGCCACTCCAGCATGACCATATCTAGAGGCAGTGTGCAAAGCAGTGTCACCATACTGTTGCATGATATCAGAGCAGGACAGAAATACATTAGTTAATAGATAACACAAAGATACCTACAAGCTTAGTTTAATTATGTCTGGAGCTATGTAATATAAAAAGAAAACAAAATTATACTTGCATTATTTTTCAAGTCTGGATTACAACCAGCATAGAGCAAGACTCTGGAGCTTTCATTGTGACCATTCTGAGATGCCAGGTGAAGGGCAGTGAAACCAGCCTAAAGTCAGTTGTTTTTAAAATAGAGTTCACTTGTTTTGGTTTGGTTAACTTATAAATATATATATAAGTTGATTACCTAGAAGCAATCACTGCATCATTTAACAAATGATGTACCTCACATCATTTAACAAACAATGTACCTCATATTATTTAACTAACAATTCACCTCACATCATTAAAAAACAATGTATCTTACATCATTTAAAAACAATGTTTCTTACATCATGTAACAAACAATGTTCATTACATCCTTTAAAAAACAATGTACCTAACATCATTATCATTGAACAAACAATGTATTTGACATCATTGAACAAACCTTATTGGTGACACACACATCACAGTTGTATTGAACTAACAGTTCTGCAGTTTTACTAAATCCATTCCAACATGCTTCATGGAGAGCTGTGTTGCCATGCTGAAACAAAGTGTAGTTAAAATATCAACAAAACCTTAAAACTGACAAAATATCTATAAAAACAATTCAATACTGAGAAAAAAAGTTGGATATTTGTTTGACAGAAACAATACTAAGAAAATATTGATTAGGTAACTAAAAAAAAAAACCATGGAAGAATAAACATTGTGTTCTGTAGAGAAAATGTTGAATCCTTTTTCTGAATGGAGTGCCACAAAAGCAAAACATCAGACACAAAAAATATAGATAAGTGAAACAAATCTTATTCATGCTCTAACTAATCAAGACATCTATTGAATACAATGATCTATAGTTAGACAAACCTCATCTTGAATATCTACAAGACAGCCAGCTTCAAGCAAAAACAATGCTGTGTCACAGTACCCATGAGATGCTGCTTTCATCAGAGGAGTAAATCCAATCTATTAAAGATTAAATAATTCCAGAACATTGAACACTAAAATAGAGATTTTATCATTTTATCATTTAGCAGTTTAGTGCTCTAGGACACACAAAAAAACTTATATTATTGAAAGGAGAAATATAAACACCAAAGAGCAGATTTGAACTATGGCTTGTAATAAAAACATTATGTCCAAGTTAATTAGAAATGAAACAGCATTATCCCATTGTAATATCTAAACAACGATTTGATCTCTAGACTTATGAACTTCTTTTTGCCATTAAAAAAAAAGTGTGCTTAGAATACAGTGTATGACCTTGTCTTGTTGGTTGATATCACATCCAGCAGACACCAACATCTTGCAGCAGTCTGTGTGTCCTCCCAGAGCTGCAGCATGTAAGGCAGTACATCCATCCTGAGGACAAACACATGGACATACTAGTGGAGTCATTGGATCTTTTATAAATATCTATTATATCTTTAACAAGATAACAAAAAAACAAAACATGGCTAAGGATAGGGATGAAAAAAAAATCAACCCAATTGTGTCAACCAATAAAAAAAATGCACATAATTTCTAAAAGCTATTACTGTGTCTTGTATACAGAATGAAACTCAAACCAAATAAACATACTGTCACTACAATGGCCCAAAGGATTCAATATACATAGAATAATTAAATATAATAACAGGGGCATATATTTTTTAAAAGGCTTTGTGTATTTACAATAATTTCTTTGCCAATAATGTGCTGGATCATTTAAAAATGAATTGGACCACTTAATAAAATATAAAAAAGGGGAAGGGGAAGCAAACGGTGTAAGGTAAGATCGACAGACCAAGGACAAAGTTCAAAAGGGAGCGTAGTTCAATTAAGTCTAAACTAAACATCATTGTTCACTTATCTTTTATGCTATTGGTCAAGGAAATATAAACTTGACAAAATGAGGCACTCATCACAAAAGGCAACAAAATCTAATTATTGCATGATGGGACACGGCTAAATATAGATGGACAGACAGACAGACAGACAGACAGACAGAGACAGACAGACAGACAGATAGATAGATAGAAAGATAGATATCAAAGGGTGTAGCATGTGTGCAATGTATTTCCAGTTTCATTTCTTGGTACCTCTTGTGTAAAACATTTAATTTCCAAGAACCATCAAGCAAACATTTTATCTCCAAGTCCCAAAGATGACATGTTTCATTCTCAAGTACCTCTCTTCCAACCATTTAATTTTTCCCATACACATATAAAACTAAATTTGTTTCTTTTTTGAAGCGTTGATCAACTTTGCCAAAATTCCCTTTGAAAGGAGCAAAGAAAACTGGCAAGTACTTCCCAACAATATGCATTCAGAAAGTTACGAACTAAGCCGAGGGGATGTTGTGTACAAATTCAAGACACCAAGAAAGTGAACAAGTTAACAGCTAATTGATACCAACCTTTTTTTTTTTGTTTTGTTTTGTTGTTGTTAAAAGATTTGCTTCACATTAGACATGGGGTAAATGTATCTGCAATTTAGATCTGCCTCATTCTATGCAAGCAGTCTATATAGTTGTAAATGAAGGCATTAAAGGACTGCCCTTGTGAGCCTCAGCACTTCAACTAATCTCTTCACTTTTGCCGGCATATTGCCAAACCACAGTCAATAGTGACTTGCTATATTAGGAGTTGGCACTAGTCTGATTGTATTTGTATGGAAAACAAGAACGTAGGTTGGTGACAGAACATGTGTATGGACAATAGACCAACACACTTAGATCGAGATCCAGGCCCAACACAAACATATCTACGCTACTACAATGTGTACGTCAATGATCAAAGTGTAATTCCAACGAGATAAGTTCAGTTCTATTCATGGAAACAGCACGATTGATTCATGAGCATTCAACTAGATTACAGTGGCGTGCCGTCATGTACTTGAAATGGAATTATTTTAGGAGGAGCGAACTCGGACAAAAACACTTGAAATGTTAGCACAGAGATAATAAAACATTTTCTATTCATTGTAAGAAGTATTCTCGGTAACAAACGCTGTCAGAACTGAACAAAAACATTCGACACTGTTAGCAGAGAAGGTTAGGTCAAAATATGGATGTCCACAGAAATTCATATCCATGGTGAGACAGTGAGACTATTTCATGATTGCAGGAAGGCTCGTGTCCAGGAAAGTAGAGAACCATTACTTTAGAGCCCTTCAAAGTATGAAACGGGGTAAAACAAGGCTGTGTCCTAGCACCTACATCCATCAATCCCAGTGGCGATACAACCCAAGGAGGGCTCTTGCCTGCTTCAACACATCCTTCCATTCAGATCTCTCCTGGGCCTTTCATCTCCACTCCCTAACCCCAAGCTGTTGTAGATATGCTTCCACATCATCAATCAATCGCATTCGGGGTCTGCCTTTGGGTCGCCTGCCTTTTGGTTTTTGCCTGTATATAATTTTCGCTCCTCTGTTATCCTCTGACATTCTTTCATGGTGACACCTGCCCAACATAGTCTGTTCTTTTTATTTCGGTCGCTATTGGTGGGTCCTCATACAATTGATAGATCTCATGGTTAGTGCATGTCCTCCACCCTGTTTCATCGTGTATGGTAATCATAGATTTTTCTACGAATTTTCCGTTCCCAAGTATTGAGTAAATTTTCAGTTGTCTTAGTCTGTGTTTAGGTCTCACTTGCATACATTGCTACTGGTCTTATTGTTCGCTTGTATATTATTTTCTTGGTTTTCCTTGATATTGTTTTGCTCTTAAGTAAATTATGGGTGCTATAAAATGCTCTGTTGCCTCCTGCTATTCTTTCCTTTATTTCTGTTAGTAGGTCATTTTTAAAATCAATTTTACTACCTAGATATTTGAAATTCGTGGTCTTTGATTTTAATTGTGTCCCTCTGTTTGTCTCTTGTCATTCAGATGTACTTGGTTTTACTGTCCTCGAGTCCTGCTGGTCGAGATGCTTCTTCTAGTTGTGAGAAGGCTCTAGCAATGTCAGAGGTTTCTTTACGCAATAAAGCAATGTCGTCGGCATAAGCAAGGTATTGTAGAGGCTGGCTGTATATTGTCCCTGTTGGTTGCGGACCCGTTTTTTCTCTCCTGAAGTAGTTAGTAATAGTTCTCCTTGTGTTTATATATATATTTCTTATAACTCTCTCCAGTGTCAGTTTGAAAAGTGTGCAACAAAGTGAGTCTCCTTGTCTTAATCCTCTTTTAATCCTAAATTCCCGTGAGTGTTCTCCTAGTATTATGACTTTACTTTTTGAGTTGTTTAATGTCATATGTATAAGTCTTATCAGATTGTTAGGTATTACAAAATCCTGTAGAGTGTCATATAGATATTTCCTTCTGATACTTTCATAAGCCATTTTATAGTCTATAAAGAGTTGGTGGATTGGTATGTTGTATTCATGGCATTTTTCTAGTATACGTCTTAGTGTGAAGATGTGATCGGTTGTGAATTTATTGGAGCTGAAACCACATTGGTAGTCACCTAAAATTTTTTCTGAGTGTTTTCCAAGCCTCTTAGTTATAAGTCTAGACAGGATCTTATAAGTGACATTTATTAGAGAAATTCCTCTGTAATTACAACACTTTAGCTTGGATCCTTTTTTTTTGTGTATTGGGGTTATAAGAGCCGTTTCCCATTCTGTTGGTATTACTTCTTCTTCACAAATTCTTGATATTAGTCTGTCTATTTTGGAATGTAAGTCTTTCCCTCCATATTTAATTACTTCTGTTGTAATTTGTTCCTCTCCTGGTGCTTTTTTGATTCTTCATGGTCCTAATTATTTCTGATGTTTCAGAGTAGTATATTCACTGCTATGCTGACAGATGCATTCACAAATAGAGAAAACAACGGGATAAATATAACATACAGATTTGATGATGACCTATTAAACTCGAGAAGGCTCAAAGCAAAATCAAAAATAAAATCGGCAGTAATCAGGAACTTGCTATTTGATGACGACTGTGCCTGCCCTGAAAATGATCTGCAGAGCATCGTCAGTGACTTCTCAAGAGCATGCTCAGACTTTGGCCTTACCATTAACACAAATAAGACTGAAGTGTTATATTTTCCTGTTCCAGGGAAAGCCTACTGGGATACAAGCATCAAGATAAATGGACATGATATAAATGCAGTTGACAGATTCACATATCTTGGCAGAACACTATCCAGAAACGGAAAGATCGATAATGAAATCGACCTGCGTATCGCCAAGGCCAGTGCATCCTATGGCAGACTGTCTACAAATGTCTGGAACAGACGAGTAATCACCACAAATACAAATCTATCGAGCTGTCATCCTCCCTACACTGCTCTATGCCTCCGAAACTTGGACTTGTATAAAAAACATGCAAAGAAACTGAACCACTTCCACATGACATGTCTAAGAAAAATACTGTCTGTCAAATGGCAAGACAAAATACCAGATACTGAAGTTCTTCGAAGAGCGGGTCTGCAAAGCATCCACACAATCCTAATGAAGTCCCAGCTGCGATGTCAGGACAAGTCTGCAGAGTGGAAGACCGCCGCCTCCCTAAACGTCTCTTGTATGGCCACTAAGGTAAGAAAAGCGCTCTCAAGGCGGACAAATAAAAAACGCTTCAGGGACACCCTCAAAGGCGTTCAGCATAGACCCAGCCACCTGGGACACAGAAGCACATGACAGCATCATGGCGTCGCGCCGTGAAAACTGGCGCACAAATTGCTGAGGAAAAGAGAACATCTTCTTAAACACTATAGAAACTGGGATTTCGTTCAATTTCGTTCATGAAGAAAACATTTCTATAACGAATTGTAAACCAGAATGAACATGATGGTATATTCACAAGCATTAAATTGTGAACATGATGGTATATTCACAAGCATTAAATTGTACAATCTTTTCCTTTAAGGAAAGCAAGTCTAGTTGAAACTATTAGCCTTATGCCACTGGATACACGCAGACCAATCGAACTACCAATGGAACGACGTCTAGTCGTTTCTTCAACGTGAGGGACTTTGTGCAGCCCAAACAAGTGGATTACATCCGCCCTCGGTCTAGGACAACAACACAACACAAGTCTTTCAACCAGTTGATACATTACTTTTGTGAGAACAACATGTAGATACTACGCGTATTTAACTTCAACTTTTCTATCAGTACTTCTATTAGCCTCTACCTCTATATATCTATTTATGTCTCTCTCTAATCCAGGGGTCTCAAACACGCGGACGGCGGGCCGCATGTGGCCCGCGAGACTGTTTTGTGCGGCCCGCGACAACGTCCGCGAATAAAAAAAAATAGAAAAATTTAAAATTAGATAAAATTTAAAATGATGAAATGATTTACAACTGCACAACGTGCGCGACGTGTTTCAAGAGATGGAAGCTTGTATTGACAGGTATTGACAGGTCTGGGCTACCGTGGGGAAAACTTGTTTCAGTGGCTACGGACGAAGTACCAGCAATGTGTTCAGAGAAGGTTGGTGTTATTGGATGAATGATAGAGAAACGGAATCAGCTCTGCTTGGCGGGACCTTTTGCAGCTATACTATGCATTCTGCACCAAGAAGCACTCTGTGGCAAAAGTCTACAAATGAAGAACGTGATGGATGTTGTCGTGAGACGGTGAACGTCTTACGTGCACGGTGTCTCAACCACAGACAGTTTGTGTCATTTCTAGCTGATCTAGAAAAAAGGAATACGGAGAGTCGCTGTATCATTCGGAAGTCAGTTGGTTGAGTCGTGGAAAAGTGCTGTAGAGATTTTTTGAAGAGACGGGAAATAGCATTGTTCATGGCAATGAAAGTCAGAGACATACCTCGGCTCAGTGGCCCAATGTTTTTGTCGGATCTTGCTCTTTTACTGATATCACGCAACATCTCAACGCACTCAATTCACAACTACAGGACACAAAGCTGATTACCGTGATGTTTGACCGCATTAAATCATTCAGATGCAAGCTGACTTTGTGGGCCAATCAGCTGGCAGATGGGACCTGGCTCATTTCTCTTTTTTACAGAGCATAACGGTTGAACCACAGCGCCTGAACGACTACGTAGACATCCTCTCCAGACTACTGGATGATTTTGAAATTCGCTTTCAACAATTGACTGCTCTCGAACTACAGTTTTTTTCATATTGCCACTACGTTCGCAGTCTTGATGGAAATACTGGACCTGCAGTGTGACACTGTTGTGAAACAAAAATACGCTGATGTTGGCGTTCCACATTTCTATGAGAGAAGTTTTCACACTTATTCTGCGCAGCTGCTAGAATTCTAGCGATGTTTGGGAGTACGTACGTTTGCGAACAGTTTTTCTCCAGAATGAAGATATAAAAACAGCATTACGACCAAGACTGATGAGCATCTGAGAGCAACCTTGCGGCTTGCCACTACACTCGACTTCAGGCCTAACGTCGATGGTCTGGTCTCTGTCAAACGCTTTCAGCTGAGTGAACAGAAACATGAGTGACGAGCCATCTGCAGTAGGCCTAGTATTTTTTTTTTTTTAATTTTTTGGAAACTACAGTTTCTGCTTTTTTATTAAAGACAGAGACAACGTCAACTTATTTTAGTAAGCTAAAATGCCTGTGCATGTAATAAACTACACTAAATGTAATTAATAATTATAAAAACTTTATTTTAGCATTTAACTGCAGTGACAGTAGTGTTCGTAAAATTTGATGTTGTGCGGCCCGCTGACTGGTTGTTACTTTCCACTGCGGCCCACATGATGATATGAGTTTGAGACCTCTGCTCTAATCTATCTTTGGACCTACCAACCAAACATCTACAAACAATGTGTATGCTTACTGTGCCTTATAACGAATGTCTGTCTTGGTAAACCTGACTGTATATAGGCCTAATGTCCATGACACAAAATACATATGACGTAGTTTCTTGGCTACCTGCAGTCAAGCAGGATTCCGTACACACTTTCTAGTTTGCATACAATCTACGTGAATGTTAGAAGAGAAATACACAATCGTATTTTCACAAAAATGGTTATTTAAAAAAAAAAGGACTTACCTTGTCAGGTTCCAATCCCGCTCCCCTTGTTAGTAAGTCTCGAACCAAATCCAATTGGCCATTGCTGGCTGCAAGACGCAAACTTTCAGAAGGTTTCGGATCTACAACACGACCTGGACTTATGGACCTTACAAGCCTCGGGATCTCTGGAGACATTTATACAATATCATTTTAAAATTGTACTGTCAACTGCTACTGAATGATTCGGTTACTTTTCACTATTATGTTAAATCAGGACTATCTACTGCTTTCCCCAAGAAGTGAAAGAAAGAGTTCAACTTCAAATTTGGAGCAACGCGTTATTTTTACATGGGTCTTAAAAACTTATATAGGAGGTATGGAGGAGTGATGTAATGGGATGTAAGGAGGGATGGTCATCATGGTATGATGGGATGTGTGGAGGAGTGGTATGATGGGATGTGTGAAGGAGTTGTATGATGGGATGTGTGGAGGAGTGGTGTGATGGGATGTGTGGAGGAGTGGTGTGATGGGATGTGTGGAGGAGTTGTATGATGGGATGTGTGGAGGAGTGGTGTGATGGGATGTGTGGTGGAGCGGTATGATGGGATGTGTGGTATGATGGGATGTGTGGAGGAGTTGTATGATGGGATGTGTGGTATGATGGGATGTGTGGTATGATGGGATGTGTAGTATATGTAAAAGCACGCTTTGCTGCAATTCATAATTTAGTTAATTGTAGCTGGCTGATTAGGTGACCCTTGACGGCTTCTTTAAAGAATATACCAAAAATATTTGCATTGATTTTGTCCACAATAATTTGTTTTAAGGTCTGGCCCATTTTAAATACACAAACCCGCATTAATTGTATGTAGAAAATGAATAGAATTGATCAACTTGAAAGTATTAACGATAGATCCAGCATTAAAATTTCACCACAACTTTTGTTGAAATAAATGAAGCGAGAATTTATTATTTTAAAAATGCAGTACTTATATACTTAAAAATCAAATATTTGACTCATGTTTGTCACAATGTAGTTATATAAATGTCTTAGTTGATAGAATACAAGAATGCACCTTTGAATTCCCTTATTGCCACTTCTTTGGTTAACAATGTTTAGTATACAGTCCCTTTTAAGTTCAAGAGCATTCAGAGCACTGTACTGAGTGGCCTAGATGGCGTCTTACAAATGTCACATTAGACCTTTGAGACTACACATTTTTTGTTCAGTACCCGCTACGTTAATAACACTCTGTCACAATAAGAAAGTGAACTGAGGCCTGGAAGCGGGAAAGTACTTTCTAGAGAGGGCGAGTACCCAACTTAGTCTTACCTTACACAGTTAACAGTACTGACACTATTGTAAAGTCTAGACAATCGACAGAAGTAGGGCCTGTCTAGAATTTTAGATACCCGATGTGTAGTTTTTTCTTACATTATAGTGATAGGCCTAACAGAAAGGTCCAAAAGTAAACGCTCCCATCTACATTCTTTGGGTCCGCGAATTCTAGTATCTATTACCGGTACGTTAAAATAGGATCGGCCCGTCAATTCGAGTCTCATTTCTCTTTCCGACCCAATTCTCCGCCCTAATAAAGTCTTACTTGCACTCTATGACTAGTCTCCTGTTGTTTTTTTTTTTAGTTCTTAATCGAACTAATTGATTGGCTCTATATTTTGTTTGGCCAGGGCTCTGTTAATCGCAGGCTAATTTTCACATAATATTTTTGCCGCAACCGTCCTCCTTTTTTTTTTTATTGTTCACGTTCTATAAACCAGCCAACATTTCAACAATCCCATCTTAGCCCGTGATTTCTAGTATATTTCCACTAGCATTATCCACCGGCTTTTGGAGATCGTTTTAAAGCAGTCTGTTCCAATTAAACGTAACTTCTATTAGAAATAGCTTTACCCATCAACAGCATTCTAAAACATTGACATTTCGCTAAGGATGATATTTTCCTTAGCAGTCTTAATCTTGGTTGTGAGAGGCTGATGACATTCAATATTTAAAAATTGTCATTGTAGTGTTTTTCGATGTAGGCCTTCTTTATTTCCCATGTCTGAGCTGTATATTACAAGTGTAGAGTAGGCTACATGTATAGTGTACATTGTAAGAGTCATAAATCTCGTAGCCCTGAATTAAAAGCTGGCGAGAGCTACTCATTTGGCGTGGACAAGTAAAAGATTAAACACAGAATAACCCAGCAGAGCAACCGAGAAAGGAGAATGTTCAAACTAGGAAATTATCATTTGTGACATGTAGGCCTACACACACCCCCAAAATATTTTTACTTCAAACAAGCGTCCTCGTAGGACTGACACCCCCCCACACACACACACACACAAACACAAACACGTTCTCAAAGTATATCACGTCGGCACGTTACGTAAAATAATTACATGCGTATTAGAGCTACGACTCGGATTCCGTCCGAATCATAATCAGTTACTCTGCGGCCACTCGCCACGCGTGCCCTAAATTGCATAACAATGCCGCAGGGACATGATTCCATTACTTCAATGACATGTTTGTGTTAACATGGCCCGTGACAAGGAAATGTAGATGTCTCTTAGTCTGCACTATTTCAACCCAACCTGTTTTGCAGGGAAACAACCAAAGCTTTATTTCCCATATAATACATCCCGCCTGCAACAGAAAACAGGCGCTCAACATGCACATGACTTCAGACTACACACACAAACCATGCATAAAGAAAGACATGATGTTGACATACAAGCAAACACAACGCTCAACACAATGCTTTCAATAAACAACAAACTCCTTCCTATTTTACTATCGATTTTGGGAGATTATGACCTAGATTTAGAGGATTTCTAAATCCATATCCAGGGGCGGACTGGCTAAATGGACGTTCGGGCAAATGTCATGTAGCACCAGTGAAAGGGCCGCGTGGATGCCACTAAGTCTCGCATTGACTTTTAAAAAGATTGTATAATATTCCTTTCTAAAAGGAGCACTCGTAGCGTCTTGATTTACAGACTCTACAGGGCTACTAATCTAACGCATTTTCCGAAATAATGTAATATATAGCCTACATCCGTAGACAGTGCTTTTTAATGGGGAATACTCACTAAGCGATTAGCAAGCAACATAAAGCCTATATTTCTTATAATACTATAAAGTTCACTTTGGTGTGAATATATGCGGGCCCATCACAACGCTCCCAGCCTAGTAGATAAAGAGTCGGGTTCACTCCTAGCCACGTTCTCGGGCATATGGAGTTAAATGTACTCCACCTCTTCATTCTCAATTCTTTTGTCCGAGTAGATGGGACACGAATACTTATTGGTATGGCTGAGTTTTGCATCTTGTAATCTTCACAATTCCAGTTATTATCTTGAGCTGTGTAACAGAGTGACCAAAAACTATTTGGAGTCAATTTGCATCAGAAAAGAAAAAGACGCACAAAAGACAAGCAGAAAAAAAAGTTAAGAAAGCAAATATTGCTGGAATCCTTTGCCTAAAAAATGCAGTGAAATTATAAATCTGTGTCCCCACAGGCACAAGATATTCACCAATCTTTGTTAAATCTGATGCTGACAGCGTTGTTAAATCTCATGCTGACAGCGTCTGTGAATGAACAAAACACAAAGTCATATAACATTGTGTATGTTGTCAACTCCAAGATGTAGACACTCTGAGAACATGTTGTCAACTCAAAGATGTAGACACTTTGAGAACATATAACATTGTGTATGTTGTCAACTCTAAGATGTAGACAGTCTGAGAACATATAACATTGTGTATGTTTTCAACTCTAAGATGTAGACAGTCTGAGAGCATATAACATTGTGTATGTTTTCAACTCCAAGATGTAGACACTCTGAGACCATATAACATTGTGTATGTTGTCAACTCCAAGATGTAGACACTCTGAGACCATATAACATTGGGTATGTTGTCAACTCCAAGATGTAGACACTCTGAGAGCATATAACATTGTGTATGTTGTCAACTCTAAGATGTAGACACTCTGAGAGCATATATAACATTGGGTATGTTGTCAACTCCAAGATTGTGACAAAAATAAATTTCGCCCACTTAAGGTATCACTCGGTCTAGGCATCTAACTAATTTAATTTTGCTATCTTATTTTTTTACCTCAGCTTGGCCCTTATGACTATCTAAAGCTATTACCA
>JADKLZ010005243.1:20506149-20529372 GCA_021533235.1 Biomphalaria straminea
ACATCACAGAGCTCCACAAGTTTCACAAAGACTTTACCAGTTTATGCAATCACTAAATACACAACAAACTAGAAACATGAATAACTTTCATTTTATCACATCACAGATATTAAGTATATTACCTTTGATTTGATTAAAGGTGCTTGAGGATAAGCCAAGAAATACAAAAGTGTATCAATGCGATTGCGTTGATTGTAACCAATTGTACCTAGGAAATGTAGAAATGTACAATAAATAAGTGAGACCTAAGAAAAAGACAATGTAGAAAATTTTTTAAAAACATCTTTGACACTTTAAACTTACCCATAGCTTGCTTGCCCATAGCACACTGATATGTGTTTCTGGGTGACTGGTTGTGATGAGGATATGGAATCAAACCAGCACACACACCAAGTATAGTGAATGGTTCTATTTCCAAATGTGTTGTCTCCCTGGCAAAACATAAAAGTTCAGTGAATCCAAAATATTAGGCATAGACATCATGTAAAACAACCAAATAAAGAGTTTTTTCCACTTACTCTGTAATTTGAGATTCATATAATGCTATCATGCAGTCATTCTCTTCATTCACATCTAGATACTCCACTAAACCTTCATGGAGAAAGTCTTCAAAACATCTACAATGAGATAATTAAAATGATTGAAAAAATTAAAATAAAAGCAATTTTGAGATTCATTACTTAGTTGATTATTAATTTTCATACATTCATAAAAATTAGCATAAAAAAAGAATAACAGGATAAAATATTTTCAAACAAACAATATATTTATAAATACAAAAAGGGATTTTGAGCTTTTGACACTAAACAAGAACAGTGGTATTGATACAATAGAATGTATGGAGTTGGAAGGTCAATCTTATAAAAGCAACATTTATGAACAAATCTTAGTAACTGCAGAGCAAATGAAATGTTAACTTTAAATACGGTACAAACAATTTCCATTTTAGTGAGTTACTTAAAACAGCCTGTTAATAAAAAGAACAGATACACTACCACAGCTTTATTTCTTTGCTTTGGCACACATTGTTTATTAACTAAACTTTAATTCAATTATAAATCTTTCCTTCAGCTAAAACCACTGTATCTAGATGAAAGCTTTACCTAAACTCCCTGCACAAATCTTCAATGTGATGTTTTGTTACAAGTGGTTTCCTATTGCTAACAATAATGTAAGGTCTGAAAGAGAAAAAAAAATGGTTGACATAATGTATTTTGTTTTGTTAACATTAGATAAACTGTTTTAAAACAATCCTAAATTGACTGCTGACAAATGAAGCTTACCTGCAAACACGGCCTCCATCAGATGCTATATAAACACATTTGTGTGAATGGTTAGGGAAGATAGAGACAAAAGCATTGATATAGCCAGCTCTCCTCAGCCTCCTGAACACAGTGACAAATCTCTCATAGTGCAAAATCATACCTAAAATATTACCTGAGAATACAACAACAAAAATGAATAGGGATGGTCAACACACACATTAAATAAAAGTAAATATAATTTTATTAGAATATTAATTTATACTAGTTTTTTTGCATCTTACAGAATAATAAAAACCTCAATTTGTAGTGAAACTAAAAAATCAAAATTGTCTTCTTAATATTTTACAAAGGAAAAAAAGTTTTCCTTTTCACAATAGATGAGAGAAATGTGTTTCATTAAATCTCTTGTGGCACTACAATCTTAAAAATTGTTCTACTGTGTTCTGACATTGAACTTGACCATCATAACAAGAAAAGATATTACAATGTTTCTAGGTTGGTTAACTACAGTATTGATAAAGCAGACCTTACAATTTAGGAAGACTGTGACTAGTTGATTCTATCTGGAATTATGTTAGTTTTTCCAGGTTAGTGTAAATTTGAAAGAGCAGACTTTACCATTTAGAAAGACTGTGTAGTACTTGTTGATTCTATCTCGACTTAAATTCTCTATATCTTCCACACCAAGACTGATAGCTATTCTGGCCACAGGAGGTTCTTCCACATCAACAGTTATATGAGTCATCAATGCCAGATTTTTTACTAGACCACAGCCCTAAAGTCAATGGAGGAATAGAAAGTAGAATTGATCAAAATAACAACAAATGATAGAGCTACCACTTATTACATCGTCATTCATTTAGAAAAATTTTAGTTGGCCAACAAAACATTTGGTAAAAAATTTTTTTTCAAGGATGTAAATAGTTTAGATGAGATACTTACTTCACCTTCTGGTGTGTCAGATGGACATAAGAGTCCCCATTGGGATGGTTGCAGTGACCTTGGACCACTAACTTTGCGAGTTTTTTCAAACTATGGAAGATTATTATCAAAATTGAACTTTTATTACTATTAAAGTGAAATTCTAACAAAAATGAGTAAACTTGCAAACTCAACTAAAAGCAATCTGTTTTGGAACAAAGGTACTACTATAAGGAATATTACTTAATTTCACACAGTAACACTATGTAATAGATACAGGGTTAGCATCCTATTTCAATTACAAATTTCCATTAAAAGTAGTATAGAAAATCATTTTCCTTCCATACTATCTAGTACTGCAGATCATCTCAAACTATTCTCACCATTTCATTGATATCAATCAACAAACAATGTTATCTGCTTGCAAGAATTATGTATAGAAGAAGAAACAATCATACAAACAAAAACAGCAGCAAAAACTTTTTGTGAAACTTCTTACTTTATTTAACACCAACATACATATTAGTTTAGTTGTAATTTGATCTAAATAACTTAACAATATTTGTCCGCCACTACCTGACTGTTTATTCTAGTCATCATGCCAAGAGCAGATATATAACTCAGGCGAGATAAAACTTGGGTAACTCCCCCTCTGTCCATTTTAAAACGTTTGATGGTCCAGTTGCCCTGCAAGATAAAGGAGTAACAGACATTTTTTTAAATTTCTAATTATTTTGTCTTGACTGTTCAAATCATTTTAAGGCTAGATACAAGACACCAATTACAAAGACAAAGAGAAGATGGGATGTGTGGCTGAGAGGCTAAGAACGTTTGAGATTGGCCCTGGCTACGTATTAAGGGGCTCTAGGTATGGCAACTGACTTGAGCAGAATTGTGTTTTACTGATTGCCTAAAGGGAGCATGGAAAACCTCCCAAATAATCCCTCCCCCACAGGTCCACAAACGAGATTGGACCATAGCGCTCTGAGCATTCTATAACAATAAAAGTTGCGCTATATATAAAAGTTATTTAAAAAAACAACAACTTTGTTCTTCTGGCAATCAATTCATTAAATACAAAATTATCTGATATAAACAGTTGCCATGTAACTTTTGAGTGAATCTGGTGTGAATGTATTTTTTGTTTTCTATAATTATTTATGTTTAGTATGGTGTAATGCACAAATTGTAAGACAAATAACAATAATTTATTAAAGTGTTTCAGTGTAAATATGTTAATGCAAAGTAAACACACTCACTGTTGCTATTGCATTGGCCAAACCATTGGTGATAGGATCTGTTCGCATGAACTTTGTGATATCAAATTCTGTGACCCTGACTTTAGGAATGTTTTTATCAGCAACTTTCTTCAGCTGTTAGGAAAGAAAAAGGAATCAAAAACATTGGCATTTAGAAAGTAGAGTCTTGTCTTATTAACATACACACAGTGAATCAAAGACATTAGCATTTAGAGTGATCTTCAGTCTCGCATATGAAGGTAGTCATTCTCTGCTGCAGTGTCTGATATGTCTCAAACTTCCTCAGGTCTGTTAATGCTTTCTCCTAAAGAGAGCTATTCAGTTATCAATGTCTCCATGTCTCCAGAAATAGTCTTGAGTTTGGATTAGTCAAGTTTGGTAATGGTGTTACAGCACCCTCTATGTCTATTTTTTTTTTCTCTGAAGGATTGTGTTAGTTCCACAACACACCAAAAACAAGTTCATTTCGTGTGGTAGCTTCAGCGTCAGAGTAATGAATGGTATGTGGGTGAAAGTAATGGATACCTGAGGTTCATCTTTTTACTTTTATTAACTTTGAAGTGAAAAAAAGTGGTTAGGTTTGTGTTTTTTTTAATAATAATGGATTAAATGAAGAATTATAAGGTTAAATCTTTCAGTATATAGATTTTTAATGAATTTTTTTAAACTTCCTATTTTCATAATCAATTAAAACTTATTAAAAGAAATATTTTTTTAAATAATTTAATTTATTTATTACATATTTGTAGTTCATTAAATTTTCTTTAAAATAAAATCAAATATGTTAGGTTACATTATCAAATACAAAAGTTATGTTAGTAACTCTATCCCATTGCAGATTTTTGTTCATCCATTTTTTTCTATCAAAATAATTCACACTTAAAAAGTTACAGTATAATAACATAGAAGAGGATGAAATTTATGTGTACTTGAGCTAATCAGATATAATATAAAAAAAATTATTTAAACAGAGCTCTTATACTGTATACTGTATTAAAAACATTTTGAAAAAATTAACTGATAAAAACTGGTAAATACATAGATGCATAGAGTAAGCTAATTTCAAAATAAATATAGAAAAAAAAGGGCGGGGATATAAACAATGATGGTAATCCTACTGTATAAAAGTAAAATTTAACATGCAAATCATCTAATTTAATTGCCAGATTTCATAACATTAAATCTTCACATTCTGCTTAAGAGTTTATCATAGCAGATGACTTTAAATATAGTCTGTATCTATATTATTTAGTATGAGTATGAGGTAATTATAAGATAAGATAAGATAACTTTATTGATCCAAACAAATGGAAATTTGTCTTGACTACAATTGACAACCTCAGCGTAACTACTGTACAATAATAATATAGATTTACAATATAGATGCACATATGTACAACATTCACACATGAAAGAACACATACACACTCATAACCAGTGCTTATAAATAGATTTCTATGTACCTCTCGATGATGAAAAAGTTAATTTATAATGTTGGTCATCCATGGTCTATTGTTACTGAATGTTTTTAATTTTCTTTTTTCATTTAATACTGTTTTCACAGAACTGGATGTATGAATTAACAGTTGTGTTAAGTTCATCTGTCTGGGCAGTTGTTCACAAACATGTCCCAATCTGTTTGCTCCTGACAACTTTGTAGCAGTAAAACAGCGTCGTCCGACCCTGATTGGGTGGATTGTAATGATGATCGAGATGTGTAGTCTATCCTTATGTTGCCACAACACATGTCCAAGGTCCCATTGTGCCGTGTGGGAAAATCAACACACTGACTACATGTTGGCAAGCGCTGAGCCAACGAAAGATGATTCAAATGTCCCACAACCAGCCGGACAGCATCAGAACCCATACTCCAGACTATGTGTACGATTTTGTCTAGTATATGTTCTGCCGCTCTCTCTGTGTTGGACGTGGGTGGTATATACACAAGCACAACGTAGATCCCTGCAGACTCCCTTGGCAGGCAGCATAGCCTGAGATTGTTACACAGTAGTTCAGTATCGGCCAGACACACTTTAGTTTTGATTGAAATATTGTTGACACAGCAATACTGTTTATTGACATAAATAGCCAGTCCCCCTCCTCTTGTTTTGCCACTATCTGTTGTTCTGTCTGATCTGTACAAAAGAAACGCATACAAGTCTACTGAAGCGTCGGGAATAATTTCATTTAGCCATTAGCCATATTGTTTCAGAGAGACAGAATAGTGAGCTTTCACAGAATTGGTAGAAATGTTAGCAGCAATCAAGTTCGTCCATTTTGTTAGTGATCTAACATTATATTATGTATTGGCTATTATGTATCAGCCATTTGTTTCCAAGATGGCGGGTGTATACATAGATTCATTGATGCTCATATTATTTATACTATCCACTGAAACACTGTTTTTTTACATGCACAATAACAAATTAGTCCAAAAAAAACAAACAAGAAACACTTTTATTCCATGAAACACAATAAACGGAATGATAGAAAACAAATGCTGACTACATCACAGTGTAATCAGGTCGCCTGCCGAGCAGCGCCCCGGAAGTAGAAAGTAAGCTGACGCATACATAACAAAGACAACAGGAGACAAGGCAAAAAGATCATAATTAATTGATGGACTCCAAACCTTAAATGCTAGACCCTATATTTTTATTTTAAATTTTGAAATGTTTGTTTAAAAACTTACCAATTGGAAGGTGATCTGTTTTTAAATAGAACTTATCATAACAAAAATATAACAAAACATTGAAACTAAGCATTTTTGAAGTTACACTTAACAGTAGGGTATGCCAACTTACATCAAGGTTATAGAGTTTAAACAAATCTTCAAAAAGGAGAGCAAGCAACTGGCCAGCTAATTCTAATCTTTTGTTGCCATAATAATCACTGTCATCCAACTTTATTTTGCCAGCTTGAGTTAGAATTATCCTGCGAACCATTAAAGCCAAATATACAGCCTTTTGTCTAAAGTTCCAATCCACAACCTAAAAAAAAAAAATAAAATCTTTATAAAACAGAATATGGATGTGAAATGCTTTTGGAAGCAGCATCACAAACAAAATGAAAAAAAAGTATACAAGAGTATCCAAATTTCAATAAGACCCTTTGAGGACTTCCTGACCATTATTAAAAAAAAAATTCAGGTTGTATGACTAAATGCCAAGATCCTTAAGAGTCACAAATATTCCTGCAAAGTATTGGGAAGGGGAAAAAAGCACAATAAATAAAGTATGGGAAAGCAATATAAAAAAAAATTGATGGGTGCCTTCACACTAAAATAAAAATTTTGAAAGGCACAATACAGAAAGGATTCAAGTAAAGTTGATGTTCTAGCAGTCCATAACACATAGAAATGAGTGACATATTTTCATTAACCAGCAGATGTTTTTGATAAATGATGTTTTTTAAAGGTAATTTATTAGTTCTATTACATTTTACAGAAGATTTAGATCAGAAAGTATATAATGATCAATACTTGACTCTTATCTAACATTTCTGATATTAAAATTATAATATTAAGAACAAACATCTAGACATTCCTTTCAAAGCTGTTATTTAGTGATCACTGCAGGTCAATGTCATAAAGGGGCTTCTAAAAATAACAACTCAACCTACTGTAACATGGGCTAGTATCACATTTTTTAGAACATCTCTAGCTTCATCCGCCTTAGACTTTTTTGTACCATACATTCTTTGTCGAATCTTGGAATAAATATACTCTAATGCCTGTGAAGTAGACCAGGGAACAATTCTCTTCATTACATCAAATACATAAATATTGATGAGTTCATTTCGTTTTTCACTGTGTTAATGAAAGCATGTTAAAATAAACAGGAACCAAATATTGTTGGTTACTACCTGCAAGGGAGTGAACACCTGGGCTCTGTGACATTCTGCAAGACAAGGTGACATTGCATCAAAAGTTTCCTCTTCATTTCCTACAAGTTGCATTATATCCTGGTCACTAGCAATATCTAAAGCTTTGAAAGCAATACAGATTGGAATGTCCTGTAGAAATAGTTTGAAAATCAGCTTTTAATTCTTTCAGTCAGATAGGACACTAGTTTTTAGTATTCTTATGAAAGGCTTAAGAAACCAGATTAAGTTACTAGTCGATAGTAATCAGGTTAAATATTTAATTAACACTTGGACAAAATATATGTAGTAAAAGGTGTAAGTATTCAATTACTCAATGGTTTACTTATTAGTTAAAATATATTTAGCAGGTCAAAAAAATGAAACAGATCAAAAAACAAAAACGAGATACAAAGACTTCAGTGTAAATTAATGTAATTTCTATATATTATGTAAATATATAAATCCATATTATGTACATTTGTGCATAGGTAATAAAAAAAAATTAGATGAAGAATTAAAATCATGACTATACTAGATGCCATGAGAATATTACAGGCATGAAAAGACCTGCAAACAAAAGTGCTTTGATTAACAGAAAGTTCCACTTTTCACATTGTTTTTAAAATAGTCATTCTTTGTAAAAAAACAACAACTATTGCCACCACCAAAATCACTGACGATGCAGGTAACAAGGAGGTATATGTTATTAATCCCAACATGTTGAAAAGCAAAAGTGTCAGTAGAAGTACAAAGAAAATTATTTATTAAACATAGACCAAAAATAATATATATGGCAGTTAAATGACCAAAATCCAAAGGCAATATTCTCAAGTATGGGTATGGTGTCTTAAAAATGACCTATGGGTAAAATAACCCCACTGCCTAATCCACTTGCATTCGGCTAAAGGCGAATAGTGGAGACTCCCCCTCCCCATCTGCTTTTTGATGAAAGTGTAGATTGCACTATACCAAAGAGAGGTCTATGTCTAACTACTGCTCTAAAATAGCATATAAACTCATCAAGATGATTTTTGGAGCTGTTGTATGTCATAGCGTGAAGGGGCCTGGATACAGAAAGTGACAATTCCACAGTGCTGCCAAGGGAACATGAAAAAACAGTAAAATGTGAGGATTGAATAAAAAGCCTGAGGAAACCCCTCAGCATGAACTAAATGCCAGGAAAGAAAAATTTATATGAGCTCTCCTAAAATGTCTGTGCATGGTCGTTTCTTACACAAATGGAATTGTTAAATAAACATACTAAGATGGATAAGTAAGTGGATATACATAATTTATGACAAATAATTAGCTGTTGCGCATAGTTTGAGCACGATAAAGGTCAAAGTGAAATAAAAATGTCTATTTTTAATAG
This sequence comes from Biomphalaria straminea, assembly GCA_021533235.1. Lineage (NCBI taxonomy): Eukaryota > Metazoa > Mollusca > Gastropoda > Planorbidae > Biomphalaria > Biomphalaria straminea. The sequence goes on from JADKLZ010005243.1 coordinate 20,514,831, forward strand.
TGCTTTTTGTTTCTGAGATACACGTGATAAGTTCTTACCTCTGAGAATATGTTATGTTTTAAATAGAAATTTCCTTTCTTTGTGGTCACATAAGTTTTACTTTTTCTTTCATGGGTAGAGCTGTACAAAAACAGAGATATTTGATAGAATGATAATGATTAAACTAAAAGATACACTGATACAAACAGAAAGTCTTGCAATACAATCTAATAAACTAAAATCCCTAAGTCTAAAGTGAATATTTGGTATAAAGAGCCATAAACAAGAAAAACATTGTAAAAAATACTTTAAAAAAAAAAAGACAATACAACTTTATACAACTTATAGAGTGATTATATTTCTCTTAATTAATAAGGACTGTTAGCTTTAAAAAAAAAAAAATCGTTACCCCCACCCTACACTTAGAAAGATTCTTGGTTTAGCGAATGTAAAGATGTACTAGAACTTATAAATTTCCAATAATAGGCATTTAGATCTATGCCTAGAAGACTACTGAGCAAAATGTTCCTGAACATTAATTTATTAGACTCTTGAATGAATAATGCCTAATGACCATAATGGTCAAACTAGAATTTTCACAGTGTAGCCAATGAGCTAGTAATTCTTTTCCCATCACAGGACATAAACAAAAAAATTGGGAGAGTTGAGAAAAATGAAATAATTAATTCTTTTTAACTTTATAAAGACCATAAAGAAAATACTTAAAATGTATGTATTGTAATAGTTTAAAAAAAATAATACATAAAACTGTTCTTACCTAGTCACTGAACACTCAATATTGCCTTTGCTATCTTTGTCAACAATCATTCTGTTTTTAGACAACTGTTCCTGGATTAAAATAACTTTTTCTGTTCCTCTTACAATAAAGTAGCCACCAGGATCCATTGGGCATTCATTAAGCTGTGCCATTTCCGCAGCAGTTTTTCCAGTTAGAACACAATTAGAACTTCTTAACATAATAGGCATCCTGGAATATACAATTCACTTACTTTACTAGCTTAAGCCAAAAGAATACATTTTTTTTTAAACAGAGGTTTTAGGTAAGTTATTATTTGTTAGAACCTAATAGTCTATGGACAAGTCAAGTCCTCAAGTTCTAAAGGCAAAAGTTTAAAGAGGTATTATGGGTCATCAATCCAAGTTAGATTGTTCTCAAATCTTGAGATCTGAACCAACAGCCAAGTTTTCAAGCCCTCTATCATTTCGCCCATAAAGATATTAGTATAATTTTAGAATGGCATAACAAATCCTGCATTAGAGATAGTAAGATTTTCTTGCGTCCACAAATTTTAATAGATGTAACTTTTTTTTTCATTATTTAATTTCTACAGTGGCCATTTCTGGTTAAGATGTGACAAAGGATTCCAGCTCCCATAACCTTATTGTGCTTTCTCTATGGAAACGTATAGAAGTGGGTGAGCTTTTGTTGTAATTTATTTAATGTATGTCTCGCTTGGATGAGAATGGGACAGAGACTGGGCATCCTAGTGCAACAAGTACACCATGCTGTTCCACATGGGGGCTATCATAGCACTGGGCAGCTGGATTGCAGCCCTCTCACTGCTTATGTGGAGGTTACAGAATAGGAATAGGAAGTAAATTCCCTGTAGTCATGCAGCCTCTGCAGCTAATAGTGATCATTTTTCCTTTTCTGCAGGTTGTGCACTATGTTACATGGTATGAACAGAGATGCATTATTATGTTGACTGCTGTTAGGTACTCAATAATTCTTAATTGTAATTATTTAGAGATGCACCATAGTAGACGCATAGTGACGGGACTAGTGACGTTTGGGATATGTTGGATTAGAGACTTAGAAATCAGTTAGCGCTAGAATCTCTTAGGGTGTAGACGTGGTTTTATTCTTATTAGTAATATTGAGACATTTGACTGTGGCCTATTTCGTTATTAAAGGATTATTTAAACTGTTCATCAGCATTCATCACTTCTGTTACTAGTTAAAATCGATGTGTCTTGTTTCATGTATGTATTGGATAATTAACTGCATTGAATACACCCGTACACTAAAACTCAAACGCCTGCTGAGTAATTGAAGTTAACTCCAGTACAGCCTGAAGACAAGCAAACATCACACTGCATTGTGGAACCTTCAGACATGACTGGGGGTGAAAAGTCTGATAAAATACTATGGTGCTGATCATACCCTACTATACTTCATTAAAGCTTAAGATCTGACAAAATATGCAGGTTTGTGTATCCGTATAAAATGATACTCTATTCCTTCATATTCAGTCATATCCAGATTTTAAATTTAAACTTGTGGGGACATTTATTTTTAGAACCCTAGAAAAGATTATGATATATTTGCAATTATATGTAAACTAATTAGCTGATACTCATGTAAAGAAAAACTTTCTACAGGTTGTTTATTTTTACCAGTATCTTTTTTTTTATCCTACTAGGGAAGGACCCACATTATAATACTGCTTCCAACCACACTTTTGGCCTGTGTCTTGCTCATTTAAAGAAGCAGTCTAATAGGGACATTATTTTACACAACTTTATCGTCCCTTACACAAACATTTTTTTAAAGGCATCAGTTCAGCTTTACGCCGATTTCTTTGGTTTGTCAATTTTAGATCAGGATCCAGACCTTATCTGTAGCTTAAATACACAGAAGTTGCAACCCATTAACAGCTATAGTCATCTCATATACAAAAACACAACAGATGCCACCCATTAACAATCATGCTCTGACAATAGTTTGACTTGTCAACTCTAGATTAAATTCCCCTATGCAAGAGCCATTGAGTTCACAATTAGTCCACACATACATGCGTTTGCACTTCAAAATATTGCTATTCAGAATTTCATTAAAATTAAATTTGTATCTGCTTTTATTAATGGCTATTGTTTATTTTAAATGTGTAAGCTTATATCTTAAATAGAACAGGAATAGGAATAAATGATAAACATTTCTATTTAGCCTTTAAAAGTTGGAACAAAACAAGGCAAATGTGATCTGGGAAAGTTGGGTTAGCGGTGAACTAGCATGTCATCGAATGTGAAAAATGTTTAGTTATTACAACTTAATTACAAGAACATAGTAAGGAAGATCTGTGAAAAAATCATAATTTAGATTGCCTGAATGGGAGAATTATGATTCGGGGCATTGGATTGTATTTATATATTAATATACTTACCTGCCTATTTCTACATTTTTTTTTATGTAAGGTTGTTTTCCTCTGACAAATTCAATGTCCACAGTTATAGGGGCAGAGTATGTAATGTCTCGTAGTCGACACTGAAAAATACGAGTATAATTTTTTAATAATACTGAATTTTTAACCATTTATTAAATCCTGTATGGGTTCCAAAGGGCTGTCAATGCCGGGGGTGAAAGTGGGGATAAGCTCCCACTTTCCAAGAAATGCTCCCATGGCTTGCGTCTCTAAATGCCTCTGACGGTCAAATCCAGCTCCTGGCCTTCACGTGTGATTTTCCAAAAATCCGGCGGAACCTGTTCTTACAAACTGACAGGAGAAGGGGTGAAAGGCGGAACACTGGCGCCTCAAAACCAGTTTAAGCTTCGTGATGATGGGGCACGTCAGCCTGAATAACGCAACCCATCTAGGAGAAGGAAAACTCTGACTCCAAACCTCCACTTTGTGGCGACTTCCCCGTGTGGGTATCGGGGCTTGGAAATGACCAAGAGTAAATAATAACCCCACTGCCTTTCCACTTGCATTTCATTTCACTAGGACGAATAATAGTGGAGCTTCCCCCCCTCTAGGTGCTTTTTGACAGAGGTCTGGACTGCACTATTCCAGACAGAGGTCTATGTCCCATCACACTCTACTACTGGATATAAACCCATCATTTAAGTTTTTTTCTGAACTGGTGAATGTGATAGCGTGAAGGGGCCTGGATCCAGGATGTGACGATTCCACAGGGCATACCCAGGGCACAGTCCACCTTAAGCTTCTCTTTTACAAAATAGTCTCAATTGGAGAGCCCCGTGGATGGCGGAGAATGGACCATTGGCCAACCCCACCTTGTCCCATGAATATTCCAGTTTTATACAGTTTCAAACCCAGATGTCCTTTTAGTTCGGTAGTGGAGCAGATTTTTGCCAGGACTGAAAACTCCCTTAAAAAGCGGGGAAAATATATAAATAGCCTGAGGGAACACCCAGCCTACATCAAATGCCAAGAAAAATTAAGAAAAATTCATACGAGCTCAGACGTCGCCTCGTAAAAGGTCTGCGCATGGCAGTTTCTTCCGGGACAGCCTGCGATAAGTCAGCTACCGGAAATAGAAAACAGACAAACAGCAAACACTTAAACCTCTTGCAACTCAACATCTTAGGCCTACAAAACAAGATAACAGAACTCCAACACATACTCAAGAAACAAGATATTCACATAGCGATACTACAAGAAACACTACTGCCCAAGAAAAAAATAAATATTACAGGCTACACACAGTACAGATGCCTCTGCACCAAATGTCAGGGAATTATGACCCTCATTAGAAACGACACCCAAGCAACAGTAAAACATGTAAAGAACAATACCGACATAGACATGCAAGAAATACTTCTTTGGAGAGGAGGAATCAAATATACTATCAAAAACTTCTACTGCCCACCATCTTCAACAGCAGAAATAGACATAAAACTACCACACTACACAAGGACAATAATAGCTGGTGACTTTAACGCACACACACCATCCCTAGGCTACCCACACTACAACAAACGTGGCAAAGAAATAGAGGATGTAACAAATGCCTCTAACCTCCAACTTCTGCAAAATAAAACATCACCTCCAACATTCCTTCATAGAGCACACAACACAACTAGCAGACCTGACCTAACCTATATCTCTACAGATATTATCAACTCTTCTAAACTTACAGTTCTTGAAGACATAGGTAGTGACCACAGGCCTATACTCCTCAATATTGGAACACCAGGTAGATACCAACACAGAAAAACAACTAGATGGAACTATAAAAAAGCAAACTGGGCAGCTTTTTCACAAGAAACAGACTCAAGACTATCAAGCATAATCGAGACAGATGTCAACTCAACCTATGCAACTATAGTCTCTAACATCTTAGCAGCAGCAAAAAAACACATTCCTCGAGGTCAAGTCAGAAAATACAAACCTTTTTGGACACCAGAACTGAACAATTTAGTAAAAGAGAGAAACATGGCCAGGAAGACTGTAGAAATAAACCCCACTAGAGAGAACAAGACAATGTACAATAAATTAACAGGTCTGATTAGATACTAAATTAAAATAGAAAAAAAGAAAAACTGGACCACAACATGTGAAAACTTAGACCTAAACAAGGATGGTCGAAAGGCCTGGACCCTTCTGCATCGGCTAGCAGGAAAAAAGCAAATTACTAACCCCCAACCATTAAAAGACACTGATGACTTAATTACAGAAAATCTAAAAAAGGCAGAAACCTTCAATAAATACTTTGCTAGCATCAATAAGTCGAAACCAAGAAAACAACTGGACCAGGCTTTTAGCAATATCCTAAAAAGAGAAGAACAAGCTCCAACTGTCAGCTGTCATATCTTTGACGCTCCCTTCACTCTATATGAGTTCAAAACTGCCCAAAAGAACCTTAGGTTAAGAAAATCCCCTGGACCAGATAAAATAACAAATGAAATGATCCGGGGACTAGGATGGCAGGCCCAAAACTGCATACTCAATCTTATCAACTATACATGGAGAACAGGAGACATACCACAGGAATGGAGAACTGCAAACATAATACCCATCCTAAAGAAAAATAAGCCACCAGGAGACCCTAAAAGCTATAGACCAATATCTCTAACATCAAACATTGGCAAAATGGCAGAAAAAATGATTAATAACAGACTTTATTGGTGGCTAGAAAGTACTTGCTCACTCCACAACGCACAAGCTGGCTTCAGGAAAGCAAGTAGAACAGAAGACCACCTCTTTCGTTTTATCCAGGACACAATAGAAGGGTTCCACGAAAACAAACACACTACAGCAGTATTTATAGATTTGCAACAAGCCTATGATAGAGTGTGGAGAAAAGGTCTATTTTTGAAGATGAAAAAAATGGGCATCCATGGAAAAATGTACAGCTGGATCAGGGCTTTCCTAAGAAACAGAACCATCCAAACCCGATTTGAAGGCGCCATCTCTAGTAAAAAAAGTTTGGAAGAAGGCCTACCGCAAGGTTCAGCCCTTAGCTGTACACTCTTTCTAATCTTCATGAATGACCTCCCAGACCTCATTTCAGTCAATAAGGCACTTTACGCAGATGATCTCCTAATTTGGACAACAGAGAAATATCCAGTGCTGACTAGATCCAAATTAAACAGAGCCCTCACAACTATCTCCACGTTTTCAAAATTATGGAAAATGGAAATAAACAAAGAAAAGTCAGTTTATTCAATCTTTAGCCACAGCAATAAAATAGCAAAAAGAAACTACATCCTAAAAATAGACTCACAGCCAATAAATAAAGAAGAAAATCCAACTTATCTTGGTGTAAAATTAGACCAAAGACTGTCTCTAAAACACTTTATGGCTGATTTAAAAGAAAAGGCATCTCAGAGATTAAACATAATGAAACACCTAGCAGGAACATCCTGGGGAGCTGAAAAGAAAACCTTAAGACAGTTATACACTGGATATGTCAGATCTGTCATGGATAACTGTCTCTCCATACAAGTAGCTGCCAACAAAACCTATCAGTCAGCTTTGGACGCAGTCCAAAACCAAGCCTTGCGTCTGGTCAGTGGAGGTATGAGAACCACTCCCACAGCTGCCTGTGAAATAGACTCAAATATTGAACCTCTTAAGTTAAGGCGCAACAGAGCAGCTTTAGAAGCCATTGAGAGATACAGAAGGTTGGAGGATGACCATCCAAATAAATTATTAACACAGAGAAATAGGAAAAACAATAAAAAAAAGCAAAGAACACTGATTCAACTTACTGACGAACTAGCCTTAAAACACCATCTACCCAATAACAGAGAAAAAATTACCAGATTCCCAGACATAACACCTGGACTTAACTATAAACAACCAACAATTAAAACACATCTAATAAATAATACTCTGACAAAAGAATCAAACCCTCTGGAGCTCAAAGTAGGCACGCTTGAAACAATTGAAAGCTATCCAAAAACAACCATCCATATATACACCGACGGATCAGCCTTCAAAGCCACCATCAATGCCGGTCTTGGTGCCCTCCTGGTCTTCCCCAAAAATATACACTTTGAAATAAGTGCACCCTGTGGCGACTACTGCTCAAACTTCCAAGCTGAAATTGAGGCAATTACCATAGCCTTGCAGACAGTCGAAAATAAATTACACGAAGGAATACAAGCACCATCAGATATTGTTGTCTTTACAGACTCACAATCCACTCTTCAAGCACTTAAAAGCAGCACCTCAAAAAGCCCAAGAGAGTTGACAACACTAAAAATGATAATACACCAGATGATGACCAATTTAAACATCAACATCATATTACAGTGGATCCCTGGACACATTGGTGTCATGGGAAATGAAAGGGAAGATAAGCTCTCAAAGGCAGGATCATCTATGGAACAACCAGATAGACCTGTCAACTACCTCACCCTAAGGTCAATGCTAATCAACAACTACAAAGAGGAGTGGCTTAACCAATGGGCAACAGGAAACACAGGCAGAGCCATGTACAAAGAAATGAACATGCCTAACAAACTGGACAGTATTAACTTCCTCCCCCGCAAAGAGCAATGTACAATCTTCCAACTAAGAACAGGACATACACCACATTTAAATTATCATCTCAATAAAATAAATCCCACACAACTCCCACTTTGTAGACACTGCTCCCACCCTTATGAAACTGTAAACCATATCCTTTTTGAATGCCCCCTCCTAATCCACCTTAGGCAGACCCTACTACCACTACAGCCCAACATAACCAACACCCTTTATGGCAGTGCTGAACAACTGAAAAAAACAGCACAGTATTTTTCTTTGGCACAGTCTGCAAAAGAGCTGATAGCTCAGCAGTAAAAAGCTGGTTAGAAGAAGAAGAAGAAATCCTGTATTAAGTTAAATAAAAAACTAAGTACTATTACTATTACATGGACAAGGGAAACAATCCAAGTGTTGGTATAAAAAAAAAAGCAGACAAAATTTAGTTCTTTCAGTGTAGTTTTCAAATGCCTCCTTAAAGTTATAAAAGATGTACATAAATAAGTATGTACAAAAACCACTGACCTCATGTGGAGATATTGATTGAGCTATTCCAAGACTTTCTTGAACATTAGGCATACCCACATAAATGTTTAAGTACCTGATTAAAGAATACAAGCATAAAAACTCTGATGATTTACAGCTGGATACTTAATAAGGTACCACTATAGTGATTACATAAGAAATGGTGTAATGAAAAAATATGTAAAACTGTCATAGAAAGATTACAAAATGTATTGTTATTTATCTTTTTTTTTTATAAATATGATTTCTTTGGTATGATTCAAATACAAATACTTACTTAAGATAAAAATTAGGGTCAGCATCACTTAATATTTTGTCATTTGCTTTCATAATTTTCTTGATCTGGGGGGGGGGGGGGGGAAGGAGGAAAAAAAACATTCAAATACATTTGATTAAGCATACTAATGTTAATTTTTGATCAAAACCATCACATTTAGGGATAGTAAGTGTGACTCTGGACTGACCAGTATTGTAAGTGTGTGCCCTGCTTTCAGATGTGTGAAGAAGTTAAGGTGATCACAAAGTGTGAAAAATAATTCAAATGGTGCAAGGAACTAATGTAAAGGAATTTTTTAAAAGTGACACAGACATAAATTCCATAATACACAAAGTTTTAAAATGTTTTCTAGCATTTAGTATAATATATTTTCACCTCCACATTGATAAAATAATTGAAAGAGTCAATGTGCTGTTTCACTAGTCCTTTTGTTTTCAGAAAGGCTGGTAAGAGTCTCCATTTATCCTGAAAATAATTATTAGGAAAAATTAATTTTTATAGCTCTGTAATAGTTAGACATAGGAAATTAAGAAACTAAAAGTAAACCTTTATCTATTGGTCTATAAAAATAGATATAATGTAATGTATCACTATGCATAGTCAAAATTTAGATCTGGTGTTCACTTGGTCAAGTGTAGAGATTATCAAACATTTTTCCCCTCTGTAATCGAACATACTAGTAATTAAATGTATATAAAAAAGCAAACACAGTATATAAGAATTGTATTTAAAAAGTTCTAATCTTCAAATTTTGTTCTTAAAATTGTTTTCTTCCTTCACACAAATAGAAAATACAATAAACAAGCATATAAATATGTGACCCTGTAGGACCAAGTAAAACAAAGGATGTTTGGACCATGATGCCTTCATCAGCTACAAAACAAAAAAAGAAAGACGCAGGGTCACAAAGTCACATATTATTGTATTATCTACCATAAAGTCATTCACCCCTGCAGCAGTAGATCTTATATCTAGATCTATATGTTTGTTTTTTGAGTCTTCTATATAATATGCACAATTATGGCTAAACTAAATTGCTAACTATGCCTCTCTGCTTATCATTATCTCTAGACTACTAGAGACTATTTCTTCTTCTTCTTCGTTCTCATTGTTATGTTGGAGGGTTCAGATCACTACACCAATATCTGAGATGAACTGCGCAGTGGTTTCCAAGTCAGGGAGCTCTCCATATAGTTTTCTTTCTATTGGGGTGTTTTGGGGCCAGTGTCTTAGTCGGGCCTCTTGGTAAAGAGCGCAGTCTTGGAGGACGTGGTCTGCATTCTCTGATGACACTCCACATGGGCAGATATCACTGGTTCCAATTTTGAGCTTACTAGAGACTAGATTCTAGATCATTTAAATTAGATCTAGATCTATAATAACAATATAAAGATTAAATAATTTTAATACACAATTATAGATCTAGTCAATCTAGATTCTAGATCTACCATCTAGATTCTAGATCTAGATATAGGACTAGATCAAAATGAATAATGTTTTTTTACCTCAACAGTTTTTATTGGTGATGAAAGCTTTTCTTTATCATATCTCATTATACTTTCAATAGATTCCATTTTTGATTTTTCTGCTATGCCTTTACTCCTTCAGACTTTAGTAGCTATCTAGTACATATAATATAGGTACTTTGATAAAAAAATCAACTTTAATGAATCTAAATGAAACTAGTATAGTTAGATAGATCTTTTTGAATGGAGTTCATTGATACCTCATTTATGCTTCTAGGTTAATTAGAACACAAGTTATGACCATTTTAGTGTCGGAAAATTAGCCTATTAAGATACCGAAAAAATTGTGACCGAAAGGAGAAGTCTTTACAGTTAAACTGCTATAACTTTTTTATGCTTAAAGATAATGTAATGAAATTTTCCATAGAAATGCACAATTATGTTCTGATAATTATGACAATTTTAAACCTGTGATATCTATTAACACTTTTTTGTATTCAGCCTTCGATGTAGGGGGAGGTGTTGAAAATCGACAGAAACATAATACATATTCACATATAAATGGTCATAACTTTTAAACCAATAGAGATAATTGAATGAAATTTTCAACAGATATGCATGATTATGTGTTATTTATTTCTTCTTTATGATTCTGAGTTAGAAGTTGAAACTTTTTTTTTTTTTAAAATGTGGGTCGACATTTCGAAAACGACAAAAAAAAAAATACAAGTTGACACTTAAATGGTTATAACTTTTTAACCAATAGAGATATTTAAATGAAATTTTCAACAGAAATGCATGAATATGTGTTATTTGTTTATTCTATTATAATCCTGAGAAAGAAATTCAAAAAAAAATTTTTTTCTTTGTTAACGTGGAACGACAATTTAAAAAACGACCAAAATTTACGTTGGTTATAACTTTGTAACCAATTGAGATATTTAAATGAAATTTAACAGAAATGCATGATTATGTTTTATTTGTTTATTCTATTATAACCCTGAGATTGAAGTTTAAGAAAAAAATTTGGCATGACAAGTTTGAGCTTGAGTTGTTTTTTTTTTTACAAAATATTATGTGGACACTTAAAATGGTTATAACTTTTTAATTGAGAAATTTAAATGAAATTGTTTAAAGAATGCATGCATGATTTTTTTATTTGTTTATTTTAAATTTTATTAGAATCTGAGATTGAAGTTTTATTTTTTTTTCTATGATAAATGTGGAACAACATATTACTATCTTGACACTTAAAATTAAAATGTTGCATCTTTTTAGACTTAAAAAATTACTATTAGGCTTTTAACTGAAATGAACAACTTTTGCTGATACTAATAATAAACTTTGGATAAGCAACATGTTGGAAAAACAACACAAAATAAAAACAAATTTTTTTTTTTCATACTTTGAGAGCTGTAACATTTTAATCTTTAGACTTTAAAAGATAATTATACAAAAGTGAAGAAATAGAAAAAAAAACAACTAGTATTTAATTTATATAATGTAAATAATTAATATAGATTTCTTGATGAGAACAGTCTCAGTGCGTTTGATATATATATATATAAATATTTATAAAGTAATCTAGTCTCTTGACTGTCCTATCTAAGTCTAACTAAGTGCTAAGTCGCTCTAACTCTAGACACTACAACAAGTAACACTGGCTACAGTACACTAATCATTAATGCACTATGAGTAAAATCTTGTCTTATCTACTAGAATACTAGATCTAGATCTAGTACTAGTTTTGACTAGATCTAGATCTAAATCTAGTTAGTATTAGTAACTACGACTTAAATCTTAGACAAGTAGACTGACTAGTAGACTAAGTAGATATATTTAATCTATAATTAATGAATATTTCTAGAGTCTAGAGCAGTGTTTCTCAAACTGTGTGCTGCCGAAGATTTGCAGGTGTGCCGCGGGAGTTTTCAGAACGCCACACGTGCAGCGTTACACAGGTCTGCCTACTATTTAATTTTTATTTTACATTGCGATGACATCACCACTTACAACGACCAGTAATAGTATTTCCATATTGACAGAGAGGGATGTTAGCTATTTAGGTTATCAAATTTGCCAATATACATTATTATAATGACTATAATGTAAGCCACCTCAGCAGGCACACAGCATTTCTTGAATTGGTAACGAAAACAATAAGGGATGTATTTAATGTAAATTCTTTAGGTTGCTGCTAATAATAACGAACTATCAATAAGCATTATTCATTGTTATGCATGGCGTTAAATGAAAAGCAAGAACCCAAACGAAGGTACAAGGAAAATTACATCGGATATGGTTTCATATCTTCGGGACCTGAAGATTCTCCATTGCCATTCTGTTTGATCTGTAATGCAACTCTGTACTCTGTTGAATGAGGCGCTCAAATTAAAGAAACACTTGGAAACAAAACATCCAGCTGTATAAGCGCAACTAAAGGAATAATTGGAAAACATCAGGGCACAATAAAAAAAAAAAAGCTAAGAAACTTACGAACTACCTAAAGCTGCCAGGGATTGATTGCAACTTACAAGGTGCTCAGTTATTAGCAACACGCAAGAAAGCAAACACAGAGGCTGAATCTGTCATTGCAACAGCTTTAGCAATAGTTGTTGAAACTATCTTAGGACCCGATGCCGCCGAAAAAGTTAAGAAACTTCCTTTGTCAAATGATACTATCTCGCGCAGAAGTGAAAACTTATCGTCATGTTTACAAGATCAAATCTGCGAACACTTCGCTTGTCGGACAATGAAGTGTCTCTGTTGTGGTCTCTTCAAGTTAATGAATGCACTGACGTTTGAAGCAAAGCCTAGCTGCTAGCTTTTATTCGGTTTATAAAGGATGAAAAATATGTCAACTAATTCTTATTTTGCAAAGACTTACAAACTACGACCAAAGGCGATAATATTTTCAAGTGGTGAATGAAAACATTTTGCTCTTCAAACTACAATGGAAAAACTGTGTCAGCATTTGCACCGATCGCTGTCGTTCCATGCTGGGAAATAGAAAGGGATTCGTCACTCTTGTATATCAAGAAAATCCAAATGTATTATTTGTTCACTACATGATCCACAGAGAAGCTTTGCCTTGAAATCTTTGCCGAAAGATTAGATGTCTGTGCTGGATCAAGTGATTGAAGTTCTAAACTTCATCAAATCCCGACTTTTCTCTCAGCTCTGTGAAGCAATGGATTCTGACTGCAAATGTCTCCTGTATCACACCAACGTTCGTTGGCTCACCAGGGTAAAAGTGTTAAAGCATGTTTTCAACTTTGACGCACCTGCAGTCAGCATTGCAGCATTACTTTCCAACAAATGGAAGTAATGAGTATGGATGGGTCAGTTATCCATTTGGAAACATTGAAGCTACAACCGAAGAAGAGTAGCTCATTGATTTAAAAAACGATGCAGTTCTTAAGTCACGTTTTGCAGAGAAAAGCCTGGATGTGTTTTGGATTTCAATCAACATTGTCAACAATATCCTGCAATCAGTTTAAAAGCAATCAAAATAATTCTTCCATTTGCATCGTGGTTTTGTGAGTTTGGATTTTCAGCACAAGGCTGAAATCAAGTCTAGAGAAAAGAGAGAGACTTCTTACAATAAACTATGAAATGCGAGTTTGTTTGTCGACTTTGGAGCCTCGATTAGATCGCATTTGCTCTATAAAAAAAAAAAAAACAGCCACACCATTCACATTTCTTTTTATTACAGAACAACGTGGTGTGCCACGAAATTTTAGCAGTTTTTCTACTGTGCCGGCAGACAAAAAAGTTTGAGAAACACTAGTCTAGAGACACTAGAGACTCTAAGAGAGTCTCTAGAGATACTAGAACTAGAATCTAGGGACAGTGTAGCCGTAGGGAGATAGACTGAATTAACTGAATAGATCCAGGACCAGATTCTAGAAATAAGAATGACTATAATTATAAAATAAATAGATTCTAATTTCTAGAAGAATCTAGTCAATCTAGATAATTATTACATTATATTTATAAAATCATTATTATAATTTTTAATAATAATTAAATTAGATTAAAATTAAAATTTACATTATCTCACACAGTGTGACACACTCAATCTGAGATTATTATGATTATCATTATAAATAACATTAGAATCATTAAGAATCATTAGATTCTCGATCTAGATTATGTATAATGTCATTAATGTCTATAGATCTATAAATTTATATAGACTCTATAGACTATACAGTGAGTATACTCCAGCGAATTCAGAGACCTACACTACCGACTAAAGTAAAGCATGTTTGACATAGATCTAGATTAACTCTAGACTAGACAACACGATACCAAATTTTATATTGCTCATTGACATGGATAGAAAAACAAAAACACGGACATTGAAAGTTAAAAACTAGAAATAGTAATAATTTTGAAAACGATATTAAAAAAAAAAAAAAGTTCCATTGTCTAGCTATGGGCAGTTTGATATTTGTTTAAATTGACCCATCCAAACAAAAAAAAAAAAACAACATAATTTGTTATCTTTTCAACAGAGCAAGGAGGGTGGGCAAATTACGACCCGATGGCCAGAT
>JADKLZ010005243.1:20536057-20566786 GCA_021533235.1 Biomphalaria straminea
CGCTGGGGAGGGGGTTTTTAAACACTAAACCCCTCTTGGCTACGCTCATAGAAGCCGGTGACTGATGTATGGATAGTCTTACATTGGAGAAGGGGTTTTATAGAAAATTTCGGAGGGGGTTTTAAAATCCCCCCCCCCTTAGCTATGCTCTTGGAATTTCGAAATTGTCGTTTACATTGTTTTTTTTTGTTCTATAGAAATGGGGGTTTAACTGCAAAACCCCCTGTTAGGGGGTTTTAAACTCAAAACACCTTGGCTGCACTGGGACAAATGATGGTTTAGTATTGAAATCTCGCCTAAAGTTAACAAAATCTAATTAAAAAATCAGTAAGTAAATTTCGACCCCCCCCCCTTCGGGGGGGGATTTCATTTCGGGGGGGGTTTGAACCCCAAGAACCCCCCCCCCCCTGGCTACGCCCATGATGACCATAACAATACTTCTATTCAAGTCAGACCTTTATAGAACCTGGAACCAAAAAGTCGGAAGCCGCATGGACGCTGATACATAAAAAAGGCTATATATAACGATTTTTCTAGAAATTTAACAGTTGATGTTAATCGGTGAGAAATTAATTGGTCTCTAGTTGGACCGTTATAATTTTTCAAAGTAAAAAATAAATAAATGTAAATTTGGCTTGAGTACTAGACTTAGATCAACATGCATCGATTTATAGAATGCCCGGGGCTGACGGTATCAACATCACGAGTTGTATACCCAATTTGAGCTTTTTTTTTAAAATTAATTTTCATTTTTTTTTTGTAATATGAAGGTATTGTCGATTTTTAAAAAGTATTTTAAAATATTTTTATTCTCTTTTTTTTTTAATATAGTTTAAACACGTTTTTTTCCGACATTGTTTTTTTAGTTGGCAACATTGACAGGCATAGCCTCAAGGTGGCGCTCTTTAATGTTCGTGTTGGATTTTATTGTTCTGTAATTTATAAGTAATTTTTACGCATTATCGGTATCTCATAAACACTAGATCTAGATCTATATTCATATTGATGTAATTGATATTAAAGAATATATCTAGAAGTGATGTATGCATTTTACATCCATAGTTTTTCTGGTCATCTATTACTAAAAGAAATAGATCTATAGATTGTTAGAAATTCCTAGTCTCACTTGAGTCTTGAGTGACTTGAGTGTCTGTGAGTGTGATATGTGAGCTTTAGACTTAGTTCTACTACTACTACACTACTAGCCGTAACTAGCCTGTGTCAGTCACTCAGTCAGTGTCATCTCAGTGTGTGTGTGTCTACACTACACTCTACAGTACAGTTGAGAAGGAATCTAGATCTACTCTCCCCACTCTGTTTTCTAGATCTAGGACTAGATCTATTTATAATTTATATTTATTTAATTTATATATAATTTAATATATATACATCTCACCAGTCCTTTAGAAGAGGACTTGTACACTGTCGTCACTACTGGACTACTGGAGTCACTTGACTCTAAAAAATTAGACCAGTTCTAGCTATTCTAGGATCTACTAATTTCTAGAAAAAAAACAACACAACCAAGACTAAGACTAAGTAGATCTACAAGACCAAATAAAATTATTTGTCAGGCTATTCTAACTCAACATAGTCCAAAGCCAAAGACAACATTCATCACATTGATCAACAAACCAAGTCCAAGTGTATAATTATAAAGTGTGTTCGGATGCATGTTTTAAAACAAAGAAATATAAGCCATGTAAGGACATATGATGTGTATATTAAATGATATTAAATGTAATTATATTCAATTCTGTATTCTTTTTACAATTTTTACTCTTATTACAGTTAACATTCTCATCTCCGCAATTAAAGTTAAAAGTATTGCTGAATATATTAGATCTATCAAATCTATGTCTATAGTGTCTATAGTCTATACTTATTTTAAAACTTATTAAATAAAACTTAATTAACATCTATTATTTATATTATCTATAGAAGATGTCATCAAAATCAGACTAAGTAGTAACATTTACTAAAATACTGTGAAATAGTAATAGCAATGATGAAATACTATCTCTAGACTCAGTATCTAGAGTATAAAAATATAGTAGGTCTCTAGTCTAAATTTGGGGCAATAAAAGTAAAGCTGTGTTTCTGCATATTCCCTAGAGCCCTAGTCCCTACCCTATTTTGCACCACTCACCACACAACCCATCATTCCATCATCTTTGTCTCCATGCTTCTTTATTTAGGTAGTTGTGGCAAAACTTGTTACAAGTTACACATTATGCTCCTTTTTTTAAATGGTACTTCCAACACATTGCTAAAGTTTAGTTTTCTTCTAGAAAACATGGGTTCAAATAGTTTAAATGCACCGTTGACGACTGGTATGGAAACAACTTTTTTCTTCTTTTTTTTCCTCCCTCATGGTTAAAAGAATTTTCAAACAACAGTTTTTCATACTTTAAATTTATATTATATACTATTTACATCAAATATATTAGAAGCAAGCTTGTAAAAGTTGTATTAGTAAGGCAAAAAAAAAAACCCTGGAAGTGGGAAGAAAAACAGACACTGATAATTTAGAGATCACATTTTTGATGTTTTTTGTTTTTTTTACATAGGCTGCACTTGAAAATTTATTACACTTTTGAAATGAAATGTGAGAAGTTTTAAAGTTGTGTTATCGATTAATTTAGACAATGGCCTAATTAATGCTTATTGAGGATTTTTTTTTTTAAAGTTTATTATGTTTTTTTTTTATACTTTTAATGGAAATATCACTTTTTTGTTTTCACAAAAATATAGAAGTTAGGATAAAGAACAAAGGTTAATTTTTTTTTTTTCATATTAGATATCATGCCTGACCATAATTCTACCAAGTTTTATCGCTGTAAGTCTTACATGGTGCTTACAAAGTGGAAAATGCCATTTAATAACAAAGAAAACAATGGCCATGGACTGTTTTGGTGAATGTCTATATATAGATTTTTTTTTTGAACAAAACAAAAAACATGTCAGGCTTAGTAAAGCCTAATATTCTGCATATATTCAAATACTTTTTGTGTACTAAACATGTAACAGTCATGCATGCACAAACTTTAAAAGTGCATTTGAAAAAAATGTTTCAGGCGATTTTGATCCCACTTTTTAAATATTTTTTAATTTTCTGCCGTAACAACGCTGCCATTTTGTTCACACTTCTCTGACATTTCTTGAAGCTCAAGACCAGATAATTTGTTTATTTCCTTCAATATTTACATTCTAAACAAGTTAGGTTCATAAATATAAATGAAATCAACTTTGCGGGCTATAAATTTACTACTACTACTAGATCTACTATTAAATTTCTTATTTAATAAATAGATCTATCGTCTGTGAAACTCAATTCCAACTTTTTAACTTTAAACTCGGGGTGTCTCTCTTCTGGCATAGCCAGGGACAAGCTCTCATCATACTTGTTCCATGTCAACCAATGTTAGCTCAAAGCGCCACAAAAAAAAATCATAACTTTCTTACTGTTAAACATAGTCATAATTTATACGCCAGTGGAAAGTTCTGTTAAAGTATTTTAATGATGTACTAAAGAAAAAATGTTTTTTTCAAAGATAAATTTTTTTATTTCACCTCCCTTCTAGTATTGCTATTTAATTTATAAAAGAAGTTTTATTCATTGCACACAATATGGCTGTTGAACATAAATGGTTATGATGAGGCTAGAGTTTCTTTTACTTTCTGCCACATCTGTTATTGCCTTCTTTTCTTGGGGCTAGAACTTGTTTGATAGGGTTATCTTGAACTAGATTGCCACTTTACTGGGTTGCCCTGGAAATCCAGGTTTTTTTTTTTTTTTGTCATTTTCCCTGTTAATCTTAGTTTGCTTGTTTGGTTTGTATGAGCTGCCATTTTGAAACAAAATTGACCTGTTTCATATCTCGCGACCCATAGACTCCACTTTCTTGATTCCTTGCACCCTCCAACAAATCCTTTCTTAAATAACTTCAAGTATCAAAGCACATAATAGATAGCTTTATATTTCTTACATTACCGGTAGTTAGGGAGTCAGCAGACTCAGTAACCCAATATTAGAAAGAAGTTCAATGACTAATTTGATTATCTGAAAAAACGGAATTCGAATTTTGGGATTTTTAGAGTACTCCCATAGTCCAGACAACTCAAATTAAAAGTTTCCTGACATTAGTTGGGGAAAAGTAAAGGTGTTTGAATTTTCCATAAAGTTGAAACAGATTGAGACTTCCAAATATAGATAAATATAAGTGTATAATCTAGACTATAATTCATATATGATGTATGCCTAGATCTTGACGTGATATCTAAATCTTACAGTTACAATGAACAGTCATTGAACATAAGTAATGATTCCTCTCATTCTTAAAATTTTTTCTATACAAACAGAAGAGCTGTTAAAAATCCATTTTGTATTCTAAATTTATTTTTTTAGGTTTCAGCTTGGAACAGATGTTTTTCAATTTTCTAGTGTGACTGGATAGTTTCAGCATGTTTTCGCTACGTATAGTGGCGACAAACTATTACCTGGCTCCGCCAATAAAAGGTCTAGATATAGTGCACTCAGAATTCCGAGATTCATCAGTAAAAAAGATTCCTGTGCTCCAAATATTTGGATCTACGCCAGCAGGTTAGAAATTTCCTCTTTTTGTAGATATATGGTCTTCACGATTCAAAACAAAAGTTCTAAAATCTCAATATATTAGTTTGTAAGGATTAGAGTTTACAATATAAGCATATAATGTGTGTTTCTTCGGGATATATATGTGTGTATATATATATTATATTATATTATATATATTATACTTAATGCTGTGTTAATTTTTAGGATTGTTGCATTTCATGTATGGTATGTTACATGCTGGAATGATTTTAGTCTTTCATGAGTATATTTTTTTTATATTTATGAAAATACACATAGATGTGAGTGCATTACATTTTTGGTTTTCTTCAATGTTTAAAGAATTTTACATTGTTTTAATACCTTGTTATAGAGCCTACTCTTGATTTTGGTTTTAATTTTGTAGGGCACTGTCTTATATCTCACCCCTCACACTGCCAGTGCTGCTCAGATGTATCATTTAAAATGCTATGATTAACAAAGAATATGAAAAAAAATCACAGAAATAATGTCACTGTATTTTCTATGACTGTATATAAATTTATACCTAAATTTGCTTAGATGCTATTAGAAATCATACTGATGCCCTTGCTGGTCATAGCCACATTCTTGTGTGCTTGTGAGTCTTGGAAGCTCACTGCAGAGCTAGAGAGGAGGATCGTAGCAATGGAATTGAGATGTTACAGAAGGGTCCTAGATATATCTGTGATATATAATATATATATATATATATATATATATACATTTAAAGACTACAACACAAACAAAGGGTTACTACAGTAATTTGTGTAAAAAAAATGCAAACTAAAACTCTATGGCCATATTATAAGGTCTTTGGAGCTTGCAAAGACCTTTCTTCAGGGAACAGTACCAGGAAAAAGAAGAAGAGGCAGACAGAGAAAAGAGGAAGACAACGTAAAATAATGGAATGGCCTTCCATTGAAAGAGGCTTGTTTCTATCCAATGTAAAAGACAGGAATGGAGAAAGATATCAACAAATCTTGTGTGGTGCCCCTACAGTCCAACAGACTAATGGATTGGTGAACATGGATGTCAGAATGTATAATTTCTTCTATTATTTGCTTTTTTTTTTTTTTTTTTTTACATACATTTCTAATGTTTTTTTGCTTTTTTTTTAAATGCAAATTCAAAGGTCAGAAAACATGCATGCATATTCATGGAGCCTTTCCTCACCTGTATGTACCCTACGATGGAACGCAACCAGAAGATCGCTTTTTGAGACAGTTTGCTACAAGTCTTGATAGAGCCCTAAATATAGCTAACGGTTCTTCAAATTGTAATTTTCAACATGTTTACAAAATATCAGTTGTTTCTGGGATGTAAGTATTAAAAAAATAGTTTGTTAAAACACAAATTTTTTTTTCATTTAACACATCTGTTCATTTCATAAATGAAATATTTGAATATTTTTTTAGCCCAATTTATGGGTACCATGCAGGTGAAGAGCAGTTTCTCAAAATATATTTCTACAATCCAAATAATATCAAAAAGTAAGTATCCGGTATATGTAATGCATTAAAAAAAACTCATATAAAAATTATGAATTCATAAGCTTTTTATACTTTTTTAAGCAAAAAGTAAAAAAAAATAATAAGCTAATTTGAGATAATTACTTAGAAATAGCTAATTAGTATCTTGTTAACAAGAAAAATACAAGTCTCGTTACTGTCTCTGTAAACAAATATTATTCTATTTTAGAGCATCAGAATTACTTCTGGCTGGAGCTGTTATGAATAAACCCTATCAGCCTCACAATTCACACATTTCATATCCACTACAGGTATTAAGAATACAGATGTCTATAAAACTAATATAAAAAATAATTTGCATTCAGACTTTGTGTAGTTTTGTTTCAATAATCATCTTGGATTAAAAGCATTGGTAACGAATGTTATTTCAGGTTTTCATTGATTACAATCTTTATGGAATGAACTTTGTATCAGTTGGGGCTCTGAAATTTAGAAAGCCTATTACAGGTATGATATTTTTTTGTTGAAACTAAAGGGATACTAACTTGTGTATCATACTTTAAAAAAAAACACAGAATTTCACAAATATTCACAGATGTCATTAATGAGATGAGTTTTTTTTTTTTTTTTTATTATATTTATAGTGTCATTGGATAAAAAGTTAAATAAAAAAATATCTTGGTTGGAATCAGACATCACAAAACAGTCTCCACCATCTAGTTTGTACAGAATATGGCACACAAAAAATGTTCCAGAGTAAGTATAATTATTTCAATCATTATATCTAGCAGTGGTTATTGCTTTTTAATTGACACAAAATATATTTATTGCTTAATGTATGACTAACTGTTGAATATGACTGGTGAGTGGTAAAGCACATAGCCTTTTGACTGAGTGGTCTCAAGTTCAGATCTTGAAATTCAGCTTGCCTCTGAGTCCACCAAACTTGAAAAGGTATCTGACATTAGTTTGGGAAGGTAAAGGCAGTTGGTTGCTATGCTGCCACACATTGATAACTGTATGCCATAGAAACAGATGGGCTTAACATCATCTGTTTCATTGATATTAAAGCAAACCTACTTTACAATAATTAATCAAGTTTTATCCATAACATTTTTTCCATTGCACCAATATTTTTTTAAATTTTGGACTTCAGGAATTCATTTAGGGCAATATGAACAAGATTTTCTCATACTCTTTAAAAAAAAATTGATGTATTAAATTAACTTAAGAAAATTTGTATAATATTAATTTTATTTTGAAGAGAATTTTTTTTTTACTTTACAGAGAACTTTGTCTACCAGACTGTGTTGTACGGCAGAGCACTTGTGAATTAGAAGTAGATGTAGTAGCTGCTGACATAATTAACAAGCAAGATCTTAATAGTAAATTGTTTTTTTATTAACTATTTAAATAGTCATTGCAAAATTACAAAAAATATATATATATAATGTAAAAAAATACTATTGGATGTAATTTTCAGATCCAGACTCTCTTTGTGTCAATCAAGGGCTAGCTGCTTTATGGGAAAATGTCAAAGAAAAAATAAATGTTGAAATGATATCTCAAGATTCTAATCGAGAACAAGGTAATTAAATTACAACAAAAACAAGCCTTTGGCTATTGATTTTAATCAACATTTTAAAAGTTTTTTTACCATGAAAATTTCGTTCAATATTCATATAAATCTACTTTAGAATTGCCCTATTCTTTATTAATAGGAATTTCATTCCACACATTTTTCAATAAGTTGGAAAGCCTAACACTTAACCAATTTACCATTATCTATGCTTAATTATGTGTAATGTAATAGGATATAAAATGTGTACATTTGATATTGTTTTAGCCTGCATTTATGTAACTACAGTTCCATTTACCAAGTTACATTATTATTGTTGATAGTTTCTCACTTTCATTGTTTTTAATTTCAGATGCAAATATAGTTATTTCTAATAGTGAAAGGAAACTTTTAGAAAGATTTCAGGAAATTGTTAGCCAACAGTTAACTTTGAGGTATGTTTATATATAATGTGATTGACTTCATTAAAATTTGTTGCTTTTATCACTAATTTAACTCATCAAGCGCCTATTTATACAGTTTGAAAAAGCTACTCCTAAAGCTTATGCAAAGAGAGGTAACTCTTTAAAAACAAAAATTGAATAATCTATATATATAATCCTCTAAGTAAGAGGTCAAACAACAACAACATGCAAGCGGCAAGTAAATAGGGAAGATCCCATGGCACACGCACGCGGTGTGCATGGACCCAATCCGCACTATTTCATTCACAAAATAGCATAGAAGACATAAATAAATATAGACTGGAAAAAGGAAGTAACTTCGTGTAACTTGAAAACACATGTATATATATCTACTATTGAATTATGATTTCTAAATTATGAAAAAAAAAAAAATTGCATGATCCTCAGTCTTAGAGATTAAATACAATTTAAAGACATAAAATAAAGTACACACAATTGTAATGCACAAATTTTTGTTTCATAAAACTCTCTTATGAATTTATGTAGCGAATGGAAGGGAGGTTAAAAAAGTGGAAGCCGGAAGAGATTATATTGTGTCGTAAGACTCTTGAAACTAGAACGACAATATAGATACTACTCTCAGGTTTGACTTTAGCGCGGGAAATCTGTTATATCATGTTATAAAACGGTTCAATTTAATAATTTATACACCCAAAAATTAGCACGGGTCCAAAGAAAGTTCGGGACTCACTGTGGTCGCATATGTTGTATTTTTTTATTCATGAATTCACTTATAATAACAAGTAAATGGGAAGATCCCATGGCTCGATTATAGAACTTCTCTTCGCAGAGATAGTTTTATGCTTTAGCACATGAACATACTAATTATAGTCCATTTAATCAAATTAACATTCAAATTTGTTTTTCTAAAGCATTGTTACATGAGTGCAGCTATATTCTTAAAATCGCTTAAATTAAGGTCAATTAGCCATTTTCATAGTATTTTTCATTCATGAATTCACGCATTCGCTTTACTTATATCAAGCAATTGGGAAGATCCCATGGCGCAGCATGTTGTGAATGGGAAATAATATATCCAAATCCGCACTATTTTCATTCACAAAATAGCATAGCATTTTTTTTTTTTACTTTAAAAAGATTTTAATAATGTCCGGAAATTTCCAGGACTTTTTCGAATGGCGGCATAGCATTTAATAACATTTCAGGAGATTTCCAGGGGGCTCCTGGTAAATCAAGAGGCCGCGGGAAATCTATTATGTTTAATAAAATCTTATCTTATATAATACAGACGTCACTTCAAAAAAAGAAGATGATTACGTCCTACGCGTCATGCATTCAGTCATGCATATTTACCAGGGACGTAAATTCTGCCAAGTCACTGGTTTTCCTGGCTTGCTCAGGCAAACCATTCTGCTCAGGCAAACCAAATGGTTCATTTTAATAATTCATACACCTAAAAATTAGCACGGGTCCAAAGAAAGTTCGGGACCCACTGTGGTGGCATATGTTGTAGTATTTTTTATTCATGAATTTACTTATAACAAGTAAATGGGAAGATCCCATGGCGCAGCATGGTGTGAATGGAAGTGGTGTATCCAAATCAGCACTATTTTCATTCACAAAATAGCATAGACATAAATAAATATAGACTGGAAAAAGGAATTAACTTCATGTAACTTGATTTAATTTTTTATACACCTAAAAAATTAGCACTGGTCCAAGGAAAGTGCGGGACCCACTGGGGTCGCATATATGCCTGCCCTGGAAAATAGCGGCGTATGCTATGCCGCCGGTCGACTAGTAATTTTTAATATCTTTAGAAAAAAACAGCTTAAAATACTCAATTTCCTAGATACGCATTATTTACTGAAGTGTTGGTTTATTCATAAAAAAATTTTTTCATAAGGATGAAAAGGAGAGCTATTCTAGTTCTTGTTCTGAAACATAACAGTCTCTTATATGAAATAAAATATAGTGTACATTTTTATGCATCCTAACATTAAAGAATGTGTTGAAATGAAAAACATAATGCTTTCAAATATTGTTGTTTGAAAGTTGAAAAAAAAACATCAATCAACAAAAAAAAGTATTAGTTATTTTAACTAAAATGTAATATCTAACACATTATTTTTTCATTTTTATTGTAGACCAAGTCAGCCGTCTCAACTTTCATCTATCAATCAATCAAGTGAAGGTATATTCTGTTGTTTTAGCATTATATTAGACAATTCTTTGGTTTATTTTCTGTCAAATTAGCTAGCAAGAAATTACTAAGATGTGGATTATAAAGTTAAAAAAAAAAAGATTTTAGCCATTTTCCCTATTAAATATGAAACTAAAGAAATGGTGACAGCTTTTTTTTGTTTGCTTTTTTTTTTTTTAAACTGATTTTCAAACTGAATTTATTAAGTACGAAAACTTACAACTAACATTTTTCATTAAATTATGCATAGTAACTAGCTTAGTAACAGTAAAGGTGACAGCAAATATATTTAAACTCAAAATTGTGAATACAAATTAATTTTTTGTTTATATGTATGTATTCTAATTCACTTGTTTTTTTTGTTTTTTTTTAAAATCAGATTCACACATTGCTTCTACTAGTTCATCACAGTCAGATGCCCATAATGATGAGTGTCCAGTTATTGATGCAGTGCTGATCAATAGAATTGTTTCTTCTAGTCAAAGTTTCACTAAAAGTCAAAGAACACAATCAGGTTAACTCAACCTTCCAACTTCACTCTTCTGGTGTCTTAGAAATATATTGCAGGTCTTTAATATTAGTTATGTTAACCCAGTCAGTCTTACTGAGCATGTCACAGCATAATCCTAGTGTGTTATCAATCATCAGGTTGTTAATGGAGGCTAGAAGTAGTTTCTTAAACTTTCCTATAAGAAGATCTCATCATGTCTAGCTTAGAACGAGAGCATGTATTAGCCTCCACCCAGGAAATTAGGATTTTTAAAGCTTTTTTTATATTCTAAAGGTATAAAAAGTATACATTAGTGCAATGTACCACCAATAAAAACAATTTAAAGATTTAACCAATGGGAAAAGTATCTTCCTTGAGGTCTTGAATGAGAGATTGTCCTTTAGAAAATGATCAATTAGGTAATCATTCAATAACATCAGACAAGGCAGGTTCAAAATGAACCGTTTCTTTTTAATCAACTCATTGAATACATGAAAATTAACAATGTATTAATAATATTAATATACAAGCTCATATATCCATATTATGTGGCATCATGTCATGAGTTGACCTAATAATATATTATTGGCAAAACTTTCAATACGTACACAGCTTCTTTTTGTATTGTCACATATAGGGTTGTGATTATTGATAGTTATTAGCTCATACCTTCTGATATTCTTGCTGAAAATATTGAAAGCTGCCTTCCTGACTTTGTGGGCCAATTTTGAGTTTGTGTTTCCACACAAAATATCTTTGTAACCTTGTTACATGTTATGCTATTGTTTCCTTCTTTTTATGGTATAAAAACTCTCTCAAATTTTGTTCTGCATTGACCATTTCAGACTCTCAAGACACAAGTGTTACCAATATCTTAGCCTCACTGCTTGATGAATCTGTTTCACTACTTCCAAGTCAGATAGCCTCTTTAGAAGAACAAGACAGCATAATAAATAACAGCCTATTGTTGACTGAACAAGATGAGATGGAGGATGAAGCTGAGACTCAATTAATGCAAAAAGCAGAAGAAGCTAGTTTCACTGAATTATTGGGGTATTTCATGACTTTTAGTGGTTACAAGTTGTACATTTATTTTATGATACATCACTTAAATAAAAAAATCCTTTTAGAATGGAGAAATACTTGCAACTAGCTCCATATATTTTTTTATAGTGCCTGCTTTCTGTTATAGTCACATTATACATGTTTACTGAAAAGTTGTTCATTTTGTACCATTAGCAGTGTCATTGGTACTATACTTAATTATTCATTATTGTAAACAGACAAAAATGTATGAGTAGATTCCTAAGAACATAACATATTTAGTGCCCTTTGTTGAACTTAAATCTTATTGACTCATTTTTTTAAATATTCCTAGTGGTAAGAAAAGTTAATTAAAAGGCTTGTTCATGACAGCTTACCTAGTCTAGATGTGACATGAACCACCAATATTTTGAGGACCTTAAGTGATATGACCTTCCAGTGATAAACTACTAATTCCTTCCTATGATTTTCTTGGACAGTCCATTATCTTTGGAATGATGCTCTCAGCATTAAATAAAGATCTTTCTGAGATTTACACATAAAGATCATTTGTTCATTATCTTTCTTCCTTAAATAGTTATAATTTAATTAAGTCTATAATAATTTCTCTTTGTCCAGAGTTTTATTCTATATCAACATAAAGTATTAAATGCAGTTACTTACATTTTTAGGAGTCTATTTTATTTATGAACATAAAAACTTGATCTGTGAACAATTGATTAACAAATATTGTAGATCTAAATATCTTACTGATGAGCAAGCTAGAGATATTTTATTGAAGATTTTCATGAGTTTGACTTCTAGTGGATCTTCATATTCTGATAAAATATCTAGCCAATCAAGCACTGGATACACAATAACTTTTTATTGTGTATGGTATTCCCAGCTACAGAAATAGTTTAAAGCAATGCCAGTGACCAGTCTGACTATAACTTACATAGGTATGATTCTGATCAAGCTGTTAAAATGGTTATCACACCAGAAAGTCCACTAAGTGGTGGGAAAGGATTTTTTCAAATCATTGCATGAAAAAGGAGGTGCTACTTATCCCTCATCAGTTATTTGTCTACACCCACCCACATGTATATACAAGAAACATTATTGATTAGATTAACTATAGTGACCTTAAATGTATTGTTTTATGTATATATATATATTTTTTTTTTTTAACAAACTGTGATGTCTACAGAATCAAACCGCATTAACAGTTTGTAGAGCTTATTTATTTTTTGTCTTCAGCTTCAGGAGTAAATCAAAGGATTTTTCATATCATGATGGTGTAGAAATGGATGAAGAAGATCATGATAGTGAGGTGGAACTTCTACCCCAGTTTGATGGAGCTTCAGATAGGATACCAAGTAAATACTTTTCCTAAATGTAGAACTATTATAAATGTAAAAACAACTTACTACTCACTCAGGGGTGCATTGATGAAGCTCACTCTTATTGGTCAGAAGGGGGACAATGACATTTTGTTCACAGACAAATCACATGACAATTTGTTCACATGACCATTCATTCTCTCGACATATTGAACAAATTGTCAGTGAAGGATTTTTCATTACCTAACTGTCAGAGAGTGATTTGTTGTGTGAACAAATTGTCATGAATGAAATGTCCATGAATAAATAGTGGTGGAAATGTCAGAAGCTAACGAGTCCAGTTCAAAAAGAGGACATTTTACTCTTCTGAAAACCTTCTTGAAAATAAACAGGAATTCAGATGAATAAAACAAACCATAAGGTTTTATAGGCAGCTTAATGCTTAAAATACTGACTACATTTTAATCCATGTATGAAACCAAAGTAACAGGAAAGACATTAATTATGAAGAATCCTCATTTCCGTAACGATTGCTGAATGGAAATCTGCAGCAAAGAAAACTCAGACACAATGTTTTCATTCTTGTGGGCCTAAGAATGAAAACAGTGTAGGTGCAAAAATAAATGGATATGGAATTAAAATATTATGCTTACTTTGCTTCAAAGAATGCAGCAGAATTTTTTTTTGTAGCATCTACACATCTAATAGATGAAAATGGATAAATGACTATAAAATTCTTCTGCATCTTCAGCATTACATTGATGGTTTTATTCCTGATTAAGATTAAGGTGGTGGGGATTCTCAGTTGTTATCAATGTGGGAGATTTCACTTTTTACCAACCTGGCTTGGTACAGAGAATCTGAATTGTTTTTCAAAGCACTATCATTTAAAATGATTTAAAAGGATTAGAAATACCATTCCAATATGCAGTTGTTGTTTCGTCCACCAGTATTGACAAAAATGTCTGGGGAGTTACATAAGATTGCCAAAATTGTGAACATCTTTGGTAAAAGAAAATTAAAATAATTGAAATAGCTATTCAAGCCTTTTGTACTGCAACAAATAATAATCAATGATACATGTGCATCCTTTTGTCTCTCAGTAAAGATATTCAAAGATCTATTTTCTTCTTTGATTTATAGATATTTGTTACCTATGTTGCATGAATGAAGGTAACTGATTACTAGTTGGAATTTCTCTCGTTTTTTTATTTGTGTATGTGCATTAGTGTTTAGTAGAAACAAACAAATATTATTTTTTAATGGATGAATTCTATGTTGATCATTATGATTTATTTTTTTGTTTTGTTTTGATTTGTTAACAGTTAAAATATATATGCATGGAATTGTTAAAGCATTTTATTTTCTATTATAAGACACTGAAAGTAACCAAGAATTATTATTTTTTTTTTCCACTAAAACTTGTTACTTTTGATAATTATAAGTCATTGCTTTTTAAATAATTTATTAGCTTTATTAAACCAATAGAACCAATGAAAAGGCATAATAAAACAATGACTTTTTAATCCTAAGTTATTCTACATTTTATTTTTCATTTGGGGGTAGTTTATTTGTAAATCTTTCAAATTCTGATGGTTTATAATTTTCCTAAAATAATAAAAATCATTCTATAAAAGGCTTAGCATGAAATAATGGAGATTTTGGCTACTTTACTTAAAAATGTCGTATACATGGGCATTCTATAGTATGACTGAGTTTCTGCTTTTACTGTAACTTATACCTACCTGTACACATGTAGTAAAAATTTTAAACTGAAACTGTTTGATACTTTAATAAAAAAGTAACTTTGATACTTTAATTAAAAGTAACTTTAAAAATGCTTGTTTTTCAAGCTTAAAATTATTCTTTTCTACAGATTCAAACAACAGTAAAAGTCAAAAGCAAATGCAGGATGACAATACAGTTGTTTCTGATGGCTCTGAACCTTCATCTGCTGTTTTAAAAACTACAAGCATTGTTTGTAAAGATGGGGAAGAAGTGTCTGGCTCTGCTTTGTCTAACAATGCTAGTTCCTATCCAGCATATAGTGATGGTTCTGATGCTTCATCTAGCTCTGGAGTTGTTACAAATAATAGCCTAGTCTTCAATGATAGTTCTGAAAGTTCATTGTCTACCAATAAAATGACTAATTCCCAAAGCAGTCACAGTGGTAATAAAACATGGAGCCAGCCAGGCTGGTCAAATCAAGCCTCCCCATGGTCAGGTGAATACATGGGATGGAATCAAGCACAAAACTATCAAAACTGGAATCAAAGGCAGACTTTACCAACTGGTTATTCTCAGAGAACCACAAGCCAATCAATAGCTCACAATGTGTACTCACCACAGCATTCATTTAGTAATACTTCTCCACAATATCAATATCCACACTACACATCCCCGACCAGGGAGCAACAGTTTCAACAGTGCTACCAAAGCCCAGTACATATGCCATACCAGTCCCCACCATCCTCCCAGGCAACCCAATTGTACCAATCTCCAACATCTCTACATCCCTACAACTCCCCATCTCATTACTTAGGCTCAGCACCTAGTAAGCCTTATCAGTCTTACCAGCTCCCTCCAGTTGACCAGGCTCAAACTTTCAGACCTTTTCAACTTGGCAGTCCCAACCAATCACCAAGAGGTGACACCTTTCAGTCTTCTAATTCACAGATGTCTTCATACTCAGCATCAGAGCCTTTACAACAGAAATGGCTGGGTAGCCATGTTTCATCACAGTCTTTAGAAGCAAACTGCCTTGCACAGAGCAGCTACTTGAAAGCACAATCAGTAGATCCATGTAGTAAAGAAGAGCCTGCTGTTTCAAAACTATGCCCTAAGTCAGAGTGTGAGCAAGGGATGAAGATGGACTATTCTGCTAGTAGCTCAGCTAAAGTACCTGCACCAGAACATTTAGAAACAAAAGTAAAACTAGAGATTACTGTTTCAAATACCTCTACAGATCTGCAGAGCCCTACAGGCTTACATTCACAAGCTCATTTAGAGTCAAATAAGCCAAAGAATTTTGTATCCATATCATGTGACTCTTCACCTGTTGTTAATCCTTCAGTTCAAAATATCAATCCTGAGCTAAAACATTTTGCCACATCTAGCAATATTTGTCATATTCAGTCATGTACCATTGATAATAGCAAGTTTTCAGGAGATAAAACCACCTGTACAGATATGTCAAACTCAAGTGACCCAATGCAGGGCAATATGAATGAAGAATCTGTCACCAATTGTTCTAAAATGAACACTTCTTCAATTGGGGTTAATACGTCTACTCCCATGATGCAACAACTTCTTATGGAAGAATCCACTGTCAGAATGTCCATAAAAAAAGACACCAAAGAAACTACTAAAAAAACCAAGCCAATAATGAATCAAGATTTACCCAAACCTAAGAAAAAATATACTTCAAAAGCAAAGGCGGGATCAAAAAATAGCCGCCCAAGAAGCACTAGTTTGTCAACATTTTCAGGGCCTGGAGGTTTCAACACTAATCCTTCAATGCCCATTCAACCGAGGTCTGAAAGGGCTCATTCTATTTCCTTTCCATTTAATAATGATCCTTCATTTTCAGGAAGTATTACTAACCAGAGTAGTAGGTGGTTACAACAATCACCACAGCACTGGAGTGATCAGAGCTACTCTCAGATGTATCATCACCATCAGTGGGATACAAACCAATGGCAAAGTGTAGACTCTTCTCCTAGTGGCTATCCAGCTGATACAACCAACACATTTCAACAGAAATCATACATTTCAGAAGCTCCCAAGTCTCCTTACCATCAAAGTCAACCATTGGTTAGTCCTGATAGTGATGCAGCTAGTACTTCTCAGAGTACTTTTACTTTAGGTCAGAACCCAACTAGAAACTCTGTGACTTCAGGAAGTTATGATAAATCCTCTCTGTCTAGTCTCTTCCAGCTTGTTTCTGACATGAACTCATCAGCTGAAGACAACTATCTGATGACAAAGACAACATCACAGGCTGATTTTTCTAATGACATAGAGAAACAAACTTCTGATGTTAGTTTTACTCAACAAAAGGACTTCATCACTCTTGAACCACCAAACAAACACAGCAACACCATTCCTGAACCATCTAACAGACCCAGCAATATAACTCTTGAACCACCTAACAGACACAGCAACATCAATTTTGAACTACCTAACAGGCTTACTAATAACACTGTTGAAGCATCTAACAATCACAGCAAAACCACTCTTGAACCAGCTAATAGACACAGCAACATCACTCTTGAACCAGCTAATAGACACAGCAACATCACTCTTGAACCCCCTAATAGATACAGCAACACCATTCTAGAAGCATCTACCAGAAATAGCATTGCCTTTGAACTACCTAATAAAAATAACACTACTGAACCATTGGAAGAGAAGATTATTAGTGATATAAATGTTGAAAAACCAAAGGTAATATACCCACCAAAAGTGATTCATCCATGCCTTGGAAAACAAAGTCGGCTAAAGAGATTAGGTTTTTTACAGAGATGTGGAAATGATGATAGTCCTGGACAGAGCCCTAATTTGTCTTACACTTACACTTTTCACGTTCCAACTCCTGTTTTCAAGAAATTGAAATTTCACTTAGGAGAAGAGGCAAGAAAACACAAATTTAACATAGTTAGAATGCACCCCATGGATGCCAGACGTTATAGCCTTCTAAAAATTGGAAGAGAAATAGTGAAAGTATCCAAACTGGGTCCTGAGGATTTGGCTAAATACAGAGTATTTTTCCCAGTCCAACCACTCTTGACATCAACTGATGGCTCCACCAACAGAGTAAATCTCAATATTCCTACAGTAAGTGTGGACAAATCTTTAGGTGATTCTGTCATTGATACAAACAGTTTATCAAACTTTGATACTGATTTTCCACCAAATAAAGTGGCCCCTCCAAGCTCTTTTCATGCCAGTCAACTCAATGCCTCTCGAGTCAGATCAAATTCATCCTCATCTAGATCAAGCCAAGGGTTTAACTTCAGCAGAAGCTTAAGTGGTAATATTGATCAACGGATGGGCTTAAATCAGCAGCAGAACTATGCCTTCTTCTACCCTGGCAATGTAAACAGTACTACTTTTCCAATTCATAGCCCAATGTCTTCTGAAAATGTTCCTGGTGAGTTTCAGTATCATCCCAGAGGTAATTTTGATCAAAAGGACAATGTACAATCTCAGACACCGTCACCTCAACTTCAGGGAAGCAGCTACACTAGTTGCCAGGATTATTCCAGGTCACAGTATTACTATCAGCAGTCTTACTGTGAGCAACAACAGCACCAGCCATATTACCATCACATGCAGCAGTCCCCATCTCAGCAGGCTCAGGAATGTTACAATAATTCACAGACGGAGTCAAAAAACGACTTGCGTTCCCCGGTCCAGCATGGAACAAGCAGCATTGATAGTGGATGTGTTATCGGCCACAGTGATGAAATCACTGTAACCTCCACTATCAATAACCGGGTGAACGCAGGGACTTCTGATAGCCATGCTGAAACTCTGGCCAGCAACCTAGCAGCTGATAGTTTGAATGAACCTTCCCAAAGTACCAGGCAGTGTCACTGTTCTAAATATGCTAGCCATAGGCAAGTGAACAAGAGAAGAAGAATCAAAGGTAAAAAACACCAATTTCTACTTCAGAAGTTAACACAGAGGGGTGAAGAGAAATCTAATCCTAACTATTTGAGTAGTGAACCTGAAAGTGTCTTTCTAGCTAAAGCAAATAAATTACCTGTAAAGTCTTCTTACCATTCAACTATTCAGCCAGTTAGTAGTCTGGCAAATACTATTAAAAGAAATACTAACTCACTAGAGTTTAATCAACACAATAGTTTGTGTTCATACCAACATTACAAACGTTTCTCACCATTTCAGACAAATGCACTCAAAACTTTGAGACAAAAGAAGCCAATTGTGCAACAGCAATCTAAAAGGATATTGAGAAATTTGAAGCAGAGAATTAATTGGCAGAACAAGCCTAATGCTTCCAAGAAACTTTCAGTCTATACCCACAAATTAAAACAACAAAAGAAAAGAGGAAGGAAAGTTTTAAAAGAAGGGATTCATTATGTTATCATAGGAAAGTTTAAAGGGGATCGAATCATGTTAGTTAAGATAAACAAATTAAAGTTAGGACCAAAAGATAGAGTAAAAGCCTCTATTTATGAAGATCTTGCTTGTAAAGATATTGTTAGGCGAGTCCCAATAGATTGCTCTAGGAAAACAGAAGTTGATCTGCATTCAAGTTTTGGCAGTACTAACTCATCAATAACTTCACAATTAAATTTTGGAGTTAGTCAGTCATGTAAAAATGATCACAATATTTATCAATATGATAATGACAAAGACTGTTTGCCAGATTGCACTTGTCAAAATTTGTTAAATTCAGAAAGTGTTGAACAAGGTGATGAGTTCTTTGAAAATAATAAAACCCATTTTTACAGCAAAGTCATTAATGACAATGTCAGAAACTATTATCGGAGTAACACTACTACTGGTACCTTTTTTTGTCAGTTTCAAGAATGTTACTTAAAACACAAAGAAGCTAAAGATTTAGAGCATCCTTTAGATTGTACTTCACATCACATGTTTTTTCAAGGAGTCAAGCACTCTTTTTTTAAAAGCTTCCAAATGAAATTAGTTGGTAATATGAAGAGGCATACCAGTGATTACTACTCCTCCAGTTCAGATGATGAAGATGATTTTCTTGATGCAGTTATTATAAAAGAGAAGATTAGAAATTCCAACCAAAATCTTGACAAAGTCAAGTCTTTTCAGTTGATTGATACAGAAACACCCAAACAATCTCCAGTAAGTTGTCAGACATCTTTTATGGAAATGTCTCCTGCAGCATTACAATTAGTCTATGAAACAAATCATCATATAGCACAACATGTTGAGACCCAATTGGATTCTGTGAAAACTTGTACAGACTTGTCAGAAGAAGAGGAAGTATTAGTAGAAAATGACAAAGATGAATTAGTTCAAAAGTCAGATCAGAATGAAATTCAAGTGTCTCCTGAATCTGGTCTTATCAAAACCAACTATGAACTACCATCTAATCCTGATGGTGACAAGGAGAAAACTGGTAAAGATGACTTCTTAAAAAGACAAATGGCCTTTTTTGAAGATATCTCTTCAGATTCAGATAGTGGTGATACGATTATAATGTCCAACTACCAAAACCAAGATGTTAATATAAAATGTTCCACACCTTTATCCACACATCTTAGTAATTGCAACACTCGACTTGAAGAACCTTCTGTACTTCATGGGCCATTCCATAAAAGTCTGCTATTTGGTTGTGACTTAGCATCCCACATAGTAGCAACTGAAAACAAGTATCTAGCTTCTGAAACAGTTTCTGAACTTAGATCTGATGATGTAGACAACTTTTCATCTGATTCACTGGTGGAGGACAAGAGGACAGATGTATTTGACTCTTACCAGGCATGTTCTGCAGACAAGAAGTCAGTCACTGATATACAAGTAACTGATGACATGTCTCAAGTTACTGCTTTTCCAAAATCAAGTATGACTGACACTAAAACTGGTGTCCCAGTTCATTCTATGAAACTGTATTCTAGAAAGAAAAAACCAGTAGTAAACATAGATCATCTAGCTGACAGTAGTATAAAAGACACACTAACTAGTATAGATACCATTCAATCTGGTCTATCCAAAGAAGGTAACCTAAAAGAAACCAACAGCCCTAATAGGAATCATTCTGTTAGCTCTGATGATGTCTCTCCTCTAACAGAGAACACTACATATTCTAGAAATAAGTGTTTGCGACAGAAGAAGCGTATCAAATATGTTTTTTACCCTGAAGAGCTGAGCACGTCAGATTCTAGTAATTCAAGCAGTGATGATTATGAAAAAAGTAGGAAATACAAAAAAGGCAAGAGAAGTAAAAACATACATTCCACTGATTTCAAAAAGAAATTTGCTGGCTCTTTGTCTGATGACTATAAGCAAGTGAAAACTGCCACAAAATCTCGTTCTTCAAGAGGAAGAAAGAAGAAGCCAGGAGATGGTAAGCTATTGAAAAGTTTAAGTTTGCTTCATATGGCCACGCTAGCCAATCTTACAGACACACAAGGTGGTGAGTTCATGGAAGTGCAAGCATCCTCAGCTGACACTGTGCCACACAGCACCAGTACTTTAGAAACTATGTCACAGGCAACACCCGAGCTTGAAGTCTCCCCATCTTCTTCTACTAATCAAAAGAAAACTCCTGGTACTGAAAGAAATACTGAAAGATTGCTGCATTTCAACAGAAGTTTAAAACCTGGCTGCAATGGTGCATCCAATTTAGGAAGTAGACCTCTTCCTTTTAGCAGGCTTTCTTCTGTCTCTTCTACAATGCCATCTAGCACATTATTAAATACCACAGATGTTATGCAGTATTCAGACCAGCCAGTAGTTAATGAAGATTCTAGCAATGCAAATACTCTCCAACTTCTTGAAACTAGAAGAGCCCAAGTTAACTGTGCCTCCTTCTCAATGAAAGATATCTTGCGACTTGCCACTTCCGAGGACTCTTTAGATTCTGACAGTAAAGACAGCATGCCACTGCTCCGACCACCTGAGTGCAAAAGAGCTAAAGTAAAAAGTACTAGTTTATCAATAAGTGATATTGTGAAGTTAAATAATGAGGACTCTTATAAGAACAATTATCAAGACTCTTCACTATGTGTAACTCATGATGATTCCAACACTGCTATCGCTTCTTGTTCATCCATGTCTCAGCACACTGTGAAAACATGTTTAAATGATAGTCTTGTTACAAATCAAAATAAACTATCAACTTTATCAACAAAATCCTTAATCAATTCAGATGCTTCCAGTGCTGTCCCTTGTACTCCATTGTCCTTGATTAATAATATCAAATCAACATCCACTTCAGTTTTTGCTTTAAATGAGTACAAGGAACAAGATCAGCTTGTCAGAAATAAACCAATCAAATTGGGCAAGAACACATGTGATCTCTCTAGTATGAAAGAAAATTCATTTCAAGAACAGGCTTTTGCTAACACTCAATCTCCATTCCTTAAATCTGTTAAGCCATGCTCAGCTTCTGACAAATCCACTTCACTGAAAGAAATTAAAGAAAAGTGTCATGTGAATAACTTAATTCACCATACTCAGACCACTTCAGCAGATTTAATAACAAATGATGAGCCAGTGGAAATATCTCAGAAGGATGTTTCCAGTTCTTCATCGCAATATTCTATATCTTTAGTGTCCACCCATAGTGCAACAATACCAAGAATATCAATAACTTGTGATGAGACTGTAATCCGAGACAATTTCAATGATAAATCAGCAGTTTTAGAACTTGCTCCTATCACCACTACTGTTTCAGAAAACTACTCAAACAATTGCTTATCCTGTCTGCAAAAGCCATCCTCCCAGGGTGCCCTCAACCTGAGTGTCTGTAAGAAATGCCATACTAATTATTCCCCAATCACTCCCACTTCTCCCATGTCTCCTGCTGACCCACAAACATTCTATACCTCTCCTGAAATCACCTCACCTTATAAAAAGACAAAGCCATTATGGTACCCATGGCTAACAATAAAAAACAATCCAGCAGAAAATAGCTCAAGGAATTACAAAGAAAATATTTACGACATTACCAAGAATGAAACTAAAAATAGTTTCACAGAAGTGTTCAAGAAAAAAGTCTATACTGATGATAGTAATGTTCAGATAGAAAGGGCAATATCTTCAGCAGAAAGTGACTGTTCTCACATAGAATCAAAACAAAACAATTCACTTGTATTACAAAGCCCATTAAATCTATCTCAGAACAAGCCTTGTAGAAATACCAATTTAAACAGATGTGGTGCAATATCAAAAAACATGGAAAACACCAATGTGGTTTTAGATAGTTATCGAAGTCCATTTCATGTCAACACCCCCTCAAATGAAGTCTCACAGACTATAGTGACACAAAATATAGCTAATGTAGAATTAGTTGAAGAGCCTTCAGATGTACTACAAAAAAAATCAATGGACACTGGCAATACAGCATATAGACAGAGCAAATCCACTACTGAAATATCTCCAGCAAATAAGAGTTCAGAAATTAAAAAGATTCCTAACACTGTCAACTCTGGTATTCAAAGTGATGTACAAAAGGCTACAAATGCTCCAATGTCTAAAAATGCTACAAAGATATGTATCTGCCCTTCCAAACCTCCTCCAAGTTATCAAGCTGTCTTGAATGATCTGCATGACTATGGATTTCACAAACTTCATTCAGCACAACCTTTCTTCAGTAATCATGAAGATTTGACAAATTGTCCCAAGTAAGCATAGCCTTCTTTAATAAGTTTAATACTAAAATTAATTGTAATAGTTACAATTTAATTGCTGCAGCGACTAAATGTTGCTGGCATTATTATTATACTGCTATTAGTTTAAAATTAATGCTATAGAAACAAATGTATATACACAAGTGTTTCAGCAAGATGCACTTTTATAAGCACATTATAAGCTTTTGAAACCCAGATCTTGATCTCACTAGTTTAGCTGCTTCACAAATAGATTGATGTGAACTTATATTTTTTTTTACAATAGATTCTCCTCTGCTTCATTTAAAAAAAAAAAGTATGACTTAATATCAACAAGAATTAATTTCTTTATCAAAGTCTAATAAAAACAAATCCCACTATTTATTCTTTGTTGAATTAAATGTAAAACTTGACCTATATTGTCTTATCATTGTAGGGAACTTGTGGGCAGAGTTTTTAAAGTGGACTCTAACAGGGTGAGGGACAACATTCTATACTTAGAAACATGTATTCATGTCTTTAACAAGCCCTTTTTATTGAATGAACATCATACACATGCACACATTCATTCATTAGTATTGACATTTATGTTCTAAGATTTCTTTCTATGTAAAAGGTAAAAAAAAATGTTCCAAATATTTTTCAGATCAGTGCACTTCCTCCCTTCTCAACTTTTTATCAGTTAATTGGCATATCAGAGTGGCAAAACAAGTTTTTGAGTGTCAACAAACTTCTATCTCAGACTTACAAAAAATCATTCAAGAACTTGACACATGAGTCAGAATATAGGAAACTTTTGTCTGGAAATGAATGTATAAAACTAATGCCAATGAAAGGAGCACCACTCAGATCTAAAGTGCAGAGATGGCTTGCCAGCAATGCTAAACAAAAAGAGCTTTGGGGTAATTCTTTGAATAAGCTTTCTATATAATAAGCAAATAATACCACTGTCTGAGTCATTTGTTTATGTGTCAAGAGATATTATTAACTGCATTATTTTTATGGATTCACATGAAATTTCATGCACAGGTATCTTTACCTCTTTAGTGTTCACTAAAAAAATGGTTTCAACAGATTCGCTTCCTGAATGCGAAAAAAACACATACTTACTAGTAAATCTTTCTATTTTATTTTTGGTAATTCCACAAAAGGCTGCATTCAGTAATTTCCCAAAAGGCAGTATTGTATATATAAAGCATAATTTTTAAGTGTGTATAAGGTTTGTCTATAAAGTTCCGATGTAGTCTAAATGAATAGCTGACAAAATAAAAAGAAGCCATATAAATTGAGGACTGATTTGCGAATGGGGGTGTCCCTATTGAACTGTTCCATGGGAGGACAAAGGTTTAAATGAAAATTCAAGGTCATAACTATGTAGGTGGAGTGTTACAGTGAGTTGGGTACAAATAAAAATCTTAAGATTGGCAGGGGGGTGTTCCAGGTAAAAACAAAATATATTTTATATTGAATCCAGAAGCCAAAGAAAAAGTCTGATATTGTATGTAGGTCTAATTTTTTCTTGTAGCGGGAGGGGGGGGGAAGAATGAGACAAACTAGAATTCACTGGCTAAAAGTGCGTGAAGGTATTATAAAATGGTCATTTCAACTTATGTCAGTGGTAAAAAAAAAAAAAGAAAATGGGACAGATACTAGAATTCACAGGGGGAAAAAAAGTTGTGTTAGTGGGATTGTGAAACATATTGCCATTTTATTGGAAGGGCAGAAAATGGAGCTAAGGGGTAGGTTCTAGTTAAAAAAAAACACAATAGGTAGCACAGGAACAAATCAACAGACATAGCTGGTGTGAAAACTATGCATTACCTAGCCTGTCATAAAATTTGTCACTGACTAAAAGTCTCTACTCCTTTTTATAAAATGGAAGGATTTCTTCCAGAGTCTAGAAATGACAGATATGCTGTGTGATGTAGGAGTAATGAAATTAATTTAATTAGAAATTGCACTTCTGTTCATAATTGTCCTACAAATAAATATAATTCCATCATCTTACTATCTAAAAGCATATCAAAAGTGATCTAGTGTGAAATATTTAACTGACAGAATATTAACATTATTTTGACAGTTTCAATTTTCATTTTATTTTTCAAAACAGCACCTCTTCCAAATTCTGCACCTGTATCAACTGCCGAAAATTCTCTTGGACAAACGCCCCAGGACACTCATTTATCACATCTGAGCTGTGACCAATCTTGTGAGATGAATCAGAGCCTTGAAGATTCATTTCAAATACAGCCTAGTAATGATAATGCTATCTCTTCTAAACAGGACAGAAAAGCAAATTTGAACAAAGTAGTCAACCCTGATATTTCACAGGTGATAAGAATTAAATTTTATCTTAATTTGTGACAAATTTCTTATATAATGGATGTTTAAATAAATTTAATTTTAAAATGTCATTATCTTTAGTATCTTAGTCTTAGTGTATTCAAGATACAATTACTAGGACATATCTGTAGTATCTTAGTGTCTTACTCCAGGTACAAGATACAATTACTAGGATATTATCTGTAGTATCTTAGTGTTACTCCAGGTACAAGATACAATTACTAGGATATTATCTATAGTATCTTAGTGTGTTACTCCAGGTACAAGATACAATTACTAGGATATTATATTACAGTTAATTGTATATCAAATGTACCATTATATGAAGCCTTTCTTCATAAATGACAGTAATCTGGCATATTGTAGTAACTAATAACTTAAGGAATTGAAAACATTAATAGTTTCTTCTCAATAAAGCCTCTGGTTGTACTCTAATATTCTAATCATTTCAATACAATACAATACAAACGAACAAAAATAATAGTTTTTTTCTCATTAGGTTAAATAAATGACTATTCAATTATTTTTCTTCAATGTTTCCATTAATCAATCTATTTTAGCATCACACGTTTAATGTCAGTGCCTCTGTGGGTGAAATCTCTCAGATAGATGGACCAACACCTTTGAACACCTTTAACTTTAAAGTTGAACAAAACAATTTTCTGCACAATAAATCTTTTCACAAGGTAAAATTTGTGTGTTTAGTAACTAGAGGTACAATTCACATACCTCAGTAAATTTTTTGTGTGCCAAAAGGGAAACTAATTCTCCAGTATTCACAAGTATGGCTAAATTAGTTGGGTTTAGTCCCCTTATGTAATTGTTAATACTATTTCTTCCTCAAGCTTTCTCCAATCAAGTTGATACTTTAAACAATTATTTATTGTACCTAACAAAACAGGACTTCATACAAAAATAATACTGAATTAGTCACTAATTATTTTTTATATTGAATAAGGGAAATAACTTGTGCATTTTTTATAGATATAGCTTTAAATGTGGAGTTTTCTCCTATAGTTAAGCTTTGTTTTTTTTTAAAAAAAAGGATTTTTTTATATCTTGCTTCTTTTAATTTTTGTTTTACGATATTATAAAAATGGTTTATTTATTACATGATTTCTAAGATAATTTAGTTAATGGATTAAACAAATTGAATTTTATAGTATTTTGAATGCAGTTTAATATTACTTTTTTTTTGGTTAATATTATTGTTTCAAACATTGGGGATGTTACAAAATTGCATTATGGAATTTCATAAGAGCTTTCCAGTGATATATTAATATACATTGTTTTGTATGACCAACAGCTCAAACATTTTTTTAACTTTGAGATTACTGGAAATAGGGAGATATTAGAAAATATTGAGTCAAAATGTATGCTATTTCCCATGTGGTCTTACATATTTAACATCTAAACTCCTATTGATAATTAAAACATTGGATTGAATGTATTTGATTAGATTTGGAATGTAGCCCATATATTCAAAATAGAATCTATATTAAATACAAAATAGTATAGAAATACAAACATGCTGACCATTAGAACATATTTCAATAAACAATATGCTTTGAAGGAAAACTTACTTATTCTTACTATTAAGTATTCATTTAAAGGGTATATTAGATGCACCAAGAACTCACAATTTATGTAATAAAAATACTGCTATAATATTCTAAGAGGGGCAGTGTTAACAGAAATTGTAACATCCCTACTAATATGTATATGTTAATTAAAAAAAAAACTTTTTTTTTAGTGTCAAAATATTACAGTTCTGAGTCTTGAATTACACATTGAAACTAGAGGAGACCTTAAACCTGATCCTGAGTTTGATCCAGTTCTAGCAGTTTTTTATTCTGTGCAAAATGATTCAACTCTCCACCAAGAGATTCAAACTCAAACTGGGCTAGTAATCATTGACAACGCTAGAAAAGAAGCAAAGATGAGAAGTCCAACTTCCTCAGACTTAAGTGATTCCTTCAAAAAGCCAAATCCTTCAAGCAGAGACCTCGATGACTGTGTGGAGGTGGACTATGTAGAGGATGAAGCTGCGTTATTGAACTTTGTAATACAGCTTGTTCAAAAGTAAGACCTTTTAACTTGGCTCTTAGAAGTGGAGAATTAGATTTAATATGAAGCTTTTCTATGCAAAGTAGCTGTGTGTTGCTCTGTTGAAAAAGTTGGTTTATATAACTATTCCCTCATTTTGTTTCCTTCATTGGCATGGCCTACATTATTCTGATGAATTGATTTGATGAAGGTGTTTTTTAACATTAAAAGTGATTAGTTATTTAAAGTATAAGCCAAGTAACAGAAGTGAAAAAAATTTTTTTTTTATTTAGTCTGTGGGCAAAATCATTGTGAATTAGAGTCAAGGCTTTGGCTTTTATAAACATAAATTAGAGTTAAAATAATTGAATCAAATTTTTAAATCATATGTGTTGTTAGTATATTGTGCCTTGTTTTTATTGTCAGTTTTGATCCTGACATTCTTGTTGGCTATGAGATTCAGATGTTGTCATGGGGCTATCTAGTAGAAAGAGCAATAAACCTCAATATTGATCTACATGCTGGTTTACTGAGATCGCAAGGTAGTCTTTGTATTTTATACTCTTGTTTTTCCACAGAACTATATCTTCTTATCCTTTCTGCCACTTCGTAGTATTTTGACTTAATATTATTTTATGCTCACAACTGTTTGGGAAAACGTTATATTCAGGGTTCGTAGCGCTCCTAAAAATTCCTAAAATCTCCTAAAAAATTAAAAGTCTCCTAAAATCCTAAAATTCTCCTAAAAATTGCCAGAATCCTCCTAAAATTTTGTCCCCTCTCCTAAAATTTTTACCTAATATTCTGATCGCATGACGTAACGGGCTGGCTGTGTTAATGAGCTGACCAGTGACGCGTCTACGACACCGCCTTTCACCCACTTGTGAAGTGCGACCTCATCTAAATCTTATTGCATACCTGC
This sequence comes from Biomphalaria straminea, assembly GCA_021533235.1. Lineage (NCBI taxonomy): Eukaryota > Metazoa > Mollusca > Gastropoda > Planorbidae > Biomphalaria > Biomphalaria straminea. Next base: position 20,564,853 of record JADKLZ010005243.1, read on the forward strand.
CTACCGTTACGCAAAATGCGTATTCGTTACGCAAAATCGCCCAAAAATGACAGCGAGTACGCAAATACGAATTCAACCCGTCGCGTTACGCATTTCGTACCTTTTTTTTTTCCCTCTCTAAACTAGCTTACGAGCGGCCATGGAGGTCACGCTAAGCGGCAACATTGACCTAGAGGTCACGCGCTAAGCCGTCCTGGGGGGAAAAAAACAACAGAAAAGGTGGGGTGGACACATTGAGCCCAGATCTAGATATACGTTGATTGGAATCAAGCAATTAAATCTAGTCTACAAATGAAGAACGCGGGAGTGGTGGGAGAAGGGAGTTGGTACCACGCAAGAGCGATTGCGAGAGGCTGCTTGGTATCATTCAGTCACCAACGTGACTTTATTTTCATTAGAAATTAATTAATTTGGAGCTTTAAAAAAGTCGAATGCTAAAAAAAAAAAATTCCCGTATTAATTTTAATCAAAAATATCGAAGCGCTATTGATTCTAAACATGCCCGTATTTTAGCTAGATCTAGAATATGGATCTAGATGTATATAGAAATCTAGATCTAAGAATCTAGATTTAGATCTAGATCTACTTATAATACTTATTATACAGTAGATAGACTCTATATTCCTAGCTACCGTCTAACTCTAAGCCTATTAAAGATAGATTGAAATTCTCTAGTTATCTAGAAAATCTAGTTCTAGTACTAGATCTAGTAGTCTACATTCTAGATCTTGGTCTACGTTAGTCCTATTGTAGCCAATCCACGGTAACACTCACTACTCACTTAGAATTAAATTTTAGAGTCTAGATGATAGATCTGATCTAGATCTAGCTTATTGATTTTATTTTAGATTTAGGTTAAAGATTAAAAATTGCAGTGCAATGACTAGGTCTAGATCTCTATTACTAGTATTACTATTTCTAGAGTCTAATTAAGTCTATAGGCATGGCATAGGCCTACTATTAGAAATTTATTAATATAAATTAATGTAGTAATACGAGTATTAGTTAGATCTAGATATGATTATAGCTAACTGTAATCTGATCTAACAGTTAGGTAGATAGTAGATCTAGTTGGTAGAGAGACAAAAATATAGTCACTCTAGATTAATCTAGATCTAAACTATATTACTATATTTATTTAGGCTAGAAATTTTAGTTTCTAAATTTACTAGTTATTCTCACATTATCATGATTATGAGAATTAAATTATCTATCTATCCATAGGTCTATATTAATATATATATATATATATATAATATATATGTGTATATATATATAATTTTAATATCATTTCGGTTTATACGGTAAAAAAAAAGTCGTTCGCGTGTGTGTTACACATTGAGGTCCCAAAATACACATTTTGACCCTCAGGAATACACATTTGGACTTTTTTAGGTAGGCAGGTATGTTATTGTAAGAGTTCGCGTGGAAAGTCCATAAATTATCTAGATAATAATTTATATCTATGTTAGCCTTGAATTTTAGTCAATTTATTGATCTCGATACATTTAATCTAGTCTAATGTCTAGATTACTCTAGAAAAACGCTAGTTTCTATATTTACGCTAAATCACTAGATCTAGAATCTGGTGAAGATCATTCGTACACAGCCGTGAAAAGCCCGCAAATTTTAGTGACTTAGATCTAGACTATTAGATCTATGGTATATCCAGTGAAGATAATTCGCACACCGCTGTGAAAAGTCCTCGAATTTTAGTGACTTAGATCCACATTCTAGGCTTACAGTATATTCAGTGATAATTCGAACACAGCCGCGAAAAGTCTGCAAATTATAGTGACTTTGATCTAGAGTCTAGGTTTATGCTAGATTCAGTGAAGATAATTCGCACACCGCTGTGAAAAATCAGGGAATTTAGTGACTTAGATCTACAGTTTAGATTTACAGTATATCCAGTGAAGATAATTCACACACCG
>JADKLZ010005243.1:20566796-20580509 GCA_021533235.1 Biomphalaria straminea
TACAGTTTAGATTTACAGTATATCCAGTGAAGATAATTCACACACCGCCGTGAAAAGTCCGCGAATTTTAGTTAGAATCTATAGAGACTAGAAGTCTAGATCTACGACAGATTCAGTGAAGATAATTCGCACATAGCAGTGAAAAGTCCACGAATTTTAGTGACTAAGATCTAAAGTCTAGATTTACGGTAGATTCTGTGAAGATAATTCGTACTCAGCTGTGAAAAGTCCGCAAATTTGAGTGACATAGATCAAGAGTCCAGATCTACTGTAGATTTAGTGAAAATATTTCGCATACAGCTGTGAAAAGTCCGAAGAGTTATTTCGGTTGTAAAAAAAAAAAAACGGTTATAAAAAAAAACAAACGCTAGTAGGTCTAATACCCCCCCCCCAATCCAAAAGGCATTATTTAGAAAGAAAATGTCAACTAACATTCAAATAGGCCCTGTTTATGAGGAGGATTAAAGCGCAATTAATAAACAAGATAAAACATTATTACCTTAAATACACATTATGACTCTAGTATCTATAAGATACTCATAGGAACTAAAAATTTCCAACACAGAGAAAGCATGAAGGCATCTTTAAGAATGTTTTTTTTTTTTTATGAAAAAAAAAATGGAATAGCAACCATTCTTTACTAACATTCTTTAACTTTGTTCTTTACTAATTTATTGAAAAAAAATTTTGGTTGTTTTAGGTTTTGGGATGACAGTCAAGTTGTTACTTGATTAAAAAATAACTTTCATTACTTTTTCTAGGGCCCATATACCGGCATACATCATACATTTTATCCTTAAAAACCCCCTAAAATCTCCTAAAATTTTGTCATGGAAAAGTGCTACTAACCCTGTGTATTATTATTATTATATAGAAATTTTCCATAATATTAAAACATGTACAGTACACTCTGTTCTTTCCATTCCTTCTCGGAAAGGGATACTAATGTTTTATGCTGCGTTTAAGCATGAAGTTTGTTTATTAAATAAAAATATACTTGTATATAACTTATTGAAAAAAATGTGAATATTACAACCTGTTTAAAGATGTTTATATTTTCAAGGTTGATGTTAAGTATTCTTAAAAGTATCCCTTTCAGACTTTTCCATCTAAAGGGCAGATGATGTAAATGTCATCTATTTCTTTGATCAATGATTGATGAGGGTGTCATGTGGCCATTAGGACGACCAGCCACCTTTACTTTCCTCAACATATGTTAGGTACTCATTAGAATTGGGCTGACTCAGGGGCATCCTAAAAATCCTAAATTTCAATATCCCAGTCTTGACTGAGATTCTAACCCAGGACCCCTTTGGCCAAGTGCCACCACGTCCCATGTTAGTAGTAGTAAAATATCCTGTTCATAGTTTAAATAGACTCAAAAACCAAAGTATACAAATAACTACTTAAGTTATTGACTTTGTTTTTGTTATAAATCTATTTCACTAACATTCTTAGATTTTTTTCCCAGAGATCAAAGAAAAGAAAATCATAGTTGATAGAGACTTAACTGAACTTCGTGTCACTGGAAGAATAGTTTTGAATCTTTGGCAAATTCTTCGACATGAGGTAATTCCTGACATTACTTTGAAATTTAACATTTAGAAAGCTTAGTATGTGAGAGATGTTAGACAAGAGAAAAAAACTTAAAAAAAAACAAAGTTTATATTAAGTGTAGTTGTATCATGTAACTTGTTATAGGTCTAGACTAACAATAATAAATCTGTGTGATTAGAAATATTTGTACCAATTGGTTTTGCTTTGCAAAGTGTTTATGTTTTTAGCTTTTCTCCTATTGCTACTGGACCAGTTGAAAAGGGGTGGAGGGGAAAAAGAAGGGGGTATGTGGGTTGTTGCTTTTTTTCTATTATTTATGAATTCAAACTTGAGGGCTAAGGCTTCTTTAAGCCAATACAGTAACCGTTGTGCCATGAAACTGCTCATGAAAGGAGAGTTTTTAGTTATTTATAGTTATTTACATTTTTTTTTCTACAAACAATAAGGGGGACTAATTCAACTTCAAGTCAAGGAAAAAGATTTGTTCCCTTGTTTGAGATACAAAACAAAATAATTAATTACCAATAGTTAATTAACTAATTGGTTAATTTTTTTAAATTGTGCACAATTTCTTCTTAATCTGAGAATGATTGTGGAAGAATTAACGTTGACAAACTTTTGAGAAGACAAAGTGAGTTAATATAAGCTTTGTAAAATAGTCTTTTCTTTGTATATGTTTGAAATGTTGTTTTTGTTATTTGTTTAGGTTACATTGAATATTTACACTTTTGAGAATGCTTCTTATCACATACTTCATCGTCGTATTCCTTTGTATTCATTCCACTCTCTGACCAGCTGGTACAAGGACAGTTTACAAAGGTAATTTGCTTCATTTTAGTTTTAGGTCAGGCATGTCAAATAAGCAGCTTGTAGACTACTTTATGTATCTTTGCTGAAACATATGTATTCCACTGCAATTGACACTCTAAAGAAATTGTGTCATTTTAAAACTGATATGAACTTTCAAAACAAAATTCTTATTGATGTAATAATGAATAGTTTTTAATTTGAAAAAAAAAAAAAGCTAATACATAATTTTGAAACAGACACAGTAAAAAAAAAATTTTTTTTGAATATAATTTCTTGTGAATCTCATTGGTTTTATCTAAGAGTGCATTATATGTACCATACTTCAAATGGTCTCTTTTTTTTTTCATTGGAGAATTTGGAAGTCTTAATGTCATATTGTAGAAAGTTATCATTTGCTGACTTCATTTTTTTTTAATTTTTTTTAGAGAAACTTATCTTAAAAATTTGATTTACACATATACTTAATGGTGAGAAAGAGTTTTTAACAGTTACAAAAATGTCAATAAACTATAGAGATGACTATAATTGAGTCCAATATGAGTATCATTGTAATAATTGTTAACTAATAGAGACTCCTAAAATCTTTCTTTTAGATTTCAACATAGTTTTATTTTTAACATATGTAAACGCTGAGGCAGCAAAGTAAAAAACACATATTTAATAAAAGAATCACAATATTTCTGCAGTATATGAGTTATTATGTGTTACATTGGATGCATTTTTACATTAAAATGTTTTCAATTGAAAACTATAAAAGCATGAATCATTTGATAAATTTGAAGTTCCTATTTCGCATCTCAGAATTAATCAATTGGAAGTCTAACTATTGATATCATCAGCATGAAACATTCTTTACTGAAACATAGTTTGGAAACATTATTACAGGGGCTTTGTTCAGAAATGGCAGTTGTTAAAGATATTTAGTTGTTAAACTTGGCAGCCACTTAGGTCATATTTGGGGTCTCGCACAGAAATAAAAAAAAAATTTTTTTTAGAAAAATTGCAAAGCTTGGATCATTGGATCAAATTTCTAGTTACAGTTTAGCTGATCATGAATCGTCATTGAACTATATATTGACAAGGAAACACAAAAACTTAATGTTTTTATTTTTCTATTTCATATGGGGCCTCCAATTACCTAAGGCTGGCCCTGGTTGTGGAAGAGATTGATGAGTGACATTCCTTAAAGAATTGATGAATTGAACTAATCATAATATATGCTGAATGAGTACTGGTATAATATACAGGAATAGAGTTTGACTGGCGGAAATAAACTAACTCTTATGCTTATCATGCTCGCCATTAAAACTTTTTCAGTCTTAACTTTTAAGTTTTTCTAGTAATCTCAAACCCATTTTCTTGATACCTATCTAGAAGTTGTGTGCAGTTCATCATAACAAAAGTTTTTAGAAACAAAGATACCCTCCCCTCTCCCTTCCATGCACCAATAAACATTTCTGAAGTTAAAAATGACAGTTTTCAATCAATTAGAAATCTAGTGAAAATTCCATCTTTGCACATCCCTAATGTAGTGGATTAGTTATTAGAAGAAAATGCTATTATTCACATTTGTTAGTTTCTTCCATCTTGTACAGGTGGAGAGTGTTGGAGCACTATTTGAAGAGAGTCCAAGGTCAGTTGGAAATGATAAATCAGTTGGACATCATTGGTAAAACCAGTGAGTTTGCTAGGATTTATGGGATTGAATTTTATGATGTACTTTCAAGAGGTACACAAGTAAGTAATGCATAAAATATCATATATTGCTCAAGTTTGTTTTTTAGTATTTGAAATGTCAAGGGAAGTCCTCAAGTGTGCTATTTTTTTTTACCTTCCAAAAGCGCCAGATTATTTAGTATTTAGAAATCATTGCTCAACACTTGTAAACTTGTACAATATCATAGCTAAAAATAATGATTGAAAATTTCTTGTGCTAATAGGATAGTACCTTAACATAAAACTTTATTTTAAAATTAAGTACTATACACAGCCAAGAATATTATCACATTGCATGAATGTATTTTAACCTTTGATACTTACATATTGTTGGAAGTCAATATCTTTCATTAACTTTGAGTAAAAAAAATGTTTCAGATCAGAGTGGAGTCCATGATGCTGAGATTTGCTAAAGCACAAAACTATGTGAGCGTGTCTCCAAGTATAAACCAGAGGGCACGTCAGAGAGCTGCCGAGTGTATTCCCCTCACACTTGAACCAGAGTCTAAATATTACACTAGTCCTGTGGTGGTGTTAGACTTTCAGTCTCTCTACCCGTCAATCATGATTGCCTATAACTACTGCTATTCTACTTGTTTAGGTAGATTGGATTGCTTAGACAAAATCAAGTATGTGTTTGTTTATTATTTTTTTATTTACATTTTCAAATGTATATGACATTGTCTTGCTATTTTGTGGTAAAAGTTAACAGTGCAGAAATGTTTGTTGTTTTATTATTGTAGTAATGACAATATATTTAAATATTTTACCAAAAAGGAAAATTTATTTTTGTACAAAGGAAGACTAATTAAAAAAAAAATATTTTTCTTTGTTCTTAGTGAAGGTCCATTTGAATTTGGTTGCACAAGTTTAAATATTAAGCCAAGTATATTAAAGGTATTTTAGTATTAATATTGTTTTTTTTTTTTTGTTTTTTTTTTAATAACATCTCAATAGTTTCATTTTGTTAATATTACATCAAAGTTTAAATATTTAGTTCAATATTTTAAAGTATTTTTAGTATTATTAAATTCTCATTATTGCTAGCATATATTTTTTCAGTTAGTTAATATACATCAGAATTTAACTTGTCGTTGCCGATTCTTGTTTAGAGAGTTCAGAAACAAGTAACAATATCACCCAATGGTGTGGCCTTTGTCAAGTCTTCCATAAGAAAAGGCGTTTTACCAAAGTAATTATCTTTTAATAATTATCATAAAATGCAGATTTATTTTTCGTATACTTATATACTTTATTTTTTTTTAGCTTTTAATCACAGATTAATGATGTAGATTATTAACTCATGGTTTTTTGTTTTACAGAATGTTGGAAGAAATACTTTCAACTAGACTAATGGTGAAGAAATCAATGAAAGTACATAAAGAAGATAAAGTAAGTACAAACTAGGACACATTTTTCCATCAATGCCTCTATGCACACACCTACATACATTTTATTTTTGTCTACACCTAACTGTGCATATGCCCTCTTTTCTTACTATCTTCTAGCTCAAGATCTAATAATGTTTTTTCTTGCCTCTCACTTTGTCTTAATATGGGAGTTAAAACATTAATTTTATTAAAATTTAGACTTCTAAATCAACTGAAATATATATTATTTTACTTATTACTAACCTAGCCCTTTTTTTTTCGTATAATTATCAAGTAACTACTGAAAAATAGGAAATTGCTTCCTCAAAAAAAAGTAAGCAGTCAAAATTATGAGTTCCAAGAGTTTTTGTAGATCAGTTTAGATACTATATGAGTTGGGTTCACAAATTGAACAAACTGAAGTCATGACTCGGCACTATTTCGGATCTCACTGGGCTTTTAGAAACACAAGTTTATATTTTAGTATTCATTTTTGTGAGTATGTTTGATTTTATTTCAGGATTTGTTTAGGATGTTGAATGCTCGCCAGCTTGGACTGAAGTTAATATCTAATGTCACATATGGCTACACAGGAGCTAGTTTCTCAGGACGAATGCCATGCATTGAAGTTGGTGATAGCATTGTCAGGAAGGCAAGGGAGAGCCTTGAAAGAGCTATTGAAGTAGTGCAAACCACATCTAAATGGAAAGCTCGTGTCATTTATGGAGACACTGATAGGTACAAATTTAAACAAAAAAAAATTTTTTTCCTACTATGAAAAGTACATTTGGTACAAATTTTTTTTAAAACTTAAAAATCTGAATTTGGCTTGAAAAGAAAATGTAAGAACAAAAAACAACATTAAAATAGTTATTACACATTTGTTTTGTTTTAGAGAAAATGTTCTTTAAGACTCATCTTTATCTGTTTTTGATCAGCTTGTTTATCCATTTCCCTGGTTGCACTAAAGAAGAAGCCTTTGTGCTTGGCAATGAAATAGCTGACACTATTACTGAGATGTTTCCCAGCCCAATGAAACTCAAGTTTGAAAAGGTAACTCACCACAAACATTTCATGTTGAATACATTGGAGTAAGCATGACATTTATATTTATTGTTTTAGAAATTCTTAAGGATCTTATTTCATTTTTTGATGACATTTATTTTTTATTACATTTAACTTATTCAACTTGAATTTTTTTTTTTATACAGTAAATTTATTTATATATTAAAATATATATATATATTGATATGACTCTTGAAGCCATTCCCATGAGGAAAAAGGTATTCCTGCAGAAGCCATTTAGCCTGGAAAGCCACTCCACTAACTGATAAGCTTGTGTTGGGAACAAGGAATGACCCCCAGGATCTAGAAGTTGCAAACATTTTTCATTGTATTAAAACATTGTAACACTTTTATATCTCATGGCTAAGCATACTTAGAAATGCTTATGAAAGAGTATTACTAAACTGTCTGCAGATCTTGTTGGAAAGAGTTTATGCTGAGTCACAGTGTGGCTTTAGGGCAGGTAGATTAAATGATTTTCTCCTTGCCACAGGAGAAGCACAGAGAACAAAAACAGTCCCTGTTTCATCTAGTTTTCATCAGAAGTGGTCTGTACTAGAGAAAAATTGGTTGTCCAAAATATCTACAGAAACAAGTGCCAGCTTTTCATCAAAATATGCAGATTACTGAACAATCTGACAATTCTGTCCTAGGCCATGCTTAATCAAGAGCAGAGTAAAACAGGGATGTGATTTATCTCCCACCACTATTCAGCATCTTCATTTCAGTTTTACTCTCCATCACCTTTAAATCCTTGGAAGATGGAGCAATGGTAGATCTGATGTAAAGCTTTTTAATCTGGCTCAATTAAAAGCCAATACAAAAAGATGGTGTATCTTGATTAGGGGAACTGTGGCACTAATCTCCCATATGCATAATGTGCATCTCATAGAGGGATTGTATTTCCAATCAGGCATCTTGAAATTGGCCAATATGCATAGTACCTACGCTCTTTTAACACAGGGAAGACAAGTTGGCATGCACATGTCACCTGCATACCAGATGGAAGAATTCATTATTCATAAGGACATCCTCTATACTAAGGTTGCAGAGGGAGTGAGGCACAAAGGCCTCTGAAGATTAATGTCTGCAAATGAGATATAATAACTACAGGCCTCATTGAATGTATTTGCTAGGAAGTAGCACAAGATCTGACATGTGTGTTTGTGTTTTTGACAAAAAAATGTTTGGTTTTACAATATTGGGTGTATATTTAATGTTCTCTAAAATTGAGTTGTTTTTTCCTGTAGTACATTTGAATCTTGTTTCCCAATTTTCTGTCAGGTCTATCTTCCATGTGTGTTACAAACCAAGAAAAGATACTTTGGTTACATGTATGAAACACTGGATCAAAAAGAACCTACCTTTGATGCTAAAGGTATTGAGACTGTAAGAAGGGATTCTTGCAGTGCAGTTAGCAAGGTACATTAAAAATAGTAATTAAACTCATACATTCTATAGTTTTGTTTTTTTAGTAATGGATTATTTTCATAATAATCAATTACTTATTCTCTTAATATGCCATAATTTCTTGCATGTCAGCTGCACCCTATTTTGAAGAGTCCCAATTTCAGGTAACAAAAAAGAATTGTGATGAAATAGCTGCAACTAATTTATTTTATTTGGTTTGATAACACTAATGTGATTTTTTTATATACATTAAGCTAATACTAATCCTCTGTAAAAAGAAATTGCTTTATTCTTTTTTGTTTAATTATGTGTGTAGAAATAGTCTTTCAAAAAAGAACTAATGGATTAAAATCTAAGATCAAAATTGAATGAAATAATGCTCATCACAAAACAATCTCCCATCACAGAAACTTACTTTTTTTGTTTTCAGATACTGGAAAGAACAATTAAAATACTTTTCACAACAAATGATCTTTCTCGTGTCAAATCATATATTATCAGACAACTACAGAAGTTATTGGATGGAAAAGTCAATTTTCAGGATCTTATTTTTGCCAAAGAATTTCGAGGCATGATGGGATACAAACCAGCTGCATGTGTTCCATCACTTGAAATTGCAAGGTCATAATTGATTGTTTATTAATAGTTTGTAAAAAATTTAGATTCTAGCATTTTCCATGTATTAAGGGAAAGTTTCACCTTCAAACCAAAGTATGTCATAGAGCCATGAAAGTTTCCAAATAATTTGATAAGGACATAAAATGAGTATTAAAAAAGTCAGATGTCAATTTTGACATTTGACATGACACTACTGCTGCATATTACTATAGATAGTAACAAACATTTGAGAACAGAGTTCTCAAAAAATATATAGGATTTTGAGCTGTAACTTTGCAAAAATGTGCATGTATATATTATCAACATTCCCTAGTAAAATTATTATATTCTTTGAAATAATTTTTTTTTTTATAGTTGTTTTGTTTTTGTAAGCAAAAAACATGAAAATATTTTAAATGACTATAACTTTAAAACTTTTTCATTCTGTTAAAGCCAAAGTAGTAGGGTGCGCTCAAAACATATTATTCTTGATATGTGCCAAGTTTCATGAAAATATATTTACAATTTTTTCAATAATTTGAATCAGTGTAAGGAAATTAGTCAAAAAATAAACTGGAGGAAAATTAAGTAAAAGGGGAAAAAATATAAATTTTTCAATGAATACTAACATAATAGATCCCCTACTGATGTGAATCATCAGCCATGGCTTGCTCTAGTGTAGAGAAATGGATAAATAGTTATTTGAAAAATGAAAAAAAAATTAAGAAAATAGATTTTCAAAGGGGTGAAATCTCCCCTTATAATTGGCCTATATTTAATAACATTTCAGGAGATACCCAGGGGCTCCTGGTAAATCAAGAGGCCGCGGGAAATCTGTTATATCATGTTATAAATTGGTTCAATGTAATAATTTATACACCTAAAAATTAGCACGGGTCCAAAGAAAGTGCAGGACCCACTGCGGTCGCATATGTTGCAGTGCCTAATGCCTGCCCTGCAAAATAGCGGCGTATGGTATGCCGCGGATCGACTAGTTTTACTATAAAAAAAAAATTATAATTGTGTTTTGTAAATCCGTACAATTGAACTTTCAGAAAAAAAGTATTCTTGTAAAGGAAATAGTTGATCTAAGGGAAAAGAATGCAAATCAAAAATTTCCTTAGAAGTAATTTTTTTGTTTATCTAACTAGTTAAGTAAACCTCTGAGAAATCAAGTCATTAATCTGCTTTCTAATTGTTTTTTTCAGGCGTCGCATAAAAGTAGATCGCAGATCTGAACCCCGCATTGGAGAAAGAGTCCCATATGTAATAATAATTGGTAGCCCTGGTCTTGCCTTGATTCAACTAGTGCGAGAACCTATTGAGTTAATTAATGACACCACTCTTAGACTCAATGCCAATTACTATATTACTAAACATATTCTACCACCTCTGGATAGAATTTTCTCTTTGATTGGTGTGAATGTTCATAACTGGTAAATACAATTTTGGACTATTTATGTTATATAGTTTTCATTTCAAAATTTATTTTCTAATTTGAATCTGTAAAATGAAAAAAAAAAAAAACTGCATGTCCCAGCTACTGTAACAATTTTTTTTTTGTCACTAGGTATCAGAATATGCCAAAGATTATTCGTGTGGTTCCCATGGTAATGACAGCTAATACTGCCAAACAAGTAATTTTCTTTAAACTGAACTACTGAGTAACTGATTAATTTACTAAAACAATAGTTATAAGGCATACATATTATGTTAAGCTGTCATTAATTGGTTTCAATGAGATGACTTTATCAACATAGAGATCATATTAAATGTTATTGTTCACTGATAAAATGATAATGATTTGAGTCAAATACAGTATGTTCGTTTAATCAGGTTGTTGTTTTTTTTCAACAGGGAACTATTTCTCAATTTTACACCACATCCAACTGTCCTATCTGTGATGTGCCTACAAAAAGACCTGTTTGTGAAAGTTGCTGTCTGGATTCTCAAGGAGTAGTCTTTAGACTGACAAGAAAAATGTACACCTGGGATAGAACTTATCAGTGGCTGACACAGGTTTGTCAAAGTTGTTACTAAACATTTAGGATTTATAAATTGCAAAAAATAAAGAGGACAACCAAATTATACTTCTTTACTTTTCAATAACTCAACTTGCAATAAGCTATCTAGGTATAAAGTAGTCAGTCACTCCATGGTAAATAAGAGACTTCATGCAGTCTAACATTTTCTTTTTCATTGCTTTTCTTTGAAATGTGTGAATATATGACTTGTATGTGGAAGGGTGAGGGCGCGGTGGCTGAGTGGTAAAGCGCTTGGCTTCCGTACTGGAGGTCCCGGGTTCGAATCCTGGTGAAGTCTGGGATTTTTATTTCGGGATTTTCGGGCGCCCTTGAGTCCACCCAGCTCTAATGGGTACCTGACATTAGTTGGGGAAAAGTAAAGGCGGTTGGTCGTTGTGCTGGCCACATGACACCCTCGTTAACCGTGGGCCACAGAATCAGATGACCTTTACATCATCTGCCCTATAGACCACAAGGTCTGAAAGGGGAACTTTACTTTTTTACTTTACTATGTGGAAGGGTAAAACTAAATCCTCTATGTTGAACAGATATGCTCTACATGTCAAGGTACTCAAGACAAAGAGCAAAAATGTATTTCCTTGGATTGTCCTATTCTGTATCGGAGAAGTACTGCTCAAAGAGATCTGTCCAGAGCTGATTATCTTCAGGAAATCCTTAACAAAGTTTTACTTCAATAAAAGATCCTCTTTTTGAGCTGGCAGCATTGAAGTCAATTGTCATCATTTAAAATCAAGGAAAGGATACGAAATATTTCTTCTATTTAATTTTTTATTGAAGCTCCAGCATTATAATTAATTTATTTCTAAGCATAAATAAATACAAATAAGGGATTGTCTTTGATTCCATAGATTAAGAATGAGTGCAGTATTTCATAGGACTTTGCAAACACATTTTGATGAAGCATATATACTGTATATTATTAATGGCTTTTCCATTATAATATCCAAAAATAATGTTTAGGCTTTGGAAGTAATTATAAGGCAGTTAAATCATTTACTACATGATTCTTATGTTAAAGCATAATAAATCTTTTCAACTTGTAAGAACTTCAACTCTGAATGTTATCCTACTGTGTTTGGTATAGACAGATATACAGGGGTGAGAAAGGAAGGGAGGTAAACAAAATAAAACACTAGTGCAAATGTTTTTACTTTGTAGGACTGTAACAAACATAATAGTGACTAAAGACATTGTTTGACTAAAACTTGTATATTGATATTATGTAACACTTGCTTCTACATTATTGTCTAGACTTGCTAGGTCGCCCAAGCCAAACATACCAAGAAATGGTAATGTACATTCTCTTCACCCTCCCACTTTAACCTCAGTGAATGCTTGCCCAAAGTTTGTTTATACAGGTAGTGGCTGCTTAGCAAGTCTAGGACCAAATATAGTACTTGTGTCAACAGGATTAGCCTTTGGTGTATGTGAATAGCCTGTACAGCATTTGTGTATTGTGTCTTCTTCAACATTTTACTTAGCCTTGATTTCTATGGTGGTCAGATCTATTCAATGTTTGTACAAAAAATTGTATATGTACATAATATTTCAATTTTTTCTTGTTTTTCATACTAGTTCAGTAAATGTATTGTAAGAAAATGTAACTACTGATAACCAAGTTCCCAACTAATTACTGCTAACCATATCAGCACTTCAGGCAAATAGTTGTCTTTCACTGAATCAGTTTCTTGAAATTGTTATCACCTCATTGTTATCAAAATCTTTGCCAAGAACTTGACTCATAATAAATGTATTACATGTATTGTAAAGGCTCAATTATTTCATTTCTTAACCTGTTGTTGTTATTTTTAATGGACTCTGTTTAGGGCTTACATCTGTTTAGAATGATACAATAATATTTGTGTATGTTTTCTCTCTGTTTTACATGACATCAGGCATTCATCATTACTGGTAGTGTTAGTATTTTTTGTAGACTTCTTACTTACTTTTGTCATTTTATCATTTGTATGGCAGAATAGGAGTTATTGTGTAAAGACCACTTAGTGTGTTGACAAGCTTTCATAGCTCTACTGTTTGAACTTTAAAGGGATATTGTATTGTAAGTCCTATAGTGCTACCAATAGAGCATATTCTAGACAAGCTTTGTGAAGAAGAAATATATATGTGTATGTAATATTGTGAAAAAGAATTTTGTGTTTCTGTTATTATTACCAGTAAGTAAAAGTCACTATTTGTGTAGCTTTTTGTGTATACATTTTCTAAATTGTTTATGATGTAAATATTTATAAGCCATTGTAATAAATTCTGTACATTTGAAATCTTTTTTTTCTTTTTGAATTAATATATAATGTGCTTGATTTTACTATTAACTTACAACATTTAGATACGTATTTAAACAAAAAAATATATATATATAACAACAACAAAAATCTTGGCCAATCAGTAAAACTGCACCAGTTGGTGTGCACTGTTAGGGACTAGACAGAGAAGGAATGTTGACAATGAAGAAGAAAAAGTCTAGAACTCATGAAAAGGATGTGCTCAGGGCAGACGCCTTCTGTCAATTTATATATATATATATATTGTAAGATTTATTTCCCTATATTAATACATTCAATAGTTCACTTTTTTACTCATGTTTTGTATAGATCTGGAAGGGAAACATTAACTTTGTCAAGTTTTGTTAAGGATAACGAATAAATGTGCAAAGCTTCAATTTGATCCAGGAAGTGGGAGAAATGTGTACAAATTTTGTAGCAAAAGAAAAAAAATGATGATTTTTTAAAAATAAAGCTTATCTTATGGAAATAACCACAAATTACTGCCATTTATCTAAAAATGGCAAGGTCTAGCTCCCTTTTTACCACATTAAACAATTGTAATTAATTTGTACTAATTGATGAAGGGGATTAAATCCACACTTATATATATTGTCAAGGATCTTTATTCCCCTTATTTCGATATCAAACAACATAATTAATCACCAACAATTAATTAACCAATGGACATTTGGAGAAAAAAATATGTTCAAACTAGACAGTCAAAAGCTTTGTGAAACAGTATACAATGTTTGATAAGGGGAAACAAATTAGTAAGTTGTTTTAAGTAAGCACAGAGTTTGTCGAGATTAGGGCCAAAAGATAGTTGCCTCTACACTTCCAATGTTGAAAATAAATTTGGAG
>JADKLZ010005243.1:20580519-20623916 GCA_021533235.1 Biomphalaria straminea
AAAAGATAGTTGCCTCTACACTTCCAATGTTGAAAATAAATTTGGAGACCATCTAATTACCTAAAATATTCGTTAAAAACATGTTCTAGATCTATGTCTCACATAATTATATGAAAATAAAACTTTGATTTACAACAAAATAGATCTTCTTTGCAGCTATTTCTAGTTGAAAATGAGTAATCCTTTACCCGAGATTCTTTACGTACTATAGAACATTTAATGTTAATGAAGCTGTCGAAAATTTAGACTACAAATTAGTCATCGTGTAGCCAGTGGCGTAGCAAGGTACCTGTGGGCCCGGGTTCAAGGATATGTTGATGGGCGCCCTTCTCCTTCCCCCCCCCTTCTCCTTCCCCCCAATATGACATTTAGTGTGTGTATCAGTACATTTACTAAAAGATATTCCAGTGCAAGTTCAATAACATGGCTGACAATCATTGAAGACCATGCCTAAGTACTGTTTAACAGAGTAAACCTAATGTGGAAGTGGCTGCTTTTGTTAAAACAATAAATGAAGGCTATTCATGAAAGCTAGGGTGGGCGATGGACCACTGAGGAGCCCCCAGATGAGTGTCCTAAAGTTGTTTTCCATTAAATTTTACGACTTCATATAATGTCAGGATGTCAAAATGCAGGGGTCCCTAAAGAGGTCAAGCCTCTCGGGCCCCCAAATCCCTAACTACGCCACTGATGCTATTGTACTGTTCGCTCATATAGAAAAACCATCCTTGCCTTGGCATCGTAAGTAATTTAAAGAAATATAATGATAGTTTATTACTTAAATAAGAGTATTTGTTCAGTCAATCCTACACACTTATGGTTTACACAAATATGAAATCTTACAAATGATTTTCTGCAATTTCTTGGGTATTTCCTCATCGGAGTTCACAAAAAAAAAAATTCATAAAATAATGCAAATTTAATAAATTTTTTAATTCTCTTTGAGTGATGTCAACCATGATAGAGAAAAATGTCACAGATTTGGATCTCCTTTATGTGTTTTTCTAAAATTGCATTGCCCAAGTCTCGTTTTGAATTTGTGGCTCGAGTTAAAGGGTTATGATTTTGTTTTCTTAAGAATGTATGTACTGCTAAGACATTATTGCTGTTACTTGTGTCACCTAAACGATACACTGAAAAGTTCTTGCATTTTAAAGTTACAACTGTCATTTACTATGCTATTAAATACTTTCAATCAGCAATTGTCAACTTTTTCAATGTGCTCTTTGTTTAGATCATCCACCGTTCTCAGTCATTCAGGTTATTTGTACGTTGGGCAAGCTTGTTTGTGAGTTAAATAATTAGGCCAATCTTTTTTTTTTTTTTTGGCGATTCGGTTGGAAAACAACGTTGGTGTTGTGTTTGGGTATAAATCCAAGACCATCCTTACGACTTTCCACTGCACATATACCAGACGACAAAGCAGCCATTCAAGTGAAAGACACTATCCCACGATAAATGTAATTATCGCAATATCTTAAAAATGTGTGTTAAGCCTATAAACTTCCTACCCAATACAGTCACAATAAGTAGCTAAAAAGTCAACATCTTTAATGTTTCCCAAAGTAAGGAACGGAATATGATGTTTCTTTTTCTTGTTTAATACCTATTTTAAGTCTAAATCTAGAGTTCTAGTAATGAAAAAAAAAAAAAAAGATTCTTACTTAAAAAAAAAAAGAGCAGAAAAAAATAGGTACTACTATCAACGGCTTAATTAACATATAGATGAAAAAAAAAAGAAAGTGACCCAAACGTCACCACCAACGCACGGTCACCACATTACAATAAACCTGATGAAAGCAGTTCCTTACAATGACTCCAACTGAAAAAAAAAACGGGTTAATGTTTTGAAGGTAATATAGAGATCTAAAATATGAAATCACGTTCAGGATATTTTAAGGATACTTTCTAATTTTTGTAACCACATGTTTACAAAATTGCAGTGTGGGGAAAAGGCCACAATTAGTCATTTGACCAGGCGATATGAAATCCCTACGTCACTACGTGCCATGTAGTGTCGTATTGACAGTTGTAAAGGTCTTTAGCTATTTTAGAAATGGGACCCCATAAAAGTCCAGATATTGTATGTAACTACTAAGTATTTCATTGAGGCTCTAAGCTAGAGCTTATGTTGCATTGAGAGACCTGGATCCATGTTTTTTGTCACCATCGGGTTTGGCCACCTAAATGGTCGTGGGCCCGGGTTCATTGAACCCCTTCGCGCCATGGATACTACGCCACTGCGTCTAGCTAATAAGTTTCTTGAATATCTTTAGCCCTCCCTCCTTTTTTTTCGACCGACTACAATATATATGTGTGAATTTAGAACAGTGGTTACAAGGCGAATAAATGTGCGAGTAAGTTTTCCATTCCAAGCTAAATGATTTGATTTTTTTGTAATGAAAAGAAAATCTTTTTTTTTTTTTTTTTAATGAAAGGAAAGTCCTTTTAACAAAGGAGGATGGGGGAATTCAACTAATATGAGATTTTTTCGTAAGCTAAGGTATTGCAGATCATAAATTGTGTAAGGTTTTGTTTGAAAGGTATTTTTTAAGACTAAATCTCGATTAGAAAATAATTATCCATGATCATTCTTCAACACAATTTGGCGAATCTCATTGACGACCAGATAAGAGAAACAACTCTAAATTTACACGTCCCTATTAGATCTTAGATTCTAGATCTAGAGTCTACTATTTATCTAGAACTACATTTTGTTACATTTAGATCTAGTACTCTAGATCTATTATAGAATCTAGATTTAGATCTAGACCTAGATATAGGTAGATCTTGATCTATATAGTAGACTATAAACTCTAAAATTAGATCTATAACGATGTCTTCTGATATAGATTTGTCAAGTATCCAAATAGTTGGCGAGACCCAAGCCCAAGAAAAAGCAAGGAAAGAAACGTACACAGAGTTTGCCGCATTGCACAGAAGTCAACTTATCAATTCAGGCGTTCCTGAATTATACTGGCCTAAACTTTTTAACAAGTTATCCGAAGAGGTAGTCTAGTCTCATCTACATCATCTGATAGATCATAGTGATATTATAGTATAGTCTACATCTATCTAATAATCTATTATTACTTATTAGTAATGGTATTATTTTATACTATACAAACAGACTAAAGTCAATATATACTTATATAGTTTGTGTCTTTATTATAGTTTATAAACATATTTAACTCTTTCAGTGTGAATTATTTTGATCGAAAAAATAGAGTTTTCCAGAACGAACACAAATTTTCACTCTACCCCCTTGAAAATTTGTGTTCGTTCCGGAAAACTCCATTTTTTCGATCTAAATAATTCGCACTGAAAGAGTTCATCTATAAATATTTTGAAAATCACAATACTAAACACATTTAATCACTTTAAATTTCATAAAAGATGAGAAAATGCACAAAGAAATTGTATTATTTACATTTTTCAAGTGCCGGGAAATAAACTAAAAAAGAGGAACCATTAACATAATTTTGTGTATTTTTTTTTTAAACGCGTTGGATACTGCATCTAATTTAATATCAAAATAAATAACAATCACTCCTCCATCCGGTAAATTTAAAAAAAAGAGAGAAATAAAAAGTTTAACATAAAAAAGATAGTGAAACAAATAGTATAAACCAAGTTACTCGCTGAGAGTAAAGCCGCACTGACCAGCGCTAGTGAAGTTACTCGCTGAGAGTAACGCCACATTGAAAGAGTTTAAAAAAATATTATTATTAGAATTAAAAATAAATAATTAGATATCTATCTTTAATTTAAAATCTATATTTTATTATTTTTAGATTATAAAATTTAAATATGTAGTATGTACTTCATTTGAAATATCAAAAGTCTCAAACTCATAAATAAAATTTATCTTAAACTATATATTTGAATCTTAAATTTTTCGTTCTTAAATCATTTTTTACACCTGCACAAGAACACAACTATTCCCAGTCAGGTTTTTTGTGCTCCACATCTCCATTCTCGGCTGGTAATGGAGATCACATTAACGTTAGACTAAGGTCATAAGACATAACAGGTTTACCTGTATTTGGCCACCCTAGAAAACTAAAATTCCTAATTTTCATGAACAATTAATAGGGGAGGTTAAAGAGGAGGGATTGGTGTCTCCTTCCTCATAATCAACTCTACATTATTATCCCAAAGGGGGGGGGGCTCCATACCATCTTCTGATTATGACTTTCTTTGAGACCTTACTGTCTCTAACAAGCCCACTGCATGTAACACACTTGACACCAAAACCTTTAGTTTACCTGGTATACAGTGTCTCCACTCTTCTAGCATGACAAGTGGACATTGCACACTTCTGATTAAGTTTCTTTGAGACTACATAAACTGAAACACAAACACACAGCACAAAATTGTAAACCACATTATTTATCAACATTATTGCAAAACATTGCAACATAAACAATTATACATGTCTACCAATTTAATTGCTTTGAAAACATTCATAAATTTTGCGCACATCTGTCTTAGTTTATTTCAAAGCCTTACACCTTTTTTTTTTAGCTGGTGTATCAATCAGCTTATCAGGAAGGAAAAAAAAAAGTAAACTTTGACTCCAGATAAAACCAATGTTTTGCAGTGAAAAAATGAAGCTACATGTGTTAAGAATGTAAAAAAATGGTGCATGTTCAATATTAATGAAGCAAACAAATCCCTTGTCCATTGGCAGTCTATTTAGGGTTTTTATTTGCCTTTTGAGCCTTTCTTCAATCAGGGCTTTTCTTTGGGTCTCGTGTGTCCCGTGAGAGTTCTCCAACTGTCTCTTTCAGAGGTCATCTGCTGCCTTCTATTTTCCTCTAGGCCAGTGAGGGTGAAATGATGCTTGAGCCGATCTATATGGTCTTGCTAGTGCTTGCCCATTTTGTAGTGAAGGCACTCTGGTAATGCTCGTGGAGCCTTAAATGCCTTTGATAGCACACCCAGATCTCAGACCCTTAAAAAAGTGTGTTGAGAAAATAAGAGACTTATTCTGCCATACTCTTAGTTTGAGGCGACCAAAAGTGCTGTTGGCCTTTATTTTTATTTTGCATTGCTCCAAAGATTTAGAATATTGCAGGGTTGAGCAAGCACAAAATCATGCTTCCCACCATTCTCTATTGAGAAGTGAGCTGATAGGTCACCAGTGATTCTGATTAGACCTTTTTCAGATTCCCTTCAAGATTCACAGTTGTTCTGAAGCAACTACATAAAAAATCTAGAATATAGTAAGAATATTGAGACAGTTTAGATTCTAGTTGGATAGAACTAGACTAGATCTAATCAGAGATAATCTAGCTACCATCCACCTTTAATGTTCATTATTCTAAATTATATTAAATAGAACTTCATATAAAGGTGATATAGATCTATGATATACTATTATAGTATATTAATTGTATTAAAAATATAATAAATTGTCTGTTGTCCATTGAAGACAAACCCTGCCCGCTCCCATCCCCCGTCGTCCTGCGGGAGGTTTGGACTAGGAAATAACTTTCTTCAACTCTGAAGGAATTTCCGAAACATGTAAAACAAAACAAAACATACTCTATTTGCGATTATGTCCTTTCATTTTCATATCCTGTGTTGTCTGTTGGATTAGTGAATGAATCATTCATTTTTATTACACCATTCAAACATACATTGTAAAAACATTTTTATGTTTTTGTTTTCAGATTTATGATGCTGGCAATGCCTTTGAAATGAAACAAGTTCTCCTAATGAATGAAACTGAAGAAATTATTGGGTCTCATTGGATAGTGAGTGCTACATCATCAGTATGCATCTATGAACCACAACAGTATGTACATTAAGAAAAGTTTTAGTCATAAAACCAGAAAACTTAACATTGAATTTTAAATTTATTTGAAGCTTCTTTTATAAATGAGCATCTTTCATTCTTTTTTTTTTTTTTTAAACATTTTTAGTGTTTTGATAAAAAGATGGTGAATATATGCCTTTAAAAGTTTTTTTTTTTGACAAAGCTCCTATCAACTCACTCTATCTTGTCTGTAAAAAGTATTGACATGTTTTTATTTCTAAAGCTCCTATCAACTCACTCTATCTTGTCTGTAAAAAGTATTGACATGTTTTTATTTCTAAAGCTCCTATCAACTCACTCTATCTTGTCTGTAAAAAGTATTGACATGTTTTTATTTCTCCCATTCTCCAATCTTTGATCAAGTTAAAACTTTGTACAATTATTCATTGAACTTGACAAGACATGAATCAATAAAAAAAATAACCAGCTAGCTAATTAATTGATGATGATTAATTATTTTGTTTGATATTGAAATAAGGGGAATAAATGCTCCTTAATGAGACATGTGGATGTATATATGGATTTAATCTCTTTATTACATTTTGATACTTTTTTTCTCCCAATTTCCATTCTTGAATCAAGTTGAAAATGTGCATAATTATTCAGAATCGATGACAAAACATTAATCAATCCAAAAATTACTCAATTAGTTAATTATCAGTACTAATTAATTCATCTTCTTTAATATGGCCGAACGGGAGCCAAACCCTGTAATTTCAGATAAATGGAAGTAATTAGCAGTTCTTTCCCTTAGAAAAGCTTTGTTTTTAAAAAGTTATTTTTTCTTTGCTTTTTTAAAACTCAGCACAAACACCTCTGTGGGATCCCCCTCCCTCACAGTACTAAAAGGGTTTGGAACAGAGTGTCAAGGAGGGTTTTCAGGCTCATACAGGGGATGACTTGCGGGTCCGGGTTTTCCCTCTCCCTGAACAGAATACTAACTAAGTCAACGGTATGTAAACACTAAATGCCGACTATATGTTAGGCAACTAAACACAATTCGTGGAATATGAACCTTGTCAACTTATATCAGCTGAACAACAATTGTATCAAATTAACAGTTTAATAATGATAATAATATAACAGTTCAGTGAATGCTGGTTTGACAGCTAATAATCATGATTTACATCATACACAAGGTGATATATACATATAAGTAATTAAAATTCATTAATTAAACTTCATATAGCACACCTTAGTCTCGGTGCCCTCATTCACTCACAACTGAAAACTACAGCCTAGGGCGACGGATGCACGGGCCATACAACACACTGTTTCTCAGGCATGACTCCGCCAAAGCCCAAGCCTAAGTCCCTAAATGAAATAAAGGATCAATCCTTAACAACTGTATTCACAAGATCGTAATAAAGCGATTCGCGATCTACAGCATTCAGCAGACCGTGAACTAAACCAACTTACCCAAAACTGGGGAAAACAAACACCAAATCTCAAAGAAGCCGAAGAAGCCACCATCGATCCACTTACCGAGGCAACCAAGAAAAATGACAACAAATCGCACCACCTTAGAAACAGATACTCGCGAAGCTTATATGGTGTAAAAAAAAAGAATAGCAATCCCAATGTGCATACACAAGCTGTGCATGACACAGAGGACATGGATACACAAGCTGTGCATGACACAGAGGACATGGATAAACTTGGTAGAGTAAACATGGAGATGTGCTGTGTGAAAATCAGTAAACAAGCGATCCTAAGAACAAGCATATATTGTTGTAATTCAGTCTTTTTTACCAGTGAAAGCTTGTTAAAAATTTTTTTTTTGCCCAGAAATATTAAATCATAGCATACATTGTCTGCTCATGGTTTTTCATCAATTTTTAACACTTTTTTTTCATAATTTACAATATTTTATTGTAGACAAAAAAAATTACTTTACATTTTCTATCAATTCTATTTAAAAGTGTTACGCTTATCATCTTCAGTAATTGTTGACTAAATCTTCACTTTTATTTGATTATTTTATTATTATTATGATTATTATTGTTTAAACAGGCACTTATTTAGCTTAATTAAGTACCCTTGTGATAATAACTTTCTTAGTAAGAACATCTAAAAATGTGTGTTTCTGCAGCATTTATTTGATTGATCATGCATGGACATATAATGGTAGCAGTGCAGAAGATGACCTTAAAAAAATACCTGGATTGCTTGAAAGAATGGCAGCCTTAATGGATATTGAGACAGAAACTAAAACCAAAAAAGAGCTTATTGACACAGTCTTAGAAACAATGTGGCAGTATGTAGATTTTTGTTTCTTTTCTTAACTCTAGTTAACTTTCAAAATGCTACAAATGAATGGACTAATGAATCATTTATCAAACCCACTGCACTCAATTACTTTAAAAGCCTAAATGTAAATCTATGGATTGGTAGCAAGTTTTCTCATCATTGTTTTACCCTAAGTAAAGATCATATAAGTATTATCCATCACTTAACCTAGGGAGACTTGGTTTCCAGAAATAAGTATTATAACTGTCTTATCATAGAGAATTCACTTTTCCATTTGTATTTATTTCAGATTTAACCAGACATATAGATTTGGAAACTTTGAACTGGTAATATTTTGTGTGTGTGTGCAATAGGAGCACAACATTAAATAAAAAGAATTGTAACTTATTAGACTTCCTCATTTATTTCAAAATTCTCATCTGCACTTGAACAAAATAATCTTGTTCTTTTTATTCAGTCAGTTGATTTTCTGTATTTCACTGTGTATTATTATTATATTATTCTGAATTGAAAAAAATGTATATTAAATTGGTATATGCAAAAAAGTAAATATTTATGTTATCTTTTTTTTGTAGGGTTCTGATGATTCTATGCCTAAATGGTATATTATGGATGAATTTGGTAGTCGTATTCGTCATTCTGAGGAACCAAATTTTCGCGTGGTACCTTTCTATCACATCAATTCTGGATTAGTTTACTCTATCATGTGGCCTGTCAAAGAGATTGAAGCAGGAGGTTGGTGCAAGATATGTACAAAAACTTTTTTTTTTTAATTCATTGGTTGACAATTGTTATTTATAATTTTTTTTTTAAAATGTCTTTGCAACAGATGAAATTACCAGAGATTATATTGAAGGTGAAACCAATCCAACTGTGAGATTAGCTCGGCTGATGCCTTGGGAGCCTGTAGATCTAATGCACATAAGCTACACACAGGAGGAACCAAGCATTGAATATTTTTCTGTTAGTTGCTTTATGTTGTTTTCTTATTTAAACTTTTTTTGGCTAATTCTCTATGGTATAGGTTACACCAGAGCAAAAAATGATTACAAGAAGAAGCAGACAATTAATTTGTTTAGATGCCTAATAAATAAGAAAATATTTGCGTACAAAAAAAAATACTACAAGTAGATCCAAATCATTAGAAGTACAAATGAAAAACTTACTACATCTAAATTTGTTGAACAGTTTGTCACTATTATTTTCATTAATAACATTGAACTATATTTGATCCTTGTCCTTATATATTTGCAGAGCTACACACAAATTGAAACACAGCCATCTCCCAATATAAAGTTTATAGGACCAAAGGAAAGTAAAAAGCTTAAAGTCTTTTTAGAATATGATAAATTTTCAGCACATTTAACTGATCCAAGGTTTGAACTTGTAGACAATCCAGATGATGCTGACATACTTTGGTATTTCCAACACTTTCACCAATTTTAGTAAGTAGGCTGACAATTATTATCAAATAAATACACAATTTTTTTTATTTATAAACTTGTATGTAAATGTTGATTTTCATGTTCAAACTATTGCATTAAGCGATGGGATTATTAAGTTTTTTTTAATGTTATTTTTCTTATGCATTTCAACTTTTCTTGAAAATGTTGAATTTTATTCTTATGATTTGTAAATATTAATTTTAATGTTTTTTTTTGTCTGATAATTATTGTACTTTGTCTAACAAATGTACATTTGTGTAATCCCTTTAGTGAACTTAGTTTATCTCGTCCCAACTGTATGGTCAACCAGTTTCCTTGTGAGAATGTCATTACTGTGAAAGATTTGCTGGCTATAGTCGCAAGGAGAGCAGCAAAGTCCATCAAAGCTGAAACATTTAGTTCAAATCCTAAATGGTTGCCAGTCACATATAATTTAAAAACAGAGTTAGCTAAGTTTGTTTCTTACTATCAGCATCGAGAGAAGAGGTCAGTTTTTTTTTTGTTTTTTTTTACATACAGGTCAGTTACAGTGTTGCATTGCCTTTTAAGTGTTACATTTTTATTTCTTATCATGGAATATTTAGGGGTCTTGATAATTTTTGGATTTGCAAACCTTGGAATTTAGCCCGTGGACTTGACACTTACATTTCCAAAAATTTAGCACAGATTGTACGATTGCCTGATTCTGGCCCTAAGGTAAACTATAGAATTTTTTGTGAAATATAGAATTTCTATAAATGAATTGAAATATAGAAAATGTCTACCATAAAAAAAAAAGTTAATTATCAAGTGTTGCAAATAAAACTTGTATTAAAAATTAAAACATTAATTTTTTTTTAAAGATGATCTCTTTTAGTAATTTGCAATTGCACTTTTTAAATGTAAATAAAACCAAAATAATAACATAATTTTGGATTTTAAAGTTGTAATTTTTTTGTAGGTCATCATGAGCTCCAATATTAAGAATTTAATGTTTTTCTTTGAGTAACAGTAGACTAACTATTTGTATTTTAGTGAAAGTGTGTCTACGCATAAAACAGTGGCTAATTAATTTAAATGAAATTTTTAATTTCAAATTTGGTTTTCTATTTCATATTTATTCATTGATTAACATGCATGATTAGATTGACACATGAAATGAGTAGGAATAATTATTTTCTTTTTTGAAGTAACGTCTGCAATATACATTTCCACTTTTCTGTTTCATTCCCTATTTAGCTGTTAAAGCTGGTTTTATTTATCTTTACCATAACATTGGTGAACTCAACTAAAAATGGGGCATTTTTTTTTAGGTTGCTTGTAAATACATTGAGAATCCTGTACTCTTTCATCGATCTGATGTTGAAGCTGATGTGAAGTTTGACATTAGATATTTGGTTTTGTTAACAAGCGTTGAACCTCTACAGTTATTTACTTATCAAGTCTTTTGGCTGAGATTTGCTAACAAGTAAATTTAACTCCCTTTTCTTTTACATTTAAGTGTTGCATATGGATTCAAATGGAGATTTAAAAAAAAAAAAAAGATGAATTCTTTTTTACATTTGATAAATACAAATAATTATCCTTCTCATTTTTAAAATTAACTTGAAATAAAATGATATTTAATTTAATTAATTGTATTTTAAATTATCTAGGCCATATTCTTTGAATGATTTGTATGACTATGAGAAACACTTTACTGTAATGAACTATGTTGAAGGAGCTGAGACGAAGCTCAAACAGATGCATTATAATGACTTTATTCCTGAATTTGAGAAGCAAAATGAAGGCTTTTTTTGGAAGGATATTGAGGTAACGTATTTGTTGATGTACATAAATAATTTAATCTGATGATAGCTTGAATTATGCCACACAAGTATTTCTTTTTTTGTTTAGAAACTTAGAAATTAAGCCACATGTTTGCATCTTTGACTTTTATTTACTTTAATTTTGTATGAAGATTTGTGTTGTGAATATATGTGACTTACTCTAAAATAAGGTGAGATAAATTTAGACCAGCAACAGTTTCAAACATAACTTTACTTTTAACTATATCTTAAAATAGATGAGAAATTCTTAAGCGAAGACAAGAAGACTAAGAAAATGTGTGCTGGGAGATCCTTGCAAACAAACCTCTTGGCATTAGCATGAATGACACTGACATAAAAAAGTTAGACCTATGCGTGCATCTTCCTCTAACAATTACGTCTTCTTTTTTTTTCAACTTCTTAAGTTTTTCCTTTGATCCCATAAGAAATTAATATTTGACAGGTTACAAACGTCTTGAAGAAAATGAAAGAAATAGAATAAAATAATTGCATCCATTTTTTCACATCCCATCTTTATCAGAGTTTTAACTTCTGCCTTTATTTTTTTTTTTAAATATGGATATACACTACATGCATTGTACTAATATACAGTGTTGTGATGTGACATAATGCTGAATTGAATAGATCTCAAACTGGGATGATTGTATTGTGGATATTCCTTGCTCCCATGTAAATGTAGCACAGCCCCTTAATAAATAAAGCACAAATTATAATCTAATAATTACAATTCTAAAACTTAAAAGTTGTGCATTGGCAAATTAGCATTGTGACAAATATTTTAATTATACTCTATAGTAAACAAGTTGCAATACAATACATTAATTTAAAAAAAAAGCATTTCCTAGAAGATCATCAGTAATTGATGTATTTATCATAGGATCAATGAAAATGCCATAGGCCTTAGGTAACTGATGTATTTTTGGTTCTAGAGTACTACACAATAAATGAAACTTAACTCGACTAGATCTATCACATTTGAGCTAAGATTTAATTGTAATGTCTGATTGTTTTTTCTTTCACCAAAACTAAACCATGTTTTTGTTAACAGAAGGATATCTTCACTATGATTAAAGAACTCTTCCAGGCAGCCACAAAACTCCCAGCGCCACAGGGCATCGGTAGATCTCCACAGTCTCGTGCTATGTATGCAGTGGATTTAATGCTGGCTTGGGACACAGATTCTTCAGGTATTTTGTGATGCTTTGAGGATTTCTAGAATTGTTTATCATTTTTAAATAGGCTTACTATTTAAATCAAATAAGAATCTTCTACACTAAATTCTTGGTTTTGATCACTGACTGATAGTTACTGGTTCTTCCACTTGCTGTGAACAATTACATTATTTCTTTCTGAGTACATGGAACAATAAGCCATTTTCATTATTGAAACCACAGCATAGAAATTTACAACCAAAAAATTTGTTTTTTCACAATTCCAATGCAATATGTTTTTTAAAGTCAACATTTAAAGCAATAACTAAAACATTTTTAGTTTGGATCTTTCTTCTGATCCAGTTTTATAATTTCTGTTTATTTTCTACACATATAAAAATCTAGATCTAAATCAGATTCTCCTCTTGATCTATATAATTGTCAATGTGAATAAGAGGGACTATTCTTAAATCAGTGTGATTATCATATTAGTTTTTACTAAGAACATGAAACAATTGTATGAAAGCATGTGTGTATGAGTGGAAAAAATGACTAAACTTTGAAATGTAACAACTGTAGTTAATGATAATGTGTAGCATAATTTTAGAATAACTAGATCTACAAGTATGTCTCTATTTAAAATCAAACCACAAATTAAAAAACACAAAACTTGTCAAGTGAATATAGGGACATAGGGTTTCCTTTTTTATTTAAATGTAGGCCTAGTTTGTGGAGATGTGTTATTCTATATAGCATATGTCTCTAGACTTAAAAATATTTGTAAAGAGTGGACTAAATTGCAAGTAGTGATGTTTCATCTTTCAAATTGTTCTGCTTCAATGATTTATTTATCAGTACTTCTATAATATACAAAGTACAAAATGTATGTATTGCGGAGCATTATTAAATGCTAAGATGCAAAAGGTGATTCAAAGAAAAGTGTGCTTTGTTTAAAACTGTATTACTGGCCTTTCAAAAAAAAAAAATGAGGCAGCCTAAAAGTTTCTGATTAGGAATCAGGGCTTTCTATTAGAGGGTGAGAACAAAATATTTGATGTCATTGTAATTCTGGCTGTTGCACAGAATAATAACAATAAAAAAATATTCAGGTCAAACTAACCAGAAATATGTTATGGTTATGCACTTTTGGAATTCAAGGGCCTAAATAGTGTGTGGTTTGTTTGTGTAGGTCAGCTGTTCCATTGAAAGATACAAGGACCAAAATGTTTTGGTGGAGAGGCATGTATTGTGTGTTAGGTCAGCTGTTCCATTGAAAGATACAAGGACCAAAACATTTTGGTGGAGAGGCATGTATTGTGTGTGTGTGTGTGTTAGGTCAGCTGTCCATTGAAAGATACAAGGACCAAAAAGTTTTGGCGGAGAGGCATGTATAGTGTGTGTGTGTGTAGGCAGACAAAAGAAGGCTACAGCTGATAAGCCTAAGAAGTATTTGTGCATATTTTATATGAGGGGTTTACAGTCATGGTGCAGCACTGGTATCTGCTCATATATTATTCAAATTTGGTGCTCAATTAAATCTTGCTTAGAAATACTTTTACATTTTTGCTAAATACTTCCAAACATAGAACTAAGTAGTGTGTGTGTGTGTGAATATTCAGTATTTTTTTTTTCACATTAAAAAATGTCTAATCACAAATCTTTATAAAAAATCTTTTCACCATTACATTTCTCTACATTATTATAACATAGTTATTAGAAAGAGAGTGCTTTTGATGTTCAGTCTTTTTTTAAATCTAGTTCACTCTTTAGGACCAGATGACAATATTTGAAGATGTAACTACAGTTAATTTTCTGTCTATATAATTCAGTTCCTGCTACCAAACCTGAAGCTTCTGTTGAACTAACCTTTTTTTGTTACTAACCTTTTTGTGTTTTAGCTTCTCTTGACATAACCTAAAAATGCATTTGAAGCTTCTGTTGAACTAACCTTTTTTTGTTACTAACCTTTTTGTGTTTTAGCTTCTCTTGTCATAACCTAAAAATGCATTTGAACCTTTATATCTGTATATGAAACTTTCATTCATTTAACTATAATTTCACAGGTAACAGAGTGATGCAGCCAATGCTGTGTGAAGTTAATTTCAGTCCAGACTGTGCCAGAGCATGCAAATACCATCCATCTTTTGTCAATGATATATTCAGTGTTCTCTTTCTCAATGACACAGATAACAAACATGTTCTAGAGTTGTGACCTCAAGACATTGGTTTGATTTACTAAGCTTATATTGGGCTGTTGTTGTTTTTTTAAATAAAACAAAAGACATATAAAATATTGTTGTTGTTTTTTTCTCTATTGATATGCAATAATGTTCATTTTATTATTTTGGTTTCCTGGGTATTTGTTTACATGATTCAATCAAAGTGATCTGATTTATTTAATTAACTATGGTAAGAAAAATAAATGCACTTTTTTTTTATGCAAGTTGTTGTTTGGCTCATGAAAATTTTTTGTAAAAACACATTTTATTCTGTATTGAATAAATCCCAATATTCTATTTCAATGTAACCAAAGTAGAATATAACCATGAAGATTGCTTCTCAGTCAGAACTTCTTAAAATTAATAAAATTGTGTCAAAAAGATCCAAGAAGGTTTCAGCAAGTTAAATAGTAAACAATTGTTTTTGACTTTTAAATTATTTGTGTTTATGTATGGCTTTGCCACTTATAGAGATCAGATGGTAGAGTAGTTAACTGCTTAGGTGCCAATTTGAAAGTTATAGGTTCGTCTTACTAAAAGCAGTAAGATTTTAATTTTTTTGAACTCTGGGTATGGACTACCGTAATAGATGCTTTGTTAGGTCACACATTTGTGTGATGAAGGTGTGGTAAGAAGGATCATTCCATTATGACTGAAAACAAAAGTTATCTCTAGATCTATATGGCTTCCAGATAGCTTTTCTTTAGACGACTCTTTATTCGTGCTTCCTCCATAGTACCTTGAAGGATGACTTTTGGCAGTGAGTCATTTCTTACAATATATCTCTCCACAATATTGTAATATTTCTCTATTTTGCAAGCCAGAATGTTGACTTGCAAACGTTAAAAACAATTTGTCTTTTTTTTTTCTTGGTATCTGTTACCCAGCATTTATCTGTAGCATTTACTTGACAGACTGCAATGCTATGGGTATCAAGAAACACAGGCAGAGCTCTGTACAAAGAAATGACCATGCCAAACAAACTGGACAGCTTCCTCCCCCGCAAAGAGCAACCTTCCAACTAAGAAAAGGACACACACCTCTGAAAAAGTACCATCTTAACAAAATAAATCCCACACAATTCCCCCTAAGTAGACACTGCGTCCACCCTTATGAACCATAACCTCTTTAATGCCCCTTTCTAATCCACCTTAGGCAAACCTACTACTACTACTGCCCAACATAACCAACTCTCTGTACGGCAGTGCTAAACAACTGAAGAGAACAGTACACTATTTTTCTTTTGCACAGTTTGCAAAAAGCTGGCTAGAAGAAAAAGTAACATTTACTTTCCATGGCTTGGATTATTCTTTCAGCCTTAGCATTCAGTAACTCGCATTCCTCATTAATCTTAGGACTCTTAAGACAAACTTTATTAGATCTATATTATTATGCCAGAATCGCTGTCCCTAGTTAAAGCCACGATCTCCACCTAAAGATTTAGATCAATAAGAAATAGCCAAAATACTCCCCTATTTGTAGAGCTATACTTGTATCACTTGGTCAAAGTATTTGCTTATATCTGTGTTAGTTAGCCCTCAAATCGCTACGTTGAGACTGTAATGTATGTATCTGTGTTAGTTAGCCCTCAGATCGCTACGTTCAGACTGTCATGTATGGAAATGTCATTGTTTAATATTTGATTTTCCTATAGATTGTCGCACTTGTATAATGACAGCGGTCTGGAAACTTGATGCGTGTAACTTATCTAATGGCTTCAGTCCCATAAGTCGTTTTTTCATTTTGTTAATCTTATCTGTGATGTAGTCTTAAGGCCTCGATCTAGAATAAATACGAAATTAAAAAAAAAATGTTTAAGTGGGAAAATACGGAGGAGGGTAAATTGAATTGAGGCATATTTTATTCGGGTGAGCAGATAAAACAACAACAAAACAAAAAAAAAAAACAAGAGATTCAGAGAGAGTATGTATGTAGTATGCGGGGGTCCTTTTCAAACTGTTCAATAGTGGAGTAATAAAAAAAAAAGAAATAAAATGAAGTTTCGGTTCAAATGAATAACTGATAGAGACATGTACACTGCAGTTTTAACTATGCTTTCCATTTCACTTGTGTGGTAGCCTATATTATGTACACTTTACACTGCAGTTTTAACTACACTTTCCATTTCACTTGTGTGATACTTTTGAATTGGTAATCCAACTTTTTCGTCGTATCCAAACACGACTATCAGCTAGTAGGCTAGATGTGACTAATAGATCTAGATGTGGCTAAGCATATGCATATATCAGTTGATCACTGTTGAGTCTTCGTATTTATACGTAAGCCACTGCACTTTTGCTTACACCTTACATCTTTGGACTAAACAAGACAGCAGCTGTTATAGTTTGTTTTTATAATTGTTCTACAACTAAGCTATCCGGTGACCGGACAAAATAGCTCGGGGTTTGAAGCTAAAAACATCTTCAGTATAAAATTTTAAAGCAAACTACACACACAAAATTCTATGAAGGTAACCAGTAAAGGGTGGAGGGCAGTTTAAACCTTCCCTCCCCCAGAGGGGTTTAAGTTTGAAACCCCTTCCAAATGATTTTAGGGTTAAAGACCCCCTCTTCAATATTCTAAAGCAAACTACAGTCACCAAATTATATGAGGGGTTTGAGTTTGTTTAAAAAAATAAACTCCAGAGATTTTTTTTTAAACACTCCAACACATGGTTATGACGATAAAACTTCCCTTTTCGTTATTCAATCTAAACTTCTAAAGCAAACTACATCAGTTACCGAATTCCATGAGCGTAACAAAGAGATGTTACAAATTTCTACCAGTCGCTGGGCTCCATTAATAATGTGCAGTGAGTAACTGATTAGCAGGATAATGCACTGTAGATACCTCAGAATCAGAGGCGTAGCAAGGAGTTCACAGCGATCCCCCATAGGCCTACTCTCTGGCTGGCAAGGTGTCTATGTAAGTCTTTACTTACTCTAGGAAAAACTTATTATAGGGTAGGTCTTCCGAAAGAATGAAGGTTTAGAATGTAGCCTAATAAGATTAATTACATACACACACACAAACTCACATATGTACATACTATATATATGGCGGAGGGGATTTTAAAAAATCCCCCCACCCGAAAAAAAATCATGGCTACGCCCATGGATGACACTCAAGTAGGAAAAAAAAAACATTAGCTAAAGCAAATGTTTGAGTGACTGTAGCTAGATAACCAGCCAAGATGCTTATGCAAGTTTATTATATGGATTTAGATCAATCTATATTCTATATAGACTATATATATCTGTACAAATGACCTAAACGTTACAGTTGATATTCAAACTCGTGGGAGATATTTCTTTAAAATAATAAAAAAAAAAAAGAAGTTCTACTTGCTATGTCGGCTTATTTATTTCATATAGTAATCAAGTATAAAAGTAATCAAATTTAAATAATCAATTAAGTGATTAAAAAAAAAGCCTTCAATTAGCTCGTTTTTTCGACATTCAAATGCACCTTCGTGCTTAAAAAAATAGTTGTCTAGATGTTAACATATCAATAAAATATTTAATGAGATTTAATCATGTACAGTGATAACGTACGTAATCTATTATTGAATTTAACAGATAGTATATAACATAGATATTAAGTTAATAGTCAATTGAGCATTCTGCACCTTGCCACAAGCCCAACACAACACGATAATACGTATTTGGCCTCTATACAATAAACGCACAACAGAAAGCTAAACAAAACGATTGGTAAAAATATTCGTATCGCACACAGATATCTTGGTCAATAGCAGGTCGTCTGTCACCTGATGCACATACCTTGCCGTGGTGTGACAGCTTGAGTGCTTCAATGACCCTCAGAGCTATACCGGCGGGAGCTCATTGCTCCTTGCAGGCACTACCAAGCCGGACAGGTCTGTTAGGAATGAGGTCGGACAAAAGGTGCATCACCCTCCCCGGGACATAGGGGTTGTGCGATAGGCTAACAACCTGTCCATGGAAAAAAATGTGTTACAGAAACCAGAGCAAAAACACAAACACTAAACATTGTCAGAGGCGAAAGTAGAGCTCCACAAAGGAGACTTATGAAGCTGTACAGGGAAAGTCGAACGAATCCTGTGAGGCCGACCACTCTACTTAAACCAATGAAAAAGAAACACTTCCTTATCCAGAAGGCAGCATTTAACTTGGGAACATGGAATGTCCGCACTTTACTAGAACCAGGTAGATGTGCACAATTAAGTTGCCAAGGAAATGGCCAACTACAAACTACAGATCCTGGGAATGAGTGAAGTCCGATGGAACACATTCGGTGAAACAAGACTACAATCAGGAGAAACCCTTCTCTTCTCTGGAAAGGAAAAAGAAGATGACTTACATGAAAATGGTGTAGCACTACTACTAAACAAGGAAGCTTTCAAAAGTCTTTTAGAATGGGAACCAGTTTCAGAACGAATAATTAGAGCCAAATTTTTGTCTAAGTTCAAAAATGTTAACGTCATTATGTGCTATGCTCCCACCAACCTTGCTAGTGATACTGGCAAAAACACATTTTATGACCAACTGCAAAGTATAGTTGACAAAATACCTACAAGAGATGTTTTGATCGTCATATGGAGACTTGAATGCCAAAGTGGGAAGTGACAACAAAGAGAGAGAGAAAAGTATGGGCATCCATGGACTTGGCACCTTGAATGAAAATGGAAAATGTTTGCAGACTTCTGCACATTTAATGAACTGGTGATAGGAGGCAGCATTTTCCCCCACAAAAAATGCCACAAAGTGACATGGGTGTCACCAGACAATAAGACAGAGAATCAAATCGACCATATTACCATACGGCGGAACTGGAGAAGCACATTACTAGATGTAAGAAACAGAAAAGGAGCAGATATTGGCTCAGACCACCACCTAGTTGTTGCCAAACTAAAAATAAAGCTGGCCAGCAACAAAAGAGGAATAAACCAAAGGAAAAGATTTGACCTAGATAAGCTCCACAACACCCAGATTAAAAAGGAGTTCCAACTATCCCTTCAAAATAGATTTGCTGTGCTACAACTAGATGAGGCAGAACAAAGCGTTGATAAATCTTGGCAAAACTTCAAAGAAATATTACTGAAACAAGCCATGAAATATTAGGCCTTAACCCTAAGAAGAAAAAACAGTGGATTAGTGATGAGGCATGGAAATTAATCGAAGAGAGGAAATGCGCTAAACAGACAGTTAACCTAGCAAAAACAAGAAACCACAAGCAGCAATCCAAACAAGACTACCAAGCAGTTGCACAAAAAGTCACCAAAAAGCTCAGACAGGACAAACGAGCATATTACAATAATCTGGCTGAACAGGCAGAAGACGCAGCAAGTAAAGGAGATATAAAAGAACTGTACAAAATCACCAAACTTCTCAGTACCAAAAAGGCTAACTGCAATGTTCCAGTCCGAGACAAAAATGGAAAACTACTTTCTTCAATAAATGAACAACTTGAAAGATGGAAAGAATATTTCCAAGCAGTGCTCAATAGACCTAAACCACTAAATCCACCAGATCTAAATGTAGGACCAACACTAGACATAAACATGGAAGAAGTAACAAAAGAAGAAATAAGGAATGCACTCAAACAAATGAAGACAGGTAAAGCAGCTGGAATTGACAACATACCACCTGAAGTTCTAAAAGAAGGAGGAAGTGAAATAGTCAACCAACTACATACACTATTCAACAAAATTTGGTGAAATACTATTCAACAAAATTTGGTTGACTGAAACACCTCCCGTTGAGTGGAAAAAGGGCTTACTAATAAAACTACCAAAGAGTGGAGATCTATCACAATGTGAGAAATGGCGAGGCATCACTCTGCTGTCAGTACCAAGCAAGATTTTCAGCAGAATCCTACTAAACAGAATAAAGGGAGCATGTGATGAACACCTAAGGGAAGAACAGGCTGGATTCAGAAAAGGGAGATCTTGTGCTGACCAAATAGCAACACTCAGAATAATTGTAGAACAATGTGTTGAATGGCAATCTCCTCTCTATGCAACATTTGTTGACTTTGAAAAAGCCTTTGATATTATTGACAGAGAATCTATCTGGAATGTAATGAGACATTATGGGATCCCAAACAAAATAATTACCATAATCCAAAACCTTTATGATGGTTTCACCTGTCAAGTAACTCACAGTGGCAAGCTATCAGAGGAATTTCCAGTCACAACAGGAGTCAAACAGGGATGTCTTCTTTCAACACTCCTGTTTCTTCTAGTATTGGATTGGGTCACAAAAGAAGCCTACTCTAATTCAGGGAAAGGAATCCAATGGACTCTCACACAAAAGCTGGAAGATCTGGAATTCGCTGACGACATAGCCTTATTATCACACAGACTACAGGATATGCAAGAAAAGATCACAGCCTTAATCGAAGTAGGAAAAATAGTAGGCCTCAAAATTAACCACCAAAAAAACAAAAGTACTTAAAGTAAACTACAAACAAATTGGAGACATAGAACTGGATTCCCAGGCCATAGACCAAGTAGAAAATTTTATATACCTTGGGAGTGTGGTCAGTGTAACAGGTGGAACTGATGAAGACATTAAACGTCGAATAAATCTAGCGCGTCAGACATTTACACAGCTAAAACCAACCTGGAAATCTCCTCACATCTCAAACAAGACTAAAATAAGAATCTTTAACTCTAATGTCAAGGCTGTCCTACTGTATGGTTCTGAAACATGGCGAACAACTGAAGTGACAACAAGAAAAGTGCAAACCTTCATCAACAGATGCCTGAGAAATATCCTAAAAATAAAATGGTATGACAAAGTAGAAAACACCAAACTGTGGGAGATGAGTGGGCAGAAAAATATAGAGAGGCAGATCTTAGAGAGGAAGTGGAGATGGATTGGTCACACCCTTAGAAAAGATACCAGCAGCAGAGCTAGGCAGGCCTTAGAGTGGAACCCCCAGGGAACAAGACGCAGAGGAAGACCAAAACGAACATGGCGACGCAGCATGCTGGAAGAAGCCGAGAGGACCTGAAAGAGCTGGGAAGCGTGTTTTTATCGAGGCCCTATGTTCCACAAGGAACACAAAGGAACGATGATGATGATGATGAATAGCAGGTCGTAGATGCATTTACATGACTGATTCGAACTAATTGATACAAAAAAAAGTATTTTGTTTTTCTTGTTTGGTTAGTTAATTTTTTTTAGTGTCCCAAACGGATGCCGAATTCCCACTCCCTTTTCTACATTTATTTTGTATTCTAAATGAAAAGAGATACCTATCAATTTGGTTTTATTTATTCAATTAGCCTACTAGCAGTACCTACTGGCTACGCCCGTTGATTTGTATACATTCTTTATATTGTTTATCATATCTGGAACACCTCCTTCTTTTTTTTAAATTTTAATAAACGGTTCTCATTTTAACAATCAACCTAACTTAATTTTCTTTTTAGGCCGTGAATTTGCGTAACTGTTACAATGCAATTTCACGTCCCGATCTCTCTCGCTTTCGCTCTCTAGAACCCCCATTTTGTTTTTACCTGCGCAAACTAATTTCTCCCACATAAAATATTGACTTGATTTGGAAAGACCCGCTTTATAATGCGCCCCGACGCATAAACGGTCTAGTATTTGACTGCCTTGTCGTGCGGTTGGCGCGCGGCGGGACTGTCGTTTGGTTGTAGGCCTATCGATGGCCCCGGGTTCAAACCCTGTCCGCTCCCATCCCCCGTCGTCCTGAGGGAGGTTTGGACTAAGAAGTAAACTTTCTTCAACTCTGAAGGAACATCTGAAACATATAAAATATTTTACAAACATTTAGTTGCATCTTTACTTATACAATTCCCACCCCCCGCCAACAACACATTCCCGTTCCCCTTTCTAAATTCATATAGGTAGGCTAATTGTGTTCTCTTCAAAAAATAAATATCAATTTAGTTTTATTAATTGTACCTAATCGTTTAGTTGACCCCATTTCAATGTAGTGAAATGACAATAGATCTAGATTAGGCATAGACTAGATACTTTTTCAATGCTATTAGGATTTATATAGTTGTTTTGAGTGTTACATAGCTTTAATGCTCTCTCTAATTTTTCTCTCTCGAAAAAAAAAATCTGAATCCATCATATTAATGCTATTAGGATTGGCTTCGTCTAAAAGAAGTGGAAATGAATTAGGCATACGGCATATTAATTAAAATAAGTAGACTTAAGAAAAAAGCAATTAAAAGATTATAGGAAAAATAAAAGAATTGCTTTAAAAATACGGAATTTGTGGGATTTAAAAAAAAAATGCTGTATACGTAGAATGCAGTTTTTTTTAGAAATACCGAAAGTAAACGATAGGTTTGATAGAAATTAAGCTTGCGTATTCTCACAAATATCGGTCCCAAGGGTTGCCATTCTGTCAATAAACGTTCTTAGTGAGCGTCTTAGAGAAGGTAAAAGGAACATGTGAACAAAATTTCATGCTGATCTGTACGACGGTTTAAGAGATCTCTTGATCAATGAATGTGTGAATGAGTGGTAGGCCTATTTTACAAATATATTATTGATATATAATTAATGTCCATTACATCCAGTCACTTTATTTTTTCGGACATCTTTGTAGCATACTCTATAGAAAAGTTTCTTTCTGGAGTTAGTGGAACAACAGTATAGACATATACCCCTTACTTAACAGATAGGGGGACTGGAGAGTCAAGTTGAGAGTTAGCGGGGTCCAGCGCCAAACAGAACTTCCTGTATTTTAAAACTAAACAAGGAAAACAACATACTTTGAAAAAAAAAAGAAGCTTATATTAAGTGATATTGTATCATTCATATTATAACAATAATAAATCTGTGCGACTAGAAATATTTATCTATTTCTTATATTTCATATTTATTAGAAGGTATATATGTTGTGCTAATATATGATATTACGTCATTGTTTATAGTCTATGTTTTTGAGTGAACGCAAAAGAATGAGCGGAAATAAAGGAGTTCTCTATGTCTACCTTGATCAAGAAAGTCTCGTTTTTATTTATTGTTACTTTGTAATGTCTACAGTAGTTTATTAATCTGTGACAACAGGACAAAAAGAAAAATCATTTCGCTGCAAAATGTCGTTCGAAATATTCCAAGGCTGTTGATTTACTGGAAGATGAAAGTCAAGCAAGCCAAGTAAATGAGTTATGGTTTGAGGCAATTGCCACTGACAACAATGTCAGAGTTTGGATGGTTGATGTCAATATTATGGGAAAGATAGTCAAAATGAAGATTGACACAGGAGCACAAGCTAATGTGATATCAGAGTCAACGTGGAACACTTTAGAAACTGAAAGTCAATTAAAACATTCAAATACTACTCTACGAGCATTAGGGAATGAAGCATTAGAACTGAACGGAGTTGCATCGGTCACATTTAAAATTGACGATGTGGAAGTCAAAGATGATCTGTATGTGATCAAGAAAGAAATAAACCCAGTTTTAGGTATGAAGACATCTATTGCGTTGAAACTAATTGAAGCAAAAGAAAACGTCGAAGTACATATTGTCAAGCGACAAAATGAAGTTCCACGAGATTTGAAGCCGAGAAATCAACTAACAACAACTAGTAGACCAATGACAGGTTCTCAATTGTATGAAAATGATAAACTATTACGTGCTCCAGAGCAATCGAGACAGAAGAAAAATTGCTACCTCATGCTGTACCAGACAGACCATGGAAAAAAGGTTGCGACAGATTTGTTTGAATGGCGAAACAATGATTATTTGCTAGTTGTGGACTATTTCTCAAAATACCCTGAAATAAAACAACTGGAGAACAAAACAGCAGAATGTGTTATCAGGGCACTGAAAGGAATTTTTGCTAGACATGGCATACCAGAAGAAATAGTGAGCGACAATATGCCATTCAACAGTTATCAATATACAGAGTTTGCTTCTGAATGGAATTTCAAGATAACTACATCAAGTCCCAGGTACCCTCAATCAAATGGTCAAAGTGAGGTGTATGTTGGTATCGTAAAGCAGATATTCAACAAAGCATACAAAAGTGGGAAAGATCCATATCTCGCTATGCTCGAATATAGAAATACTCCAATAAGTGGACTGCCTTATTCACCATCACAACTGCTGATGAGTAGAAGACTCAGGGACATAATTCCAACTGATCCCAAACTATTTGAACCATCGATAGCTGAAAATGCAGAGAGATTACTCAACGAACGACAGATGAAAAGCAAAGTAAAATACGATGCAAAAGCAAGACTACCTAAAGATTATTCTGCCGGAGAGAAGGTGAGAGTGCGTCTAGGACAAACATGGCAGAAAGCTGTCGTCATTAAGAAACATCCATCACCCAGATCTTATATCATAAAGACAAATGATGGAAAAACCTACAGAAGAAACCAACGGTTTTTAAACAAGAGTTTTGATGAAGACATCTCTGGGTACTATGATACTGACGAAGACAATGAACAACAAACTGTTAGAACAACCGAAACAGACAGTTATAGACCAACGTCTAGAGAACTTGTCGTGCCAGTCAAAACAACCAGAAGTGGCCGAGTAGTTAAGATTCCTTCTAGATATCAGTAGGCCATATTAAGAACTTTAAAAGGAAGGATGTGCTAATATATGATATTATAATAGGCTTGTCTTCGAGTCCGAAGATTAGTGAGGAATACAGTGTTTCCCGTGGCTGTGCAGTCCCAGCTGTGACCTACATGTTTTGCCACATCCAGGGCAAGCAAAACCATTGTCCGCAGGTGGTCGATTTAGATTTTCTTTTCGTCGTCTGCGTTTGTCCTCGGCGGCAGATTTTCTTTTGGTCTCAAATGTGTATCCCGCGGCCTTTGTGAGTGACCTCCAGCTGTCTCGTTCCGACGCCGCATGCAGCCAGGTGCATTGTTTATTGTCTATATTTGTGAGTGAACGCAAAAAATGAGCGGAAATAAAAGAGTTCTCTATGTCTACCTTGATCAAGAAAGTCTCGTTATTATTTAGTGTTATTTTGTAAAGTCTACAGTAGTTTATTAATCTGTGACAACAGGACATATCCCTAACCCTATAATAACCTTTTAGCTTTCTCAATGCGCTATAATGAGTGAGGGAGGATTTAAGGGATTTAAATGCTGTGTAATGTTACCGAAAGTTGATCGCTTGAAAAAAAGTTGTAGGCCTACAACTTCAATAAAATTCGAACTCGGGGCTCAAAATTAAACCTTCTCAAGGGGACTAGAATTCAACTTATAGGCCTATAGCTACCACCACATCTGTACAATTTCTTTCTGTTGTTCAATACAATTTTTTTATTAATTTCTAATTGTTATCAGACTAATTGGTATTTTTTTAAAATTGATTCTTGTTTTGTCAGGTAGGCCTACAATAAATAATTCTGCAAAATGTTAACATGATCCGAGATTATTGTGTATGAAGAGAATTAAGTAACGTGTACAAACTTTTCACCAGACAGATAGTCGATATAATAATAGCTTGTCTTCGTGTCCGAAGATAAATGCATTATATTATTTCCCGTAAAAATGCTTTTTATGTGGTCTCTATAGTAGGCCTAATCTGCTATTCCCTTCTTTATTAATGGTAAAAATTAGAAAATCAAATAAGTGTGTGAAATATAATTTTATTTGGGATAGGGTTGAACCTCAAATGAATAGTTTTTTTTTTCCAAGTAGGCCTAGTCTTTACGTGCTTTGAATTCTTGTAGATTAGATTTATTTATGAATGGGTTACAGCAACTGGCAGGAAAAAAAAAAACATTGCTAACTAACTATTGGAATTTGGTGACCGACACATGCAGTTTGCGTTATTTATTTATTGCAGAGGTTTTTTAAACCTCAAAACCCGCTGGATGGGTGCTTTAAACTCAAAACTTCAATCATATACGCTTCGTGACTTAAGTTTTTTTTTAAACTGAAGAGTTTTTTTTTTTTTAATTATTAGTATTTAAACCTCAGTTCATTTCGGGAGTGTGGGTGTTAAACCCGACCCCCCCCCCCCACTGAACGCTCATGTTTCATGTGGTCTACGTAGCTTTTGTGACTCTCAACAGAAAATTAGACTTATTTTACGTTTGTTATCCACCTTTAAAGGTCTACACAGACTATCTAGATCTATTTCAAGATCTTGTCAACGTCGAGCTGCATTATTATTTTATTGACACTGTAACAACTAGACTTTACTAGAGTCTAGATCTAGAGATCTACCAGTAACAACAGATGTTTTGTTTGGTTAAAAAAAAAAAAAGAGTTCTGCTAAACAAGTTTCCCTTTTCCCATAGTCCTTTGCGCTCTTGGCTGGAAACAACAATAGGGAGAAAGGGAGAAAAAAAAAGTATCACAAAAATGGCACTGGCCAGGAACAGTGTGTCTAGAAGGAGTTCTAAAAATGAATTAGAAAAGGATGACGAGGACGGCGAAAACAATGGATACATCCAAGTATTTGTGAAACCTCTAGAACAAGGCAGCTGCAGCTATTTATTTAAATGGTTGGGTGTAAACAAAGTCAATTTCAGTTCACAGCAAGTTGGAGTGTGTTACGGTGGAACTACATTAGTTGTCAGTGTGTTATTTTATCAGTTACTGCGTTGTGATGTGGGGATTTTATTTCAGCGTTTATGTTCGCTCGTTGTTCCAATGTTTTGCATTATGTGTGCTTTCTATTGGCTATCATTATATTTTCGACGTACATGGAGCAATACAAGTATTTATTTATTATTCTGTTCATGCTACATGGGCGAATTTTTTGCTCAAATCTTTTTTCGTGACTGGGGTGAAAAAATTGAGGAAAACAACAGCTCAACAACTGTATTATCAAACTATACAACACAACCTCTAGTCATTGTCTGTGTTCTATTATTTATAAGTGTAGCTAGTGTATTTTCAAGTTTAGAGACCAGTCACAGTGCTGGTGTAATATTACTGGTGAGCTTTACAAGGTTTCTAGCCTGCTCAGCTTTACAGGATATTCCCATTGGTCTAAGGCCCTTTGTTGCTTACTCATGTGGATTTGCTGGAAATATTGTTGCAAAATATATGGAGGCTCTACTAAAGCCTCAAATTCAAAACTATACAACACAGGATGGAAAAATTCCAGTTATCAAACGTAGGAGATCTAGCTCATCAAGTGCACATGCATTTGCTGCACACAGATCAGCTCGGCGAACATCTCTACCAGCATTGATTCAGAAAAGCCAGGTAAAATAACATAGAGTCTAGATATATATGTTTGAAAGACATTTTTGTTGTTGTAGTTTTGTGTGTTGAATACCAATTAAAAGTTTAAAAACTAGTTTTACATTAAAAGTGGTATCTTAGTAAAATAAAAACTTTATAAAAGTAA
This sequence comes from Biomphalaria straminea, assembly GCA_021533235.1. NCBI lineage: Eukaryota > Metazoa > Mollusca > Gastropoda > Planorbidae > Biomphalaria > Biomphalaria straminea. The sequence goes on from JADKLZ010005243.1 coordinate 20,608,527, forward strand.
TATTATTAAAATAGATTATGATCTTGCAAAATAGATCCAGCCTACTTCATTTTAGATTTTATTAATATGAAAAGTGATTGTTACTCAGATTACAAAAATATTTATATAATTTTATACTAAAAAAGAATGCACTAAACTGTCTAAACCCATTGCCCTATGTTAAAAAAATGATAGATAGTTGGACATAAGTGTTGTAATATAATTCAAGCTTTTATTTTGTGCTTTATAAGTGTTCAATGTGACGACCACCATTGGCACGTGCAACATCAAGCCGATATGACTATTCCTCCCAAATGAGCTTGAGGATGTCCGCTGTGTTTTTTGCATCTTCTGTTATTCAATCTTTCATGTCATTGATATTTACAGGCAACAGTGGAACAAAACCTTTTTGTCTTTTTAACACGTAATACTTCCATTGAAAAAGTCACACACAGTAAGATCGTGAAAATTGTGGCCAAAAGTCAAAAAGCCTTTTCTGCTGAAGTTATCTTTTTTAGAGTAAAAAAAAGCGATTTTCCTACAAAGACAATGGATATTGACAACTTGAAAATGACACCCAGTTCAACAAGGATAACTTCAGTATCAAATGGCCACTTATTCAGTCTATTACACTACTTTCAAAATGAATCAAGGCATGATGATTTTGGTGCCTTCTTTTTTAAATCACCCTATAAATCAACTGATCTTTTTAGAAAGTAGAAACCTATTAAAGAAAGTTTGTGGTCTTTTTTTAACATTTCTGCTAGAATTTTTCTCTTTTTTTTTTCATTTATCTTCTGAATTTGATGATAAAAAATTCTTTGGAATTAACACATTTGAAACTACATTGAGCATTGGATTTACTGCTAAATAAGTTTCATAATCAACACACACACACAAAATATATATTTAATTAATTGTAAAACCCACAGAAAATAACATGCTTAGAGCTTAGCAAATTCTTAATGTAAAAAAAAAGCAAACAACAATAACTATATCACAGCAAAGAAGTGGCGTAGCTAGGGTGGGGGGGAGAATTTGAAAATCCCCATGGGCCCACTTGAGTGGGACCCCCAAATGAGTGTTTTTCACATTGAAAAGTAGATAATAATATAAGAGACTACAGAGGCCCCCAAAGAAGTCAAAACCCCCCTTCCCGGGCCCCCAAACAATGGAAATTCTTAGCTACGCCCCTGCAGTCAAGAACACTAATGACTTCTCAGAGTTTAAGGCACTAGCATGCATGACTAGATTAACATGCTGAATTATAAAATCTCATCTATGAAGACACATTCAAGTAAGTTTTTTGTGTGCAGACTTCTTCATATAATATTGTTTTTGGATTGAACTTAGAGCAAGGTGCAAAAGATGCTATATTTGAATTTTTGAATGGAAAGTTTTATTATTATTATTATTTTTATGCATTTACTGTGTGTTATTAAACTATGAAGTACCATATATCTGCATGTTAATCTTCTTCATGCTAGTCAACTAGTGCCTTAAATTCTACTAATTCATTGGTGTTCCTGGCTTATTCAGGCAACTAGTTCCATGTTCTAATGCTTCTAGGCCAGAGAGACCATATTTATACAACTCTGTTTATATACAAAAGACTGTAATATTTAAAGCAATAACAAGTTATAAGAAGTTTCACTTTTATTTATTTGTATTTCTTAATTTTTTTTTTTTTAGTTTTATTACAAAAATGTTGATATTTCATGCTTGCACATTTAGAATCTTTTTGATGCATTGCTTAAGTTTAAAAACCTTTTAATGGTTCTATCCATAAATTTACTCCAGTCTGGTGATTTGAAAACATCAAACAGAATTAGTAAGAACTGCCATTCTTCTCTGTGGGCCATTGTCCCTATTATTCTGCTGACCACATAGAACTTACTATTTGCTTAATATTTTAACTACATTGAGCATTGGATTTACTACAAAATAAATTTCATAATTAAGTTATTATTTTTTTTTAAACATGTCTCGGTATATGATTGGGTTAAGTTTTTTCTTCTTCTCCTTTTTTTTTTTTAAATTATTATTATTATTTTTTTAAAATCATGGTTTACATTACTTTTGTCTTTGATGATGCTTCTTTCTTGAGTATAGATTTCATAGATGCCATTCAGTTCAAATTTTTTTTTTTAATGTGAAACAATGACTCTGACATGCATAGGAAGGGATAATGCTGTATTATGGTTAAAAACAACACAATAGCTAATCCCATATTATTATTAAACAACAATGTTGGTTTGGTTAGCTTAAAAGAACAGCTACATGTGTCTTCTGGCTCTAGTATTTTTGCTACATTGAACAGTGAACAGTTTTTACAAGCAGTGATTTTTTTTTTATGATCAATCTTATACTTAGACATTTATTGGATTTGTATAAGCTGTGTATACTACATGATTTATGACAGCCCACACTAGGTTTATCTGTTCCGATGATATCTATATAGCCCATTCACTCCATTAATACTTGCTACTCTGGCCACAAAAGAAGTTCACTTAGAGATAGTCTACCTGTTACCTTGTATGCTAACAAATATTTTTAAAGTTCAAACAGTGTTTACCAATGGTGGGTTACAATTTGAAAGTGCAAGGGCTGAAATAAAAACAAAATGTAACACAAATTATTTATATATATATATATGAGATTGGACTAAAGCGCTCTGAGCATGCTATAAGCATGAAAGTAGCGCTATATAAAAGCTATAATAATAATAATAATAATAAATATATATATATATATATGTTTTCAAAAGTTGTTATGTCCTCAGCATGTTTGGTTATTTAATAAAGAGTTTTTTATTTAATTAATTACTTTTTTTTTTTTTTTTTTCTATTTTCTAATTAATTTTCTTCCCTTGTTTTGTTGAAAAAGCATATAAAATAAATATTAATAGCTAGTCAAATGGTGCAGACTTGCAGAAATCATGCTTTTAACTATACTATTAAAGGCAAACCAGATGACATTCACCAAGATGGAGGAGCTTTGCACATTTTGAACTGAAATGTAATAGAATAAACATATATATTTAGTATATATACATCTAAAAATCATACCAGGATATTAATGGTATCATAAAAACCAAGGAGATAGCTTTTAAAGGTAAACTCTTCATAAAATAGTCAAATATGGCAAAGTTTCTATACTTGATATATCAATTATAATAAACATTCTTAGTCATTACAGTTTATAATTCCAGGGACTTCTACATGTAGTTCTAATCTTATCTTTGAATTATAGGTAATAATGATTTAATGCTATAATTTTAAATAGAAATGAACGGAAATTTATTTTTATGATTATCTTAACATTAAAATTTACTGGATCAACAACACTGACTATTTTACATTAAAAGCAACTTAATTCTTATAATAATAAGATGTATGTGTGGGAATTAGTGGGTGATAAATAAAACCCAGACATATATTTCTTGTCTTGAAAGTTATTTTTATAAAATCAATGCTCTCTGTTCTTCCAATTGAAACTTTTTATCAGTGGTTTGATTCTTTCACTGTGTATGTAGACATTTATAAAGAGGAGGAGAAAAGTGTAAAAAAAATGTTCCTCCCAGAAATGTGAAAAGCTGTTGAAAGGGAATGGAGAGCACTTCAATTTTAATTATGAAGAATGATCCTGGTAATGAATGCAGCCTAGGTGCCAGACATGCTCTAACATTTCAAGTCAGACAAAGTCTAGAGAAAGCAGTAATTGCAAGTAGCCCAGTCTATATTTAGTCTGAAAGTTTCTTTTATAAAGGTGCCTAGGGTTCTTCAAGCATACTTGTTTGGTATTTAGAGGGGCTTATTGATTTTTTAAAAATGGTTGATAATTTATAAAAAGTATTTATTAGCTTACATTTAGATGTCCTTTTTAACAAAAAATGTAATACTTTACTGAAAGATAACTGCACTGAAAGTCTGATTTGAAAATTATCTTTTAGCTTATGTAAATACTTACTATTTATAAATAAATGTTGATCTATTGATTTTAAGAAAAGAAATATGATTCGGTACATTAAGGACCATTATCACTATCCAGCATCACATATAAAATAGAACATGTATAAATAGAACACATAATATGTAGCAACATTATAAATTACTTATAAAAACATAATATCCTCACACCATACCAACATGGCCTTAGGAAATAAAGGTTATGTGAAATTCATCTAATAATTAATAATAACTAATAACTAATCATTAATTGATGATTTTTCAAAGGAATTAGATAATAATGAGCAAAAGGCACTATTTTATGATATTTTTCTAAAGCATTTGACAAAGTTCAACACCATAGATTACTTAAAAAAAATTAAATACAAAATACATGGCATTGCTGGTTCATTACATCAATGGAATCAGGATTTCCTGATACGGAGAGAAGAAACTATTATAATAAATTGCTCCAATCAACACCAATAATAGTAAACTTAGGTGTACCTCAAGGAACAGTCTTTGGGCCCACTTCTCTTTCTACTTTACATTAATGACCTACCTAATTGTATTAGTTCAGGAACAAAAGTCTGATTATTTGCAGACAATTGCATAATATATATACAGAACCATAAATACAAAACAAGATACTGAAATTTTACTAAAAGAATTACAGAAATTGGAATGAAATTGAAGAACAAGATCAATAAAAAAAAATCACTTTAAAAAAAAAGAAGCTAATTTTAATATAACTCTATCAACTAGTTTGGATCTGTCATGTAATAAAATTTGTGATAGATCTACATTAGAAATATTTTTTACTATTTGTTTTTGTTTAGTGCAATTTCATGCTTTTAGCTTTCTCAATGCACTTATGATCCTATCACTTGTCTTGACTTGGGGGGGGGGGGGTATCTATGTGAATGTTACAGTGATTGCTTTTTAAATGCATTAAAATTTTTTAATGAATTGAATTAGAAACTTGAAGGCTCAAGCTTCCTCAAGGGCACTATGCAACTTATACCACCACATCTGTCAAGTACAATTTCTTGTCCTTGTTGATAGTAAAGTTCCCCTTCAGACCTTGTGGTCTATAGGGCAGATGATGTAAAGCCCTTGTTTGATACCAAAAAAAAATTACCAATAGTTAATAATTAATTGGTTAATTTTAAAAAATCAATTCGTTATTGTCAGGTACAAGAAATAATTGCAAAAAATTTCAACTTGATCCAAGATTGGGTGTGGGAGAAATGATGTTTACAACATTACACCAACAGACAAAGAGTTGATATAAGCTTTATAAAAATGTCAGTTATTAAGAGTAAGAGTGATGGCTGCCTGGTCGAGCGGTTTGCACGCTGGACTGTTGTTTGGATTTATCGATGGTCACAGGTTCAAACCCTGCCCGCTGCCATCCCCCGTCGTCCTGCGGGAGGTTTGGACTAGGAAATAACTATCTTCAACTCTGAAGGAACATCCGAAAAATACAAAACATTTTACAAACCCAAAAAAACAAACTATTTATTATATTCATGGTAATTACACAGGCTAAAAACTCACAATATCCAGGTGTAAATGAAAATATCAAACAAAGCATCAGGGTTTTATAGAAGTAATATTTACGTACAAATCAAACAGGAACCTTAGTTTGGCCAATATTAGAAATGCATCCTCTGTTTGGTACCCCTCAACTCAAGAAAACATGAAGAAACTAGAAAAAATGCAAAATAGAGCAGTGAGATTTATTACAAACGAATATTCACATTTGATTAGAGTAACACAATTAGTAAAATTACTAATTTTAGAGACAGATGAATAAAAATAATGTAGCAATAATACAAAAAACACTGAAACATAATTTAAGCTTCACCTATCCCTTAGTCTGGTGGACCTTTGGGGCACCACTCAAGATTTGTTGACCATCTTTCTTCATTCCTATGGCCTTGGATATAACCTCTTTCAATGGCATTCTTTTATGTTGTCTTTCCATCACTTTCTCTGTCTGCCTCTTCTCCTTTTCCCCGGTACTGTTTCCTGAAGGAAGGTCTCTGTGAGCCCCGATGACCTTGTAATATGGCCATAGAGTTTTAGTTTGTTTTTTTACAGGTGATCATCGTGGGGTCCAACACTTTCTCTAATCTCTCCGTTTGTGATGTGGTCTTAAAATGTTTTACCTAGGATCCTTCTGTAGCATCTCAATTCCATTGCTAGGATTCTCCTCTCTAGCTCTGCAGTCAGGGTCCAAGACTCAAAAGCATAAAGGAATTTAGCCATAACCAGGGAGGGCATCAATTGCCTTTGTTTTTCCATATTGCTGTTGTGGGCTGTGCAATTTGTGTCAGTAGTTCAGGTTTGGTTCCCTCATCTGAGACGATAGCTCCGAGGTATTTAAAACTACTGACATGTCAACTTTTCATCTACGGTGCTAATGCCCCTTTTTTGGCTATTGGTAATTTTTTTTTGAGTTTTTTTGGCATTTATTTGCATACCATATGCTGGGGCTGCATATGGAACTGTAATTTACAAATAGAAAAACAAATAAAATAATCAGAAAGACGCAAAGAGGCAGATTTCTTATTCCATATGCTAAGACAAATTTGTACAAGTGCTCCTTCTTCCCTAGTGCTATTAGATAATTAGAGCCTGAATTAGTAAAAAAAACAATGACTTAGCAGAGTTTAAGTCACTTATTAACATGCATGACTAGATTGTTTGTTAAATGTTTTGTAAAATGTTTTACATGTTTCAGAAATTCCTTCAGAGTTGAAGATAGTTATTTCCTAGTCCAAACCTCCTGCAGGACGACGGGGGATGGGAGCGGGCAGGGTTTGAACCCAGGACCATTGATAAATCGAAACGACAGTCCTCTCGACCAGGCAGCCATCCGACACATGAAATGTTCAGGATCTTCTCTTTTAAAGTTATGTCTCTAATCTATAAGATAAGAAATTGTAGTGGATCAGAAAGGCAAAGTATTTGAGTAAGTTTAGTTGATAGACTATAAAATGCCTTCTAAGATGGAGTCTATTTTCTTTGGTCTAAACTTGTGAAAAACCAACAACTTAAAATCTCTCAGTTGATTTATACACATAATCTTTTAACTTTCCCAAAGCCATGTTGGTGTGGATTTGGATATTAAATGTGGAATAATTTTCTTTCTGTTTTGGTTTCTTAACTTCAGTATTAAACTTGCATTGATTTATTTGACTGATGACTGTTTAGTTGGTATACAATTTTCCATAGTATTTTTTAGTGCTATTTCAGAGGTCATCAACTAGTTGATTTAATTTGGCCTGGTATAATTTCAGTGAGATTGCATATTTATTACTTAGAATGATTTTTCTTTTATGTTTTTCTATGGTTAATGCTTTTATTGTAACTATTTTCATGACCTCACTCTCACCAAACTTTGTGTTTGAACCAATCAAATGAATACACAATCCAGTGTCCATGATAAATAGGAAATATACAGCAAAATGAATTGATGGCAATAACATTTATAACTTTTGTGAGATATGCCTACATGATATGAATTAAGTCATTATGCCTTGGTTTTAAAGCTTTTCAAGAAAAAATATATTTATAGTATGTATATGTATGTGCAAAACCTGTGTATTTGATTTTAGACTCATATTTGTGTGTGTTCTAAGACTTTGTGTATAGCTTGGTCTTTATTTTGTGAGTGTGATACACTCTTCTTTACTTTATCTTGTTTCTCTGTTTCATGCAGTCATCAACAGCAGGCTATGAATCTGCTATACTTGGTGAAGCTCATGGTCTGATCACAGATATGCTTGCAGATAGTAGCCTCCCACCACACATCATCTCAGGACTGAAGGCAGTCAGTAACCTATTAAAACCTCCTGATGCACAGAGCTCTTTCCACAAGCCCAGAGTCAGTCCCCTTGTGTCACTGACAGAAAGTACTACCTATGGTTCTGATAGTGAAGAAAGTCCATACACTGGGGAGAGACCATCCACACTTCCTAAGGTATTATTTTAACCTTTCATACATTTTTAAGGATTCTCAATTAATTACATCCCCCCCTCTACAAAATACAATGCAATATATTTACTTTAGCCAGTTCATCTCTGTTCATTTCCATGCTGGTTTCAAGCTGCTAAGTAAAGCTCTTCTTTGAGATGGTGGGTGAAGTAGAGTGCATCCTTTGTAATATAGGACTGAAGGCTAATGAAAGATGAATTTAAAAAAAAAAAGCCCACAAAAGCACAGATTTATAAACAGATTTTCCATAGTGATTTTATTAAAATTAATTAAACCTTAATAACATTAAACATTTCCAGTTACAGTATTGGGAGTTTCTGCCTAAATGTTCATATTAATATGACAATAAATGGTGCAGTGTTAACAGTGTTAACATTTGACACAATGGGAGTTTAGTGCAGCCACTGATCTATGAAAACTAGATTAGTTAGCAATGTTAACTTTTTGTTTTTTAAAAAGTCTTCTTTGTTCCATAGAGTAAATAATTTTAATTATAACTGTATATAGGCTAATGGGTGATGGTGGAATCAAACACCTTGATCTTCTCTTGCTTAGACCACATTGATAAATAGAGCTGCATAAACTCAGGACTTAAGCTTAAATCACAATAAAACACTTTTAACTTCAATTTGCTGAGACCACATTAACTAATAGAGTTGCATTGATTCAAGACTTTGGACCTTAACTCAAAATAAAACACCTTTTACTTCTCTTGCTTAGACCACATTAATAAATAGAGCTGCACAAACTCAGGACTTTAGTCTTTGAATCACAAATAAAAAAATAAGATACCTCCACTAGAACTTGCACTGGTGACAGCTGCGAATTTAACTTGTCAACATATTTTTTTTAACTAGTTTGTTGTGTGTTCAATTTGGTTTTTCTTGAATAATTAATTTGGTGGAATAATTAACAAACAATGAATTAAAATAAAATATGTCACCTTATTAGCTTTATAACATAAATCACTCTTAAAAGTTATACAACTTTAAAACTAAAAAATCATTTATCATCATCAGATCATAGGCTTCAGATTATGTAGACATAGGTTTATTGACAAAACTTGTTTTAGTTTAGAAAGGCAAATAGTTTGTACTTTGCCATTACTGCTAATGTTTCAACAGATGTCAACGTTAGCTCCAAATGACATTAAATGTGCTGAATGCATAATTAGGAATTATTAGGGAAATAAGTAGGTAAAGTTTGAGCAACATATTTGTACACTTCTAAAGATAAGTTTGTAATGTTACAAATTGATCAGAATGGTTGTATTTGTCTCTTTGTTGACAGTAGTTTAATTAGTATATATTTTAGTTACAAACAAAGTCCATACTAACCCCAAATCACTTGACTATTAAAAATAGAAAAACACTCATCCAAATCCTTATCAAATGAGTTACCTTAGTAGCTTTTTTTGTACAGATTGATTTATCAGCTAGTCAGTAACATTTTTAGGAACATCATTAGTACAACCCAGTTTTCTGTTCATTATTTATCAATTTTGATTTTTTTTTTAAAGTTACCATTTAATTTATTTTGTGAAATTTTTGTTAATTAAGATACATTTTTTTTGTTCAAAAGCGTCTTCGCCGTAGTCTGCCACCATCATTAATCAGAAGAATGTCTACCAGCACGTGGACCACCACTACATCAGCCACTGGCATGCCAACTCTTGAACCAGAACCTTGTCGCATGCGTTCATCATCTTTCCGACATTCTAGGGAAGGAACTCCTGGTTCAAGTCCAAATGGCAGTCGCAGCAATAGTCCATCACCAGCTTCTGTTTCTAATAGCACTACAATTTTGACCATACCAAAGTCTAGGTCATTTTCACTTGCTTCTGCCCCAACAGTTCAGTCATCATATTCAAGGCGCTTTCCTAGAAAAAGTGCCGCTAGTGAGTCTTCATTGCAATCATTTGGTTCAGCTCCCAGTAGGATGGAAAGCAAGCAAAGTATTAGCCCACTAGCACGTACAGGAGAATCTATCGATGAAAGGGAGGCCAACACTGTCAAAGTTTTATCCAGCGTCTCTAGCTCAGCTATCATCCAGAAAAGAATCATCACGTCTGATTATGAGAGCAGTGATTCCCCAAGTAGTAGTGATCATAGTGATAATGTCTATACATCAGAGGATTTGGGATCTCTTAACAAGAAGGTAATTTATGCACTAACATTTAGAACATTTAGGTAAGACCAAATTGTGACAACTTAGTTGTCCACTAAATGAAATAAGTAATGGTCTCCCTTGACTATGCTGTAATGTCATCTGTTTGATTTGACCTTGTAGTTGTGCTCATCTAGTATTTATGACAATGTTCAAGTCAAAATGAGATTGCTATTCCACATAACTTCATTGTTTACAAAAGTAAAAGTGTAAACATTTTTTTTTTCAAGGTAGCTTTAAGTTAGCTTAAATCTTTATGTGAAAGAAAGTAATCAATAATTTTAATTAAAATAGTCTATGCTCTTTTGTTATTCTGTACAATAAGACTCAGCTAGCTTTCTAAATCTTCTGAGATTAAAAGAAAAAAAAAAATGTTTAAATCAAATATTAAGGAAAAAAATTTTTTTAGAATATTTTCTTATCTCTTTATTATTTGTTGTAAAAGGTTATTTATTTTATTAACATACTGCTTTATGGAATATTTATATGTATAAAAATTACATTTACTATTTTAAAAGGATTAACTTTTAAAATTGTTTATTTTATTTTAGATTTATGAAAATGCAGAAATCATTTTTTTCCAATGATCAGTTTAATGTTTGTAAACACTTGTAATCAAATAATTGGGTAGTAGGAAACCCATTGAGAGATTTAGACTTGACTAGGTCTAACTTCATTGGTTTCTCTCATCAGTCTCTGCACAGGGTTTGAGCCTATTTTGTGTTCATTGTTTTTTGTTTTATAGCTTATGAAGTCCTCATGGCCCAAACTTTCTTTGTTTTTACTTTGTCTGGCAGGGTAACATATATGCATGTTTATTTTATTTTCTATATAGTCGTTCACCCCTTCAGCAGTAAATGTTTGTTATTCATAACCTTATGAGAATGCATATATATTGTTTCATAGTAGGAATCATTTCAGTGTGTTTTTTTTTATTTAGGAACTGCTGCGACAGTTACCTGGCACAGTGGCCAAAGTAAAAGAAAAAGCTCAACCATTGGATGATGGAGAAGATGATAAAGAACGTGAAGGGGATGATGAGGCAGAAGATGATGATGATAAGTTGATGATGGAAGAGCAAAAGGATAAGTCATCAGTTGAAAAAACATCAGAAGAGAATATTTTATTGACATGTATTAGCAAAGAACTGAAACTTTTATTTGATCCAGAGAAAGAGATAGAAAAAAATCCATTGTTAAATATCAATCAATTGAATCAGTGGGATTTTCCTATTTTCAAAGTGGCTGACTCTGAAGGAACATATCTACTCACTAAGGTAGTGTAATGGGATTAACTGAAATCTTTCTTCTTGGCACTAAAGCCTTCAGTTAATGTATTTATTGATAAGACAAAATGTATTTTTTTTTTTTTCAAACTGATGTCAACAATTAATAAATAGCTAGTAATGAGTTGTTTACTAAAGGACTTCTCTGCATGACTATTTTGAAGTAAGTTAGGCAGTAGATTATTGTTTTAAGAAATAGGAGTGTGTAAGTGGGTAATTTGTTTTTAAACTTCATCTAAAACTATCCTATGAAGCATGCAAGAAAGTGGCATAGAGTTACACTTGTGTTTCCCCACTCAGCTTATTTGCATCTTACATCATTTTTGTTTTCACATACATGATAACATCCAATAATCATTCAGTTTAAACGGATATCAGAAATTTCACCACAAAGTAGTTTGCCCCCTCTGTTCGAATAAATACTTAAGATTTAAACTCCATTAAGGCCATTCATGTTAATTTTAAATCAGGTATGAATAATTATAAATTAAATTTTCTAAACTTGGGCCTGTAAAAATATTGGTAATGACTCATTATGAGCAAATGTTCAAATGAAAAGTTCATGGATTCCCGTCGCTTGCATTTGGATCTGTAAAAAAATCGTTTAAACAATTTTTACTATATTTGGTTTAATAATTTTGATTTATATAAAAATATATTATATTCTTCAAACATTTTTAAAAGGGATTTTAAAAAAAATTTTTCAGCCATAAATACATAAGAAAGAGTCATTCCACCCACTATTTCCTCAAAATGTGTGAAGATAGTTAATAGGTTGAATAGTCTAGACAAGTAGTTCCATATCTTATTATTTCTTTTTTATCAACTCACTTTCAGTTTACATCATCTGCCTTATAGATCACATTGTCTGAAAGGGGAACTTTTTTTATTTTTTTATTTTTACACTTTCAGTTATCATTATTCTAATAAAAGTAGACACCATTTTAATGTACACAATGTACTTGGTGGCTTTTTAATGGGTTCTGTCTTTCAGAATATTGACACTTTAAGCAAACTAATATATCTATTTCTAATTTAATTAAAAATTAAAATGTTTGAAATAAATATAATTGATTTTTTTGGTCTATTTTTAGATTGCTTATCGGTTGTTCACAGAAGTGGGTTTAATGGAAACATTTCGCATCCCACTGGCAGAGTTCTTAAATTATTTTCATGCATTAGAATTAGGATACAGAGAGAAGCCATGTAAGCATTATTAATTATAGTTTTAAATTGTTAGAAATCTAATTAATAAACATGTTTATTATTGTTTTTGTTTGATTACTGGATATTTATTGTTAAATAGAATTTGTATATTTGCTATACTTGACATCTATTAGTATGTATTTCAGATCACAACCGTGTTCATGCAACTGATGTGCTGCATGGTGTTTATTATTTAACAACACAACCCATACCAGGATTTGCTCAGATCAACACTAGTGATTTGGTCTCACGCAATGGCTCCTCTAGTGAATCAGGTATGTTGCAATTGCTATTCACAAAAGTGTCTTTATTTAAGAAAAATGATTCTCAGCATTGAAATACTATATTTCAAACAAAGTAGTCATGTGTGGTTTTCTGTTGTTCAGATAATGAGAACGCAGATCGCCCATCCATTAAACACAGGGCCAGTTTTATGGCTGAGGATTCCTATGGTATTATGGGAGGTAACCTACCAGCACTAGAACTTATGGCCCTCTACACAGCAGCAGCAATGCATGATTATGACCATCCTGGTAGAACAAATGCATTTCTTGTGGCTACCACTGCTCCTCAGGTAACACTCTTGACTTGTGCAATCATTTATTAAGAGAAAAAGAAATAAACAATATTAAGTTGTATACTTTTTTTCTCATGTAAAGATGTTTTCTTCTAAGAAAAATCAAAATAGTATTACTGGAAAAACTGCTAGAAACAATATGCATAAAATATACATTCTTATAGTTACATCATAGATTAAGATCAACTCAGGAGAATTAGTAAATAGAGCTTAATTGAGATTTAAAAAAAAAAAAAAATATCAGAATAGTATATGACAAAACCAACTAAATAACCCAACCCTGTCCTGTAACTGATAGTTCCCTTAAGGTCTAACTTTATATGAAGAACATATTATTTATTGAAAATATAATATTTGTTTTCAAATAGTAGATCTATTTTCACAACTAATTTGATTTCTTGTTGAACTGTTTCAAACTTAGGCCGTGCTCTATAACGACAGATCAGTGCTAGAAAATCACCATGCTGCGGCTGCCTGGTCTCTCCTTCTCAACAACTCACACAACTATTTTATCAGTGGTCTGGAAGCTGCAGAGTTCAAAAGATTTCGTTATCTGGTTATTGAGGCCATCCTTGCCACAGACTTAAAGAGACATTTTGAAATTTTGGCTGAATTCAATGCAAAGGTCTAACTTCATATCTAAATAATGTTTTGTTTTGTTTTTTTCCTATAGGATTGGGGGGAAATGTTGTATGTGTGTGTGCAAATATGCTGCAAATATTTAAAATATCTATTATATTATTGCTTGTTAAAATATTTTGTTGTTTAAAAATTATTTACAATAACAAATGTCCACTTGTAGGTGAATGATGAAGACTCAGCTGGGCTAGATTGGACGTCAGAAACAGATAGACTCCTGGTGACGCAGATGGTCATTAAATTAGCTGATATCAATGGCCCTGCTAAACGTAAAGATCTCCACCAGCAATGGACTTTCAGGATAGCAGAAGAGTTTTATGAACAGGTAAGTTTGTAAAAAACTGTTGTCAGCATTGCATGTAAGTTACAAAATCTGCTAATAATTACTATTAAGATCATGCGCAAATATTTCAATATTTATGTATATAAGGCTTCTCTTCGCGTCCAAAGATTAAGGAGGAGTGCAGTATTTCATGTGGATATGCAGTCCCAGCTGTGATCTACGTATTTTGCCACAACCAGCGCAGGCACAACCATTTTCTTTTCAATGTCCTCAATGTCTGTCCTCTGCTCATTTCCTTTTGGTCTCAACTGTGTATCTTGCGGCCTTGTATTGTACACTTAAGTGTTTCACTCTGACACCTCTTCACTATATTTTTGCATTTAGTAGAAGCTTCACTTCTCTTTGTCATCTACCAGCTACACACTCTATGTAAGTGTATGGGTTAGTACTTAGAGAAAAGATGTGAACTTATGTTATCTAATTTGACAGGGAGATGAGGAAGCTAGCCTTGGTTTGCCAATATCTCCATATATGGATAGAAGAAGTCCACAGTTGGCCAAACTTCAAGAAACTTTTATAAATCATTTAGTAGCTCCTTTGTGCAATGCTATGGTTACTGGAGGTCTACTTCCTGGGACCTGGGCTGAGGAGGATCCACAGGAAGGTAATGGTCGGAAGTTTCTTTACCTTTAAAGTAGTTTAAAAAATGCAGTAATAAACTGCTAAGCCAGATGTGAGAGAATTAAGAGAACTGGTCAAATGTGGCCCCCAAGAGCATTTTCTGTGGCCCTTGGTTACCTACAGAAATGTAGGTGTGTCCATAGATTCTGTCATAAATGCAAATATATTAGTCAAACTAAATAAAAATATCTTTATATTTTTTTAAACTTCTATCTACAGTTCATATCTTTATAATGGTTTCTATAAAATTAAATCTGATCATAAAGAGGCTAAAGAAAACATTCTCTACAATTCTAAAAAGTTAAAAGTTAACAAAAATTATGATAAATTGTAATTACAAGAAGTTGCAACAGAAGCTAGTTTGGTGCTGTGCCACAAGATTGTCAACCGGAACAAGCCCTTGAATTTATCAAAGAATGAAGCAGCCAATATAATATCTCCCTAACAGACATTTGAAAGCATTACTCTGTCAAGGAGAACTGTAATTAGGTGTGTTGAAAAGCTTAACGTCGTAATACAACATGGACTTTTTATGGTAGTCGCTGGCATTGGATGGCAGTACTGATGTACAGGACACAGCACAATCACTGATATTTATCCAGGGAGTAGAAACTAAGTTTC
>JADKLZ010005243.1:20626927-20654448 GCA_021533235.1 Biomphalaria straminea
AACAAGAGCTGAAATGGCGAAGACTGAAGTGCTACGAAAGGAACATCGAAACTCTTAAAGAACGTCTCCGGCAAGCCCTGGTGGACGAAGAGGAAGATCCAAACACGTACCTCTTTGAACTCGAACCCGATGTGGTAGAGCTGTTGAGCACTTTTATGGAACAGAGGTTGGCGGACTTGCAGAATGTGTTAAAGGGTGACTCGCAGAAAGACGAAGAAACAAGACAAGAGACCAGTAGTTCAACCAATGCTGTTGATGTACCTCATGTGAGTGCCTCCATCAGCCAGATAGAACAAGACAACGTTGTGTCTTACCCCAAGCCTATAGCTGGGGACATTCAAGACATATGTCGATCTGCCAGTGCTGATGAGAGGAACTCAAATCTTGATGGCTGCACCCAGATGTTTGGCAAGAACGTTATCTGTCGAGCCCCGCAGGGAGAATGCCAACTCCAAGTAACCCATCGGCATGGTCTGTACCCAACAGACGTTTGTCCTGCTCCTGCTCATACCAGAGTGAGAAGTCCTGTTGGTGTTGTGAAGAATGCAACAAAACCTGATGCAGCAGTTGGTGGGCTTCTACAAGCAGAAAAACATCGACACGGTGTGAACTCAACAGTCGATTGGTCTGCTGACGAGACTAGACGCCCTGATAGTGGTCAACGAGGGGAACTCGAGCCTGCTGCTGAAGATGAGGGACCTTCGCAAGTGGAGTGGTGCCAACTTGCCCCACTAGTTTGTCCCCCTGAGAAGGCTGAAGACGAAGTGTGCCACTCTTTCCCCTCCTGTGGACCTGAAGCCCATTCCCAAAGCCCTTCTTTTGAAAGCCCTTTGAAGAAAACTGTGAGACCAACGATATTGGTGACCACGAGCCCTGCATCTTATCCCTCCCCATGTGTTAAGTGGCTGCCTTCAGTAGTGAAGAGAAGACGAAAGCGACGTTTGCTGAGGTCAACGTGGATGGCGGTGCGACCGAGAAGTCAGTGCAAACAGGTGAAGGTCAACTGGAGCAGAAGGAGAAAAAGACATTTGCAGACTACTATACAGAAGGCTCCAACGAGATGGCTATACAAGCCAACTGTCGCCCCCACCGACAAACCTCCTCCTGCATCGATTCAACTCAACGCCCATGTCGTGGGGTAGATTTTGTCCGGGACGGACAAATCTGAGAAGGGGACAGTGCTATAACCCTATTGCCCTATTGGCGGCGCAAAAGGGTTAACTGTGTGTAGTCAGCTGAAACGTGACACAGTCCAGCAAAACAGTTTAGCGTGCTGTATCGAAGGGGAAAGAACTGTACTGGCATGAACGTTGCACGCAAATGTGACCACTGTTATGGTCAGCTGATCATAAGCCTGTGTGTAGGAGAGACGAGAGACAGAGTGTGTAGGCAAGCAGTTCAAGACAGGACACGGAGGAGACCAGGTCTGTTAGTCTGCTTATGAAGTCGGTCCTGGTCGAGTCCTGAAGTGAATGTACGTGTCCAGAAGAGATAGAGACAGTAGAGTTTAGTTTGTGATGGAAAGTGTAGCATTTGTAGCTGTTGATGTGCCAATTGTCTAGCATTGGCTGTTTACTCTACCATTATTAAATACCAGATTATTTTTAGAGCTCTTGTTGTCAGTTTCTTTGATGTGTTGTGTTATGTGTTTAGCAGTGTTTATGGAAGCCTGAGATAGGAAACTGAGATTCGTAACAATATCTAGTATCATCTAGACTTTAGACGTTAACCATGGTGTACCCAACTGGAAAAAAGGGTAGAATAATTGTGTACACTCTGTACGGCTCTATTATTATACTTTATACTCTATATATTAGACACGGAATTATATATAGATCTATATAGAATATATAGTTCTGAAATACGTTGTTGTTTTTTGTTTCAACTATTTAAGCCAAATGAAGTAATATGTATATCTATAGTCCCTACCTAAAGTAGTTTAAATGTTTTTCTGTAGAATATTGTAGTTCTATAATCAGTAAAGATATTGAGATCGCTGTCTTGTTTACGTTTTATATATTAGATCGAATACACTCACGTCTGAAACTGAAAAGTTATCTTTAGAAATAGAAGAGTTCCAGTCTCCAAATGAGAAGAAAAAAGTTTATTAGATCTAGATATGTAGATCTATCAATGAAATGAAAGCTGTAGATCTATTTTTAAAATGTGTATTTCTAATTTAAAGTATAGTCAAGTATATAAGAGATTAGGCTATATTGAACTCTCACTGATTTAAATTAAAAAATAACGCAAAAATTGAGCATAATTATTCAATTTATTGGTCAACATCTATTTTAATTTTTTTTTTGTAGCTCTGTAAGTTCATGACCCCTTGACGCGTCGCCTTGGTGACAAAAAAAAGCGATAAAATATAGTTTATAAATAAAGCAAACGCGTGAATGTAACTGTTACTATAACATTGTTAATTTAATTTTATGTAGATATAGATCTAGACTCTAAAAAAATGTGGATGCTATCGTAGTCTAGTCAATTATATAAATAAACAATTCAAGTTTGTGTGAGTATAGTTCCATAGTTGACCTAGATCTAAATTAGTATGTAGGTCGCTAAAGTCATTCACATTTATAGCGCATGCGTGACCCCTTTAGTGGGCGGTAATGAATGAGAAATTTTGTAGTTTTAGGGTAAAATACAATAAAAACACAATGGAAACTAAAATGTATAAAATATATAGTTTATTAGTTTAATAAGATGCCTTTATAATTCGCGATTATATGACCTCTGACATTAATTTTATTAGTATCACTACGCGGCGAGAGTAAGGGTATGCGCTAGCTATGGAAAAGTGTGTCAAAGCAGCTAAAGCTATAATATGGAATTTAGATCTAGAGCGAACAATTTCATGTAAAAAAATGTTTTGTAAACTCAAATTGGAAGGCCAATTTTCATTAAATAATTAAATGAATAGACTCTAATTTGTATGTTCATGTGTAAAATTACAAAATTATGTTTTATTGAATGAAAGCTAGTTTAGATCTAAAGATTTTCATGTCTGTGCATGCGTGACCCCTGCATTCTCTCATCCTGTAGAAGTTGATTTGTGACCTACATAGTTGAAGTTATAATGCCTTCATAGAGTTGGTCAACTTTATTTTTTTTTCAGGGTCTTAAGTTTGTTTTAGGGCTACAATACATACACTACGGACTAAGTTAGTACCCAGGGAACATTTCTGCCAAGTTTCATCAAAATTGGTCAAGCGGTTTTGATTTCCATTGGGCTCATACATACATACATACATACCCACATACATACGCCTTTCTTTTCCCTTTATAGTGTATATATATATATATATATATATATATATATACACATATTTATGATTATTATTATAAATATCTGGCCCCTCATACCAAAAAAATTATGTGGCCCTCACTGGGAAAAGGTTACCCAGCCCTGTTGCTAAGCCATTGCTGGCTAGTTTATTTAGGCTCTTTACAAAAACATGGTAACCTTCTGTTTGTTTTCTACTTTTAGCTGCTGCCAGAGAAAGTATGGAACAAATGTGTGGCACAGATACACAAGATGAAGATAATGATACAGATAATGAATCAGGTAATAACTACACACATTGGAACATTCTTTTTAACAAATTGATTTTTTTGTGAATGAGAACAGCTTGATATGGAGAACTTTTAGCTTCACTTCAACTCTTTGTGGCCAGAAGACAGACTTGTGGGAGACCAAGCCTGCTGTCTATCAAAACAAGAATGGAGTGGTACAATACATCTCGTTCGTATTTCACTCGGTTAGACTCTATCACCGCCACTCATTGATCAGGGAACATGAAAAGCACCAAGATGCCTGTGTTTAGTCGCTGAATGAACTCTTTATGTTGTGTCTTGTATTTATGTGTATGTTTCTGTTGTGTTGTCTTTATATGAGAAAAGAGTCCTTGTAATCACAATCAATAAAGCAGTCTTAGTCTTAGTAGGCATATTACTTACATTTTTTTTTCAAACAAAATTAACTATCCTTTATTGAACAGAGCTATACACCTTCCAATTCCATTTTAGAAAAGTTTGAAAAGGCAAATTAAATGACAGGATGAAAAATGATTTAAACATTAGACTTTAACTCACTTCTGAACTAGTGCTTGCATTAATGTGTCTCCCCCCTTCTATTCTGTTTACAGACTTTTTATCCACGTATGCTACAATCTTCTTACATCAGACACTCACCCACTGCAGTTATTTTTTTTAGTATAAAATATCATCTGATATTGATACAAAATTAAACAAAAAATATTCTGCATATTTGAAACATAAAAGACAAGTTGTGAAAACAAAAATACTAAAATCTTAACTCCAGGTCAATAGAACACATTTAATGACTTGTTCTTAGAGAGGAAATTCTTTCACACTGTAAGATGTTCAAAAACAAGTCACTATTTGGGTAGCCATATTTCAGTTTGTTGTTCTCTGTATTTAGGTATTAAATTGTTGTGAACATAACGATAACAGAGTCGAAAACCTTATCTGCATAGTATGGCTTTAATACACTGAATGACAACACAACACACATTTTGTGAACACATTCTTACGGACGAGTTACAAGCACATGTAAACAGAACGACAACCAATGTAGAATATTATTTTCATAACACTATTTGTGTGGCCATATTACAGTTTGTTGTTCTCTGTATTTAGGTGCTAATGAAGAGAGGCAAGTATTTAAACCATTGAGAAAAGTGAATTGTATGTTGACTAAAAATCTGAAAGAGAATTATGAGTTTTGGTTGGCAATGATCAAGAAAGAAGAAGAAGACCAGAAAAAATCCACTGTTGATTTAGAGACCCCAGCAGTGACTGGAGCTTCAGTAAATATGAAGGTATGTACAAATAGAACTTGATTTCATAAGTCATTAATAACTAGGGGTGCACTGGATAGTACTTTTTGATATCCGTCCAGAGCCAGATATGACCCAATAGTAAAACTTGATATTTGGCCGGAGCCAGATATCTAAGTGTCTTGTAAATAGCTTGTGTTGCTGAACATTTTACGAAACTGTTAAATAACATACCTATATTGGTTGGTATTAATTTTTGTCCTTTTAAATACCTTATTGTTTTAAACTTTGTTACTGATTGATTTATTCAAGCTTAACATTATTTATAAAAATCTGTATAACATGAGTGTGTCTGTGTTTATGTACAAGGCCACTAACCATAAAGGCTGTGTGTAGGAGGGTCAATGTAAAATATATTAGCACATATTTAACTAGTTACTAATGTAAATCTCTCATAAGTAAAGTGCAATCTGCATTGTATAGTGGTCTGATGTATGTGATCATGAATTTCAGACTAACAACCTGGTCAGATATACCTAGTGAGCCTACACATGTAGTCGTAGTGTAGTGTGTGTAGTTGTTTGTGTTTACCATCACGCATTGTTTTTTCCTTGCGCATACGTACGCAATAGTGTTGGGTGGTCAGTTAAAAAAGAACACATTTGCAATGGTATGTCAAGCAGATAGATAAATTATACTCGTCCACTAGTTATAGAGGTCAAGGATTGTTTTTTTTTTTACACTCCAGCATATTGTTTCTTTGTTTGCTAGATCTAACTGCGGTACTATTATTCAATTTACTGTAAGGTTTTCCGTTATTTATTAAGTCAAAAGAATTGAACAATAAAATTAGTTTTCTTTCTAAAGGTTTTAATACTAGGCAAAAAATACACACACGCAAACATGCACATCTTTGTTTTATTTTGTTGTGCAAAGAACGTACGTGAGAAACATTAAATGCAAAGAACTTATGTTAGAAACATCTTCCTTAATTATTACTTATTGATTATTTTATTCGTGGTTTCAGTAACTGTTACAAAAGGGAACGATAGTAAGCCTATGGATGTCAGGTGTGTAAAAGTTGTCCTGGCCTGATACACAGTGGCTAAGTACGCATCTTAAGTAAAAAAAAAAAGTATTAACAAGGAGTTAATTGACTGTCACAAATTATTAAGAATATTATTAAATCAAGACACTTAAGTGCAGGAGTACTATTGAAGTTAACATGTTAGAAAAAAGTATTTAACCGTAATATTTATTGACAGTGTAATTTCCTTTGTTAGCACGTTGTTTTTTTTCATTTTGCTTTAAAATGGTCAATGTCTATCAATAAATTGGGTGTCAAGGACCAAAGAAATAAAATAAAGAGTAGGGGGTGTTTAGCTCTCCATTTAAAGATAGCCCTGGTCATGTCTTTACGCGAATATAGATTTTTTTTCTACAAAATAAATAGTTACTGTCTAGCTAAAGGTCACTCATTTAGATGTGTGTAATCTTTAGTCCAGCTTACAAATTGAGATTTATGTTCAAGTAACTCGGCACACATGAAAAAGTGTGGCCTCTGGTCCAGCCATGTGATTTAGATTATTTCTCATCTCCAAATAAGCAAACTCTTTGTCCGGATACCTGTGTAGATGTTTCGCTTGAAGTCCAGTCCACCCCTCAATGAAGATTTACTACTACTAAGTTAACAAACCTCATGTGACCTCTAGAGAGTGCTTACTTCCATCGTATCTGACTTGTGGTCACCTGTAAATCAATGAACTCATGTGATGGGCTAGTCAAATAAAAGGGAGGGGTTGTTCATCTGGAAATATACCTGGTTACCTTAGTAGGGGTGTGGCTCTTGTAGTCCAGCCCCACTAATAAAGATTAACTACTAAGTAAACAAACTCAGTTCCCTCGAAAGTTGTGACCTCTAGAGAGTGTCAATACACTGACATTAACCCTACGTCCTTTGTATTTAACTTGTGGTCACCTGCCTATATATATAAACTCAATGTGATGGACTAAACAAATAAAAGGGGTGGGAGTTGTTACAGATAGACAGACATCTGGTCAGCATGACGTAGTCAAGGAATATAGCATTTTAACATGTTAACTAACTTACTCAAAGGTCAAGACAAATTGAAAAAAATGTGCCAGCCATTGCTGCTCTGTATGTAAAGTGCATTTATGGTGTTAAGTTTCATTTCTATTTATATTAACACGCCTTGTCTTTATAATAAATGATGTTTGGTGCATATTCATAATGGCTCCATTTTTAAGCACATTATTTTGTTACAATATAAACATTAATACATTCTACAGCAGACATTAATGTAACGAGGTCCACTTTATGCATATTAAATAGGTGCACTTTTAACTATGCGGTTTACTATCCGGTAGTGATATCCGGCCGGAGCCAGATATCGAATAGTGAAAAATGTCGGATATTCGGCAGAAGCCGGAGCAACTATCCGGTGCACCCCTATTAATAACGAAACCATAACACAAATTATAAAAGTAAACAGCCACCCTTAGCCATTTTATATTTTCCAGTTATGTCTTGAAAAAAGTTCTGACTAAGAGATCTATATCCCCTAAGAATAATTTCAATAGTTAATTGTTGTTATGTTGTTTAAGCATGATCTCCCTCTACTTTCCAGGAGCCAGTCCTAGAGAAAAGTGAAATGGAGCCCATCAAAGAAGAGTCTGAGAGTCCTCCTCTGTCTGCTGTAGCCCCACCCACCCCACCTCATCAACCCAATGTAGTCAAAGCCAGTCAAAATTCAGCCTTCCAGTCCACATCTTCCTCCTCCTGAGTATCTCCACAGTATTTCAACCTTTGCTTATTGTCTGCTCTAGTGATTGGTTTGTAGGAAAAGCTGCACTAGTGGTTTGAGTTCAGTTTGAACCTTACTAAGTAAACAATTATTAATACCATAGAAAGTAATGAAGTGATTGAATGGATTGTGCTAGTAAGTGAAACTAACTTTAGCCATGAAACCTACTCAGTTATTTACTAACTGGTACATGCTCTTGTGTATCATGACAATGTACTGATCCATAGTGAGAGGTAACAGACTTGTTTCTTCTTATACTACTAGCCAGTACAAAATGTAGACATCTGTATCTAGTGTTTTATTTTACTGAAATACTAATGTTTTCAACTCATTGCTTCTGGACAAAATCAGTCACATTTAGTAAAGCATGATAAAGATTGATATAATATTGCCACCAAACAACTCAGAAAGAAACACTGTGTGACCTGAGAGAAGGGGCAGTTCAGTGACTTGTGTCATGGAGCACTGGGACAGAAATCAGCATTTTTTTGTTTGGTGCTGATAGTATTGATTCACAAATCTATTTACAGATTTGATGTATAATGTACAGAAACTATTCCTGAGCTTTCAAGGGCAATGCTCTTATGTTAGTGACTAGTGTTTACATGGTGTAAATATTCCTTTGACTATGAGCACTTTTGGTTTTAAAGATGTACAAGTTACCTTGTTGAACATTTCACAACTGGCAAACTATTTCTTTGCAAAATTAAGGACCTTTTTTTTTTAAAGCAGTAATTAAAAAAATATAATTGATGTACAATAAAATAAAATAAATATAATTAACACATTGATAGAATTGCTGTTCTATCATTTGAAGTAACAAAAATAATTACAAAGAAGACTCAAGTACAAATGATTTATTGACATTTTTAAAAATCATTATTGAAAACTAGAGTAATGGCTAGTGTCTACCTGACATGTTGTTATTGAAGTTATGATTGAAATAGTTACTGTCACCAGTGTGGCTCATAGTGTGATGATGGCTGAGTGAAACTTCTCAGAGAGGACAAGTTGTATAAAGTAAACATGAAGAATTTTTATATGTAAATCTTGGCATTTTAAGTTATTGTATGAAATGTTGGATTAACTCTTCATTCATTGTTGGTGTACACAACATCTTTATTTTATAAGTAGCTGTTTGTTTTGTAGAATCATAGTGCTTATCAAATTGTTTTAAACTATTTGGTAGTTAGACTTATTTCTCTTTAATGGTTCAGTTATGCATCAGCGAATAATAGTGTAATGGCAGAGAGGTTTGCATGTGTCTGCAAGTGAGAGATGAATACATAGGTCTGTTCTCCAACATAAAATAACTGCTAAAGCTACTGAGGGCAAATACAGCATAATATAATCCAGATGAGAAGGCAGCAGTTCAAGCTGTTGTCTTGAAAAGTGGAATCAAGAACTAGTGGGTGCAAGTCCTACTTGTCCAAATCTGTTGTTTTAAATCCCCAGACAATATTTGCTAATTTGTTTTTTTAGATCAACATTTTATTTTTAACATGATCAAACCATTTTGCTAAATCTCTGTTTTATGTTATTGAAATAATTTTTTGATTTGAAATATTCAAAAGACATAATATTTTTTAAGCCATTTTACTAGTATCACTAGATTTATATATATGGAGATATTTATTTATTGATTTTTTATTGCTTTAGTTTGCTTCAGGTTAATTTTAAGTTGTAGAAAACAATTGACATTAAAGATTACATCAAAAGCTATTTCATATGACCTGTTCAGATTTTAAGTTTTATAAAGATCTGCTTGGCAGGAGTCTTATAACTATTTAATTATGAAATAACTTTTTTAAGCTTCTTTTTAACTGTACACATATTGGAGATTTATATTTTAAATTGTCTATGACTCTTGTTTCTCAATATTTGAATAAGTGCTAAGCATTTAAATTTCCTGGAAAATATTGTCTTTTATCTCAGTCTCTTATCACTTTTAAATTTTTCCATGCCAAGAAATCTAGACAAGATGACCACCAATTAAACTCTGCATTTCTGCTTATAAATTGATAATAGCGCCTAAACATTTGGAAGCTATGTTACAATGAAACTAATGAAAGGTAAAAGATTTTTGTGTGTGTATTTTTAAGTGAAATGACTTTGGGACCCACCTTACACTACTGGCGGATGTGTATCCATTATTTACAGTTGAGGGAGATCTATGTACAACAAAAGGTATTGTGAAAGTTAGGGGTCAACCAAATCTTTTTTCTACATTTGTGTATTGGCTTGTCTTCAAACATCATTGGACTGCTAAATGTGGATGCACTTTTGAATAGAATAAATCTCATCTCATTGTGTAAATATGTAAAAAAAAATAATTCTGTTGTTACTTCTCAATATTTAAGTAATAAACCATTTGATTGAAAATCCTGTTCACCCCAGAATAGGCCAGTTTGTGTCAGACCTTATTGGTTGTATACAAGATGATTTCTACAATTGAATGAGCATCTTGAACTAGTTGATTAGGACAAGTTTCAAAACAAATCCATTTCTTTTCATCAGTTCTATTTATAGAATCTGTTAGCTAGTAGAACTAAATGTAATATCCCAGCTTACATTTAAGTTGTAATATTAGAATATTTAGCTCATTGATTTTATTAGAAATAGTCTGCTATTTGACAATACTTTGTGTAATATTTGTGTACTGCAACACACTATTTACCCACCATCATAATAGATCAAGTTGAACAAAATAATCTTCATTTCCAAATGTTCTTCTTCATTTGTAAGTTTGTACAGGTTTGAATAGGGAGTTTAAAAACTAGGAACATTGGGATGTTAGGATTCTATCAACGGATAAATTTAACATGCATTCATGTGCACACACATTACAATGTAAAGATTTTTTTTTAAACAAATATGAAACCAGTTGAATGATGTCTAATTTTTTTTTTATGAGCAAATTTTGTCAACTACTAATCAACTACTATTAGATAGACGAATAAAGCTACCATGTTTAATAAGTATATAATAGAAGACATAATAGACATAATATATCCTTTGTTTTAAATACTGGCATATTATCATTTTTTATTTATTGACTATTGACTTTTGTTTTGGTCCAAATAGGGTACTTGTGTCCTTATTTTTATCATTTGTTTTCATTTTTTTTTGTGATATTTTTATTGAGTGATCTGGGATTGTGATAGCAACCATGTATGTACATATACATATGTCATGGATTTGTACATATTCACAAGATGTCCTAACCTCATGTCACTTGTTCATAGCCAGTTTAAGTTTTGTTCCTAATGTTGTACCTAGATAGCTAAGTTACACTTTGTGTTTCTGTGTATCTGGACATTGCTCTTGACTGTCTCTTGTATGGTTTCTTTACCATTGTAGTTGAACCTTTGTTGCCCTTTTGTTTGAGCAGTCTTTTATTTTTCTCTGTTTCATTGATATTATTTTGTGTTGAGAAGGTGAAGGCCGTCCATAGCTGGAGTACAATCTGGGGGCTGCTTTGAAACATTTTTGTTTTATATAGAGATTTCATTGTTACTTTCTAGTTGAGTTTGGTTTTCAAGCTATTTGGTTGGTGATATTCTTTAGTTTACATTTTATTGTAAGCATAACATACATGTATCAATTGGTCCAATGAAGGTCTTTTGAATATCTGCATAATTTGATCTAAAATGTAGGGAAACATTTGTATTTGTTCAACAGCTGCACTCAAGTTTCCAACTGCTAGAACTTCCCCTTGATTGGAGTTTCTTCTATTTATCCAACATTTCTTGAGCCACCTTGAACTGGAGTTGCTTGAACATCCTTCTATTTATTCTTATGAAAGTAGGCTGTACAAGACCTCCAGAACTATTTCTTGTCATTTGTTTGACAGTAATAATAATAGACTATTTTTAGTTGCTTTCAATACTACTTTAATATTTCACAATTGGCTAACAGTGTTGACTGCAGTTACATTGTATGAACTGAACATGGTTGCCCAGTGACTGCATACAAATTGAAACACTATAAATTCATATTAATTTTTTTTTTGTTGTAGTTCAATAAGTAAAATAAAAAGTTACCTAGACCTAGACAAACAATTAAAAAAAAGTTTTATCATTTAAAAATACTGATACTTAGACAAAAAAATACAAAGTCAAGTTATACGATTGAAGAAATTCTGTTATTTAGACAAACAATACAAATAATAAGCAGTTTGTAAGGATTAGCTGAACCAAACTTAAAAAAAAAAAAATTTTTAGAATAAAATATATTGCCTAGTGAGTTAATGAAGACTTCTTTAATTGGAAAATCTGTGCAAATTTTTAAATTTAAAGTGAGACTTGATTCTGAAAAATAATTAGATTTTTAATTTTTTTTTTGTGTGTGAATGTCTGAAGTAAAAACAATGCAGTTGAGTCCAATGGTTAGCACATTGTCAGATGTTGAATATAAACTTTGCTGTTCTTTGTCTTGCCAACTGTTTAGTTCGGAGTTGACTATGGCTTTAATGATCTGCTTGCCAACTACTTTGTAATGAGTCACTGACATCCAAAAGTGGACTGTTTCAAAGTTATCTCTCTTGCTTGATTTCAGTGGTGCTACTGCAAAGTTCCTCTTAGGAACTCAAATGTGCTTACAGAAGATAAACTCTTCTATTCTTGATCTTCATACTGAGATAGTGGTGTTTCATGTTGATTGATTTCTGTTAGGATCATTTCTAATTTTGGCTTTTACTTTTCTCTGTGTCTAAAGGAAACATTGAATGTAAGCTGAGTTCTATCCATAAACTTTAGAGCTGGCTTAAATCTGTTTGGGTTTTGAGATTAGTGTGCAGGTTTGAAACAGTGACCATCTAAGATTGACATTTCTGCTGGATTTCTTTACTTGAAATTAATAGTAAGTTATCATATAATAAACAATTTTTGAGTTTCTTGAAGGTTTTTGTCTGGTAACTAAAGATTCCATTACAATTTAGTTGAAAAGCTTATCAAAATTAAGTTGAATTCTTAATAGACTTTTACATCATCTGACCTATTGATCACAAGGTCTGAAGAAGGTACTTTTTACTATTACTTGATAGACTATTAAAGAAACATTTATTATCTGCTGACATTGTTTGCTCTTGTAGAACTCAGCTTAAACAATCATCTGGAACATAGTTGATGGTTAGGTGGATCATATAGTGCTGAAATTAAATACTACTCATTTTCAATTGATAAAATCTGACTATAAGTGTCCGAAAAAAGATTTCTTCCTGATATTAGCCGATAAATACCTCGTAGTGGTATGCATTACTGAAGCTTCCATGGATTTGTGCAGATTGAATATTTAGATACTCATGTTCTAGTTCTCTGACTGCTGCCTTAAGGCCAGTACTTGAATGTTTGATTTCTTGTTAGATTGATATCAAGTTTATGCTCCTTAGATCTTGAAATAATTCTCTGGAGTTTTGATTTTGAGCATTCAACAGGAGACTTTATAACTTGTGGGTGCATTTTTGTTTCAGGATCATTGTATAAACCATTTGGCTTCATTCAATGAGTTGGGATCACTTGTCTCATCATCTGCTGCCATCATTTTCATAGAGTAGAGACTTTTGCATTAGATCCAATATTGTAGTGACTAAGAGTCTTGTGAGAAGGAAGGAATTCTAACTACAAGAAACAAGTTTTGTAGTAGGTCTAAATCTTGTGAGTATTGACATTGTTGTCTGTTCATTGGTTTTATACACTGCCATTCTCATGCCACCATTCTTCACTCTCTGAAATCTGACTTGCTGGTATACACAACTTGTGTCCTAGAAAGGTGTACAGTTTGTGTCATTCTACTGGAATTGTCTCACCTGAGCAGTGGGACAACATTTCCCTGTCAACTGGTCAATGGGAGTGTCATTAGAGGAAATAACTGTCTAGACTCTCCTGAAACAAATGTTGGTGGGCATGGGATGTGCTTCAATTAATCTCAACACCTTGGTTTTAGAAAGTTTTTCCATTTAGCTCCAGTCTCCACAAGGTTTCTTGTTTGCTTAGGACAATCAAACTACCATTTCTAGAATTCTTTTTGTTAAATTTGTGTAGTTTAATTAGCCATGGCATTTCTAACATGTATACAAGTGCTAGTTATTTGAATGCTAGGCGCATCTAATTTCCATAGATTCTAGTTAGTTGCTCTATATTGAGATGATTATTTATGAAGACAATAAAGTCACAAGAAGTATTTGACTGAAAGCAGACTCTTTGATTGCAGCAACATTTTGTGATTTGTTCACTATGATTGTATTGTTTCAAATTCTATTTATTCAAAGTAGATGTGTATATGTATGTATTGTACATAGTTTATTCTAACTAAAGAGGACGTATTCTATGCTCAGTTTATTTCTTATGTGTACACACTATTCTATTGTAAACTTTAAACATTTGTTGTCTGTCCTATTTGAACAAATGTTGTTTCAACTGATGAATGTGTGAAGAGAGAGATTATTTCTGGCTAACAGTAGGTTTGTTTTTTACAACTCCTCTTATTAGCTACCTGGGTGCAACCTAGAACTTGCCCGGGCAAGGATCTCATGTTTCTCCTAGAAATGTGACAGTTCTGTTCATCTTTGAGAAAAACAAATTCACAGGGAAAACTCTGGCTTGACTATTAGAATTTGTTACAAATATAATCCTTTTCCAATGAAAGTTGGTCTTGAGATCTATATCTTGCACAGGGCAGTGGAAATTCCCTCTTATATTCACACAAGAGTTGGAAGAAACAAATAGACTTCTGAAACATTTTGTGTTCTTTATGTAGAATTCAGTCTAGAATACTGTCTTGTTATGTTTATATCACCAAACTAGAATATCACATTTCTAACTAGATCCAGTATTCTAGTCTAGATTACTTTTATGTTACCATGTGTGGATCTAGATCACTAGACTAGAATTTTAAAAAAAAAAAGAGGGGGGGGGGAGTAACATTTTTAAATCTCTCATTCATTAGTTTTTAAGAATAAAATAATTGAACAAGACATCAGCATCCTAAAGGAGGAATTGTCTTTAACTTTTTCTGTAACTTTTTTTATTAGAACTATTTTTTTTAAATCTCTTAATTAATTTGTTTATAAATTGTATGAAGCATAAAAAACTGTACATCTAAACTATGTGTTAGTTGTTTCAAATGTTTTTAATGTTTGTCTGACATCTCCATTCCATAGTTCAAATTGTGTATTTATCAATCATTTTACTATTATGGTAGACACAAAGCACAAATTGAAGGATTTCTTAGGCCTAAAGTTGAATGAGTTCAATTTTGAAAAGATATAGTGCATTTAGCATTTTATTTTTTCAATTTAAAACTGGAGAATGTTATTAGAAGTATTCAAAACCATTCTTGAGTCTCATAAAATAAATCATATGGTTTGTTTTAAAACAATCTTTTTTTTAAAACGTACATTACTCACGTGTAATGTAAACAATGGTAATGGACACCTCCATTTGATAAGATGCCTGAACAAAATGAGTGAGGATTAGTATAGCTTCATCAGATAGTTGTTTTTTTTTACTGTTAATGTAGGTGTTAAACCAACTATATACTTCAAGTGTTCTGTACAATTGTTACATGCTTACTTATGTACACATCTCTTGATTTTTAGTCTAACATAGCATTCTGTTTGACTTTACCCACTGTTGTTGTCTCCCCTTGTATATAAGACTTTTGCTGGATTACTTGCCCATGTATCCAGTATTCAGATTTCACTTGTTCAGTGTTGTAAGTCTACTAGGAAATTATTTTTGGGTTTAACTTTAAACTTGAAAGTAGTTTCTTTTCATTTTTTCAATATTAACACAAAAGTATTACAATTATCTACAATTGAACAACTCCAATGTTTCTATATTATTTCTTGGTAGAATATTTTCTCATTTGTCTTGTTGTTTTATTGGTGACCCATTTCATGCTGAAGTAATCTCTGTGCTTGATTGGAACTTTTGTTTCAGTTGAATATCTAATTGTCTTTTGTGAAGGTCTCATCTCAATTGAGTGTTGTGTCCCTTGAATTGTTTTGACATTTCCCATTTTAACCAACCAAACAACCAACCACAATGTTTCATTCAAATCCCTAATGGTGATTAAAATTATTTTCAAATCAGACATAAGTGTTGTTGTTTTTTTGTGTTGCTATTGCTATAATTTAGTGTCAATGCTTAAATAGATGAATCTGGTGTCTATTCTATGTGGATTTTCCACATCTAGGAATGGAATGGCCATTACTTTGGAGAATAGAACTGGACAGGCAAAGGTAAGTGCATAACAAGCCCAATGAAGAAATAATAGACAATGTAGATAATAACCTGCTCATTTATAGGGAAATGATAAATATCAAGCAAAACCAAGAAAATAATATACATAATAAGACTAGCAGCAAATGAGACCTGAACACTAGCAAACACAACCAAAAATCTACTATATGGGAATGAAAAATACTTAGGAAAATCTAAGGTGCTATACAAGATGAAACAGGGTGGAGGACAAGTACTAACCATGAGATCTATCAATTGTATGAAGACTCACTGATAGTGACAGAAAAAAAAAGTATAGAGAAAATAGGGAGCAGGAGAAAAGTCCTATGTTTAGGTGTAAGATCATTCTACAGATGATAAGGGTAATTATCTTCATTAACTTACATCTGTTTTTATTGACTAGACTGAGAATACTAGACCATCAATCAAAATAAATCTATCAGTTTTATTGAATAAGACTAGTTAGACTTTCTTATTATCAAAATAATCTAGAATTAAACAGTGCCTACATTATAGTCATCTATTTTCATCTAATGACACAACTTAACATGTTACTGTGATGATTTTCACTCATAGTTAAATATGAAAAACAAAATTGATCTCTTTTGAATAAAACCAAGTTCATACTGCAGCAGAAAATACTTAGATTGAAAGAGAGTACCAATGCAGACACATGTAATAAACCAGAGCTTTCATGCTTGTGTTACAATTGTTGGGGAAGTGAAGCCAGCAGGTAGTGTCTAGGTGGACATCCTCGCTTCATACTTAGGCGTAGCCAGTTTTTGTGCTCTGTTACATTGCACTCAACATTCTCTCTCATTGAAAACATCAGCTTCTAGCAATGTCATTGTTTGTAACATGATGATCCATCATTCAGTCACAGAGCTTCCCATTTGTTGCCTATATAAATGAGTTTTGTGATTGACTGTATCAGTTATAAAATCTATATCCAAAGTATATGCTACAAGAGCCAGAATCTTCCAACAAGATGTCTACCTACAAGATATCTACCTACAATAGCTTGTGTTGAATTGCTACTCCACTTTTTTTCTAAATTAAATTGTCCAAATAAGTATAAATAGTGTCAACAGTGCTTTGTTGCACAGAACTCTATAGGTCAGGAGTGGCCAACCTTTTCATTCAATTTTGTACATTTTAAATTTAAATGCGCCACACAAATTTGTAGCCCTTTGTAATACCTTTGTTGTACCGGAAGCTCAAAATTGGAACCAGTGACATCTGCCCATGTGGAGTGTCATCAGAGAATGCCGACCACGTCCTCCAAGACCGCACTCTTTACCAAGAGGCCTGTATAAGACACTGGCCCCAAAACACCCCAATAGAAAGAAATTATATGGAGATCTCCCTGACTTGGAAACCACTGCGCAGTTCATCTCTGATATTGGTGTAGTGATCTGAACCCTCCAACATAACAATGAGAAGTAATACCTTTGTCATTTGGACAAATTTGGAAGTTCTACATAACCTGTATAATTGTTTCTAAATCCTATAGATGAACAGAGTTCTACATACCCTGTATAATTGTTTCTAAATCCTATAGATGAACAGAGTTGAACCATTTTATAACATGATATAACAGATTTCCCGCGCTAAAGTCAAACCTGAGAGTAGTATCTATCTGTGTATTGTCGTTCTAGTTTCAGGAGTCTTACGACACAATATAATCTCTTCCGGCTTCCACTTTTTTAACCTCCCTTCCATTCGCTACACAAATTCATTATAAGAGAGTTTTATGAAACAAAAATTTGTGCATTGCAATTGTGTGTACTTTATTTTATGTCTATAAATTGTGTTTAATTTCTAAGACTGAAGATCATGCAATTTTTAAATTTTTCATAATTCGGAAATCTGAATACAATAGATATACATGTTTTCAAGTTACATAAAGTTACTTCCTTTTTCCAGTCTATATTTACATATGTCTATGTTATTTTGTGAATGAAAATAGTGTGGATTGGGATGCACTATTTTCCATTCACACCGTGCTGCGCCATGGGATCTTCCCATTTACTGGTTGTTTGAACTTTACTTGTTGTTTGACCTTTTATTTTGAGGATTACATATATAGATAGATACACGCCTTAACTAGCTTGTATGAGGTTTCACTTTGTTTTGCTTTTACCCAATCTGTAATAAAATTCCATTCTCAACTGAAAACAGAAAGTAAATCAAAGCCAAAAAAATCTTTAAAATGTTGAAATTACCATCAAATCCTCTTCTAAAAATGTTTAACTATTTGAAATCACAAATATCAGGAGATTCATTCAAGGAAAATGAAAAGAAAGAGCATGCTCAGAAACATAAGAGTTCCTATAAGCGTCTTTGCATTGAGAGAGCAATTTTATTTATATTTTTTAATACTTTTATAACCAAAACGTTTACATCAGGATCAGAAAAAGGCTTATACTTTTGAATGAAAACAATGGTGATTTACCAGCAGACTTGTAGCAAATCTGGGGTGTAGTTTGACACTTGTAATTGTGCAATGCACCACTTCTGGTGCATGCACCAAAGGGTTGTCCACACCTGCTATAGATGTATCTTGTTGCTTTCAAATAATAGTGATCTATACCAGTGTATTGGTAGTTTTTATTGCTATCAAAGTCTAAAATGTAAAGGTTAACTGTGCTTGTTTTAACTAGATGACACTCATTGGTATGGTGTTGATCAGTGTAAAAAGAGACTTTGTTAAGCACTTCCACAATGTCTCATGCAGATGTATTTAAAAGGAGGCAACACCTAATGAAATCCAATAACACCGCCAAACAATCAATGCAAGTTAGTCTATGCTGATACTGAACAAGAAGTTTAATAGCAATGAAGGGAACCGTCAGCTAACTCTCTACCTTCATAAAAGACTTTCTATCTCTAAGGCGTCCTGGACCATAGACGTATTCTAACCTAGGAGATATGTATTCTAGTCTGTTTACATCAGCTGATATATCTAAAACCTAGTCTTCTTTTTACTAGTCACATCATTGTCTCTAAGTCAAAATTATTTCCAAATCAGGCCACAACCAAATCTTTGTGAGAAACTTTGAAAGGTAAAAAAAAACCCAGAGAAAATGAATCAAAGAGCACAGGCAAGCTTTCTCAAGTTTTTTTTATTGCTGATCTAGCTGTATATACCAAAACTGTTTCATAGTAACATAGAGGTATTCTACCCTAGGATATATGTATTCTACCCTAGGATATATGTATTAGTGATGCATAGCATCAGTAGCATATATATATGACACAAACTAAATAAAAACTCAGAACAAATTTCTCATTTCTTGATTTGTGTAATTTTAGCTCTACTGTTCACACTCAAATAAAATACATTATAAAACAGTGAATACAAAAATAGAACTATCTGGATCAATAGAGAATTTCATTGTGTGGATCAATATAGAATGTCATTGTGTTCATCTGGATATATCCTAGTGGAGCAATAAATTATTTCATTGTGTGACATAAAGCAACCAAAACAAACATTCTACAAAAGTGCATATGATGAAAGCTGTTTCTCAGCCAAATAGAAAATGTCAAACAAGAGCAACATTGATATTCTGTTGATGTGTCAGTAACATTGGTAACAACAAAAGATTAATTACATTTGGAATGTACGCAAAAACACCTTGTCCGAGAATCAATTGTCTTTTCACAATTCTCTTCAGATATTTCTGTGCAGGCAATCTTGTTAGACTTGTGTCTTTTCTTAAACAGCAGTTTCCTGATCCTCAGATTGCACTAACTGAAAGTGTTCCTGGTCTGAACAACCAAAAAGTATTCATTATTTTGTATTCTAGGCTAATTCTATTGAAGTTTAATATTCCATTAGGTAAAACAAAAATTACAGTTCAATAAAAATAATATTAATTTGCTTCTTGCTAAAAAGGGAAAAATTATAATTTCTAATTTCTTTTTTCATGGACAGAAAAAGCATCAAACATTAAAATGCATCAATAATGATTTCTTTGTAAAATGCAAATCATCTGTATTTATCCAAGACATTTCTCTAAAGAAGCAGGATGAAAAAAGAGATACAAACTTTCTAAATAGGCTGCAAGTTCTTTGTCCTCAGCTTTCAGTGCTTGCTGTCTAGGAGAGTTTCCCTGGAAATCAGTCCGGGTCAAAGATGCACCAGCTGCCACTAGCATGTGACAAATTGTACGTCTTTGATACCAGGCTGCCTTGTGGAGAGCAGTTTGACCTCTATGCCAAGAAAATAGAGCAAATGTACATTCTGAAAATACTATACACAAATTTCTGAGTAGGGCAATAGTTCAAAGATTTCTTTGTTACCGGTATTGAATACTTTTAAAATGTGAAATGAACTCTCTTGGAATCTTTGGAATAGTTTACATTCAAAGAGAAAATAAACATTGTTTCAATTTTAATTTTGATGCTGGGAATATTCCTATTTAATGACTTCAAGGTGGAATCCATAGAATAAAAACATACACCACCACAATTATAGATCTCATACAAGTTATGCCCATGCACTCATATCATTTCCAGGAGATGATAAGTCCCTTCACAACAGAAGGAAGTCATAGATTCCACTTACAAAGAATTCCTACTATAAAGAAGTTCTTAATCTAAAAACAAGTCTATGATGTACTTTTTGTTCAGATTTGAACATGCAGATTAAAGTAAAGTAAAAGTACACCTAGAAATGGCACAAACTGGGGGAAAGGTTGAATGCAGAAAACAATGACAGTAATTATTTTGATTTTTGTACAACACTTACATGAACAATAATAAAGTACTTAAAAAAATTATTCTAAAGATATTAGTCTCACTTTAAGTAAAATGAAATTCTTTTTAGGTGTTGAGCTGTTACTTACTTTTCATGTTCTGCCATGTCTAATAGAACAGTTGGAGCTGTAAGGGCAAAATAATATTTTTGTATTAACCTCATGATAAATTTTTGTTGTTATTTATTTCAAGGTATAAAACAATTTTCCTCAAGATATTTGAACTGTACCTCCTGAACAGAAAAGAAATGACCTGGCGCTTTCAATTTTCTCTTGAAACTCTAAAGGAGAAGGTTAAGTAGGCCAAACTTTAATAAGGATGTTTCAGGCTCAATGATCAACAAACTAATGAGCCAGAAGTTCAAGATGGAAGATATATTTTTTCTTTCCATACAAAAAATTAGGTCTCCACCAAGACCACTTCATGTCTGTTAAATCTTTCTAGTGAGCCACCAAACTCAACATTGAAATTCTAATTTTTACAAACACAAAAAAAAAAAAAAAAAAAAAAAGCTAAATTTTCACATCACCAGGAGATACAAGCTAAGGACTCTTATGAAGGGACATAACTAGTGACAAAATGACTTAAAACTAACTATTTATATTGGACTATCACATAACTCTATACTAAGAGCTGGACTTTTATGAAAGGACATGGATGGCCGCCTGGTCGTGCGGTTTGCGTGCTGGACTGTCATTTGGATTTATCAATGCTCCTGAGTTCAAGCCCTGCCTGCTCCCACCCCCTGCGGGAGGTTTGGACTAGGAATTTAACTTTCTTCAACTCTGAAGGAACATCCGAAACATGTAAAACATTTTAAAGACATGGCTAGTGACAAATTGGCTTATAACTGTTTTATTAGACTATCACATAACAATGATGTATAATTTTAATCCTAAGAACACTAGTAGTATTCTTTTGGCTAATGAAAATCATACCATTATCAATTAGAAATTTCACAACTCCTTTATGTCCAAATCTAGCGGCATGATGAAGGGCTGTCATACCATACTGATCTGTTGCTAATAAATTAGCTCCCTTGTGATAGAGTTCAGCAATCTGAAGTTAACAATAGTTTTACTTAGTTAAGTCTCATTCAACTCTCTATTGCAACTAAAAACCATTATTGAAAAAAAAAAGCTTCTTAAAAATGTTATTAACCCATTAGCTCCTACTGCAGTAGGAAACGTTTTCCCGTTTTTGTCCTAAACCGTTGTAAAACGTTTCTAAAATCCCCTATTCAATATATTTGATTTAAACTTTTTTAAAACAAGATTTCTTCTAGTCTCGTTGCAAGCATGATTACAAATCATTTTGGAGATTACCGATTCTATTTTAAATAAAATTGGGAAGGTTTATATTTTTTAAATAATTTTTCAAACAAACAGGCCCATAGCCCCAGTGCATAAGCCCCCACGTGGGAAAATGAGAATTTTTGAAGTTTTTTAAATTCTACTGGTATTAAACGTATATATTTTTTAAAACTAGACATATAGTTCTATTTTTTTAGAGTCGTTTGTTTGTTTATATGTATTAAATCTTAAATTTGATTATTTTTTCAAAATAAATATTTTTTAGAATTTTTAAAATACGGAGTTATTCCTCTTTGCTTAGGACTACAGAAGAGTTTTTCGTAACCGGAAATAGGAGCTATTGGGTTAAAATAAGTGAGCAAATGAATCACCTTGTGAATATCCCCTCTTTTAGAAGCATCCATAAACTCTGTAGAAGAAACAAACAAGTTGTTTAACAAGAATGTTGACAAACCATGAAACCTTCATTTAACACTACATCTTGATGATTTAATACAGCAAGATCATATTTCTCTATGCATATATACAAAGTACTTTAGCTTCAGTGTGTTCAATTAGTATTCTAATAATAAGCTTGTAGACATATGCCTTTAAACTGTTTTAGACATATGTGTTTCAAAGGAACTGAGCTTATGTAACAAGGGTATGTATGTGTGTCTTAGGCACTGAAATTATTGTAATCAGGAAAGTCTATAACAAGCTTAAACAATGCTGAACAATTTGTCACTCAAAGGCCAATACTTACTGTAATATATCAAAGCCTTCCATACTTACTACTATATCAATGCCTTCAGTGATCTGTTTCACAGATTCTACTTATCATGTGACTAGGAAATTGGTGGAAATTGTATTTATTGTGATATGGCAATGCCATCAGTAATCTGTCACACTAATACAAGTCTTGTGACTTGAAGGACTTATACAATGTAACTAATTCAAGTTATATCTGGGAGTGACACTGAATGAGTTACAGCTCAACAAAGAAGTAATGAATGGACCCCATTCAACAATCGTAAACAAACAACATTTATCCACGTGCTTATCTATATCTTCTATACAAAGTATTTCATCCATCGTGGCTGTCACGTGATACATATTTTTTTTTTATCAATATTATGACGTGGCTAAATGTGTTTATTTACAATTGGTGAATGAGGTCCATTAAATA
Organism: Biomphalaria straminea; assembly: GCA_021533235.1. NCBI lineage: Eukaryota > Metazoa > Mollusca > Gastropoda > Planorbidae > Biomphalaria > Biomphalaria straminea. The sequence goes on from JADKLZ010005243.1 coordinate 20,650,049, forward strand.
GGTATCTAGATAGAATATTTCACTTAAAATCAAATGAGAAGGTATTTTATATTTTATGTTTGCCATTTTTGCATTTTCTCTTCAAAGGATTTGGACTAAAAGAACTTGATGCTACCACTCTGTTCATTACTTGGACTATTGCAACAGAGCAAGTAATACAAACCATACAATCATATCAGAGAAAAGGTGGTTAGTGATCTGATTTAGTTAGTCAGTGATCTGATTTAGTTAGTCAAAAGTGATCTGATTTAGTTAGTCAGTGATCTGATTAAGTTAGTCAGTGATCTGACAAGCTCACATCCAAATCACAAGAAAGATGATGCTTACTATAAGCTATCCCGACAAGATCAAAGTGTAATCTTTCGACTCAGGACCGGACACAACAGAATGCGACAACACATGTACCGGAAGCTCAAAATTGGAACCAGTGATATCTGCCCATGTGGAGTGTCATCAGAGAATGCCGACCACGTCCTCCAAGACTGCGCTCTGTACCAAGAGGCCCATCTAAGACACTGGCCGCAAAACACCCCAATAGAAAGAAAACTATATGGAGAGCCCCCTGACTTGGAAACCACTGCGCAGTTCATCTCAGATATTGGTGTAGTGATCTGAACCCTCCAACATAACAATGAGAACGAAGAAGAAGAAACTGATCTGATGTAGTCAGTCAGTGATCTGATTTAGTCAGTCAGTGATCTGATTTAGTCAGTTTAAAGATTGTAACAAATGCTCGATAAAAAAAGAGACATAGGTTGACTGTGTGATGAGGAGTGAATTGTCTGGTGTGTGTGACTGAGAAAGATAGGTGAAGATTTGTCAGACTCTCTAGTCACATCAACCCAGGCTAGGCCACTCAACACCTCTTCATGACTATACATACTCTACACTCAATATATGAATTTAGAAATAGAGACCCAATCCCTGGGTGAAACAAGTTTTACCACCAGATGTCTATGTCAACAACTTTCAGTCCCCTCAATACAAAGGGCCAGTACTCACGTTTATCTAAATGAGAAAGACTTGGTGGTTTCCTATCTGTTGTAACATTTGTGGAGCTGGTAAAATTATAACTTTTATCTTGGCTCAAAACATTTGGGCTGACTGGTTCAGACACACTGAGGATACAAAAAATGAAACAATAAGCTGACTGGTTCAGACACACTAATTTAAAGGAAAATGTGAAATGATAATTTGACTAAGCATTGGATATAATTATCTCTCTGGAAGGAATGTCTACAATTTATAAGATAAGATGATTGATGAGAAAATATTGTAATAATAGGGTACAAGATTCAACAAAAGTAAGTCAGTATGAAGATGAGTTAGGTACAATCTGTTCTTTAAATAACTAAACTACATTATAAAGAGATTTACATACAGAATAATATAGAACAGAATACATTAATACAGACAAAAACATTTTTTAGTTTCTCCTAAACATGCTTGATCTAAAAATAAAATTGTAAATATTTTTTCAAAACTGTAATGAGATTAAATTTGGTAGTTAAAAATTGGTTAGAAAATATTAGTAATAGCTGCAGACTACACAAAGACCAACATGCCAGCAAGACTAACCTCAAGAGCTTTGGTGACTTTGGTGGGGAAACAGGAAATGGAAAACTTAAAGTCAGAGCTCCATCTTCTCTACCAATGATTGAACCATTCATTTCTTTATGACCATTCGTATTAGGTATGCATAACTGGAAACTGGCTTGTAAATAAGGAGAAGAAGGCGGGGCTTCGGGATCAAGTATGTACAGATCTTCTGATGAGATATCCGTGATGTAATGAAGTGCCTCCTGGGACTTGTCAATGCGAAAAAATCGTTCTGTCGTTGTAGCTGTGAATATTATTAATGACTTTTTTAAAAGAGATTAAACAAAGGAATTTGCACAATCAGACATAAAAAACAAATAACAATACTCAGGCAATAATATTTTCATTCTGTTTCTCTTCAGTTTATACATGTGTTCACACTTTAAACAAATATTTTAATCATCTGCTATGAAACTGACATAATAAACATTTTTAATTCTTCAGAGATCACTGGTGTAGAGAGTTATGCTATTACTCACAGTCAAGAAAGCACCAATTAGATGACAACTTCACAAAACTGATTGTATCACTTGAATTAGTCTGAAAATTCTGATGGGAGAATATAAGCACACATCACTAACTTTTACAAGACATATCAAACTAATGTGGAAAAATAATCTATACAAACTTTTGACCAGACAGACAGAGTGAGTTGATATAAACTTTGTCAAATAAATGTTCAGACAAAGTCAAAAGTACGTGAATGTCATCTAGAAATCATTATTTTTCATAAATGCTTGGTGTATAATTATAAGCTAATCTATTTTCTGAGCTGAATTATTTAAATGTATTGAGTAGTTCAAGTAGAAGTCTTATAGCAACTTACTGCCAACATTTTGTTGATTTCTTCACGCACTTGTTCAAGGTCTGAGTTATTGTCAACAACAATAATCCCTAATGGTACAGCTGTAATGAAAGAAACAGATTGTCATTGATTCATTCAAGTCATTTAGAATTTATTAGAATGATATCTAATGGAAAGTTGGTAAATACAAAATATTTCTGTGAAGCCTTTTCAATTTTATTTCATTAGTTCAACAGAAATCTTGAAAACCAATTCATTAGAAAGTAGTTGTGAGAACAATGAGAATAAAAACAAATGTCACTTATCAATGGAACTGATTGGGATTAGTAAGTAATGTAGATCTTGGTTTCAATGATAACTCTAGCCAACATTAGAGCTCAAGTAAACAATTGGTCAGAAATAATCTTGTCAACTTTCATACTATTAGGAGGTGACTTTTATTTATATCAAAACAGTGCATAAATAGATAAGACTGGCTCTAAATAGTTTTTAACAATTGTAAAAGTATTCTAAATAAATAGTCTTCTAGATGGCTCCATAATAAAGATTTGAGTTTTGCATTGTTTAAATAACTATCCAATAATATCAAAAACACACAATACAATTTCAAAGCAATCAATGAAACTATTTGACATTACAGACTCGTGAGCTACTAACTTACAAGCTTGTCGCAGTTTATCTTTCTCAAAGTGAAACATTTCATAATCAGTGACACCAATACGACTCACTTGGAGACGTAACCGTTCAGGCACAGAAGATGGGGGACTGAAAAAAGCAAAATCAGGACTAATGATTTTTTTTTTTTAAACATCTGCCCAAAGTGAGTAAAATGTTTGTACAACATCAAACAAAATTAATTAATCTTATGATTCTAATTTGTTTTACAACATTGTTTTTCACAACTCTTTTACCACTACTTCCATTTTGGCAGCATTTTTATAAGCACAGAAAAAAGCAATCATTATCAAATAAAAAACAATATAAAGTTTGTTTGATTTTTAGATAGTCTAAAGTCTCTTGTTGGCACTATGTTACATTGTTAGATAGACTAAGTCTCTTGTTGGCACTATGTTACATTGTTAGATAGACTAAGTCTCTTGTTGCGATTATGTTACATTGTTAGGTAGACTAAGTTTCTACTAAAGGCATACAGCCTTTTATCATAAAAGGAGCAGCTTTCTCTGAAAACATAATGCTACAAGTGTCAAGAGCTTACAAGTGAGAAGACAAAGTGTTAAAAGATTAATTTAATTGAATAAAAGTCAGATAGGGTTAAACAAAAAAAAAAAAAGGAATCCCATTAGTTTTTTAATGACAACAAATAACAATCTCAAGTAATCTATTTAACAAAGCAATAGTTTGATTAAGGTTTGTTGACAACTATTTGTGTTAGTAACAGAAAAAGAAAAAAAAGAAGACACTTACTCATTGGCTATAGGTATGGATCCACGTCTCTTAGGTTTGGTTACCATGTAGGCCTGGTTCCTGAAAGTGATATTGATGTGGGAGGGTCGAAGTCTGCAAGGCTCTCCATCTACTTGCATTGGCATAGATTTAAAGGTGGTAAGTCTGACCTCACGACACTGCATCAGGCGTTCACCGTGTCCTCCAACATACAATGTAGCCTAGTAAATAACAGTTTGGCATAGAGTTCTACACTGATATGAGAACACATTGAAATGAAACTATACTTAATGATTATGCACAATGATACTATTTCTATTAAAACTTGTGACAGAGATAAAGAGACAGCAAGGTCCAAGTCATGATATAACTTTTCAACAAAGCACAAGGAAGAGGGTCAAAGAAACGTTGAGATAACATAAAGGACAAGTTTCCCCGAGTCAAGAAACTGGCCAAAAACAGACTTAGGGCACAACAATAGTTTTACTATACAGAAGAATGTTGTTTATAAGGGCATCAGTTATTCAAAATGTACAGAAATAAAATTCCAGACAAGTACAGAAATAAAGTTCCAGACAAGTACAGAAACAAA
>JADKLZ010005243.1:20656684-20682864 GCA_021533235.1 Biomphalaria straminea
TCAATGTTGATACATTTGTTTTATTGACAGTCTAGTTAAAGATTTCTTTTTACTTTTCTAAGTTTTTGTCATTCAGCAAACAGATAGAATACTTTGTAAGAGACTAAGAGAGGACATAGTTAGAAGCAAGTGGAATAGTAGTTAACTGGCAAATAAAAGCATAAGGAAAAAAACTTAAAATGAACAAAAATTGTTAGAAACTTACACCTGCATAGAACATTTTGTTTCGGAATCTACTGTTAAACTTTTCCGGGTTAGCCTCTGAAATAATGTAGGAAATAATTCATGCTACATCATTCATGCACATTCACTACTAGATCTAGGAGTTTATCAACATGAAAACACACCAAATTGAATAGCCATCTAGGTTCTAGCTTATACTACAGTATGACCTGATCAAATCAATGACAATATATTGATAAGACTGTTACCCCGAGATTCATGAAACTCTAAGGCTACATGAGCATCGGCTCCCAAGCTGAAATAATTGTTGAAGACCTCTAAAGGAAGAGTATCAGTGGTCATATCTTCAGTTATCTCCCCTTCTGTGCTCTCGTTGGTTGTTACTTCGATGTTCCACCTGAGACAAGGAGACAAAGCATGTTCAACGAAGTCAACAATGCTGTGGCAAAACATAATTGTTATTTTCTGAACAACAAACACACACAAAGTTGTCTCAAGTAATTAAATTAAGTTTACATCACAGACTTTACTTACCTGTCCAGCTGAACAACTTGACCATCTTCAATGTTGCATAATATTTTAGAAATTGGTTCATCTGTATAACCCTGTGGCAATAATTACAGCAGCGTATAATTACACAAATGTTGGTTTCTTTTGTAGAGATATTCATGGTATCTAAATAGTAATTCTTTTTTTGAAAGAAGGGAACGGAGGGTAACTAATGGGTTCTAAGACAAAGTCATGTATTCGGCACTGATAACTATTGTCGATGGTGGATTCAAATTTTTTTACATATAGAAACAATATTTGTAATGTATAATGTTATTAACTATATGTTTGTATTATTATGTATATGGAATAATTATAAAATAATATAAAAACTAATCTTTTACTAAAGTGCTGTGCTAGTAAATTGACCAAGTTCAAACCAAAAGTATTGTATTATTTCAATTCACTTTATCATTAAGAGAGACTGTGCATGAAAAAGAAATGATCATGGCATAACAGAATGCATAGACCTATTAAGTTAGGTAACAGCTATAAATAACTTACTCCACCCCAATTGAGGGTCCTGGCCAAGTCATTGCCAGTACCAATAGGAAGTATACCAACAGGAGGTGGGGGAGATAACCCAAGTGCATCAATGGTTGATAATATCCAACCAACAGTGCCATCACCACCAGCAGCTAGAATTCTTAAATTAGGAACTTTTTTGTACAACTCCAGCCTACAAGAAAAAGAACAAACAAACTAACTTTAATGTACAAGAAATAGAACAGCCATACAAACTTAAACTAATTCTAACATGTGGATCAGAACAGAAATGTAATTTTGATGAAACATTTGAGATACCTAGTAAGTGATGACAGTTCAAGTTTTAGATTTGAGATTTTATAATCAAAACAAGTAGTCATTTACTAACTTATGTTATCCCAACAGTAACTTTAAAAATGTTTATAAATTGTATAGCAAATAACTCATATTTCTTTAACCAGGTAAAAAAAAGTAAAGTTCCCCTTTCAGACATTGCCATCTATAGGGCAGATGATGTAAATGTCTTCTGTTTCTGTGGCCTAGGGTTAACCAGGGTGTCCTGGCCAGCACAATTACCAACAGGTTTTACTTTTCCTGACTAATATCAGGCACCCATTAGAGCTGGATGGACTCAGGCGCCCAAAGATCCCAAAATTAAAAATTCCAGTCTTCACCAGGATTTGAACCTGGGACCCCCTGTTCAGAAGCCAAGCAGTTTACCACTCAGCCACAGCAACTCCTCTTTTAAATTTAAATTTTAAATCAAATTTTTCTTAAAGATAAACTTGTACAACTTTTCCCTTAGTAAATAATTATCATTGTTTTGTTTTTTTCTAAATAAATAAACAAATACATAGAAATACACAGAAATCTAATTAAAATATTCAGAAAGAAACAGGTAAAAAAGTGCCAAGTATATTCCTGCTTTAGTTTGGTCAATAAAACACATACCCCAATCTGGGGCCGCCCTGTGAGAGATCAAACACTTGTCGAGGATTGAGCATCCAGCAAAACTTATGGTAGAGTTTTGAGCCTTGGTTGCCGCCACTTTTTGGGTTGATAAAAACTAAGACAGGTTTGATGAGAGGCGATGGGATTGGTTTCAAGATAAATGGTCGGAAGTCTTCTTTGCTCTTTCTTTTCTTCACTGAAACTTTCCTTTTCTTACTGGTTCTTAATGAGGTTTTAAATGAACCCTGCAAATAGTCATTTACAAAGACAAAATGTCAAAGAAAAGTGACACACATTTTTAGAAAGTTGCAAATATTGTATTTCATGGATATCTGCTTTTCACAAAGCCAATGTTTTTAAAAAATCAGCACAGATGTCCTTTTAATTACTAACCATAATAATGTTTAATATTTATGGGAAGGAATGTAAAGATAATCAATGTCATTGACTTTGGAAACGTTAAACTCCAATATGGATAAAGTGCTTTGTGGCATTGAAAATAAACATTATTATAGAGATATTTCAACAACTATGTATGAGGATAATTTAATTTCATCGAGGTGTTGCAGTCTAGCAAAGCTGTTCATTTTTTAACTGAATCTCAAACATTAAATATAATTTACAGTGCACTGTCTCAATGTTAGGTCATGGTTTGTGATAGTGATCCTAAGTTACAAAATGTCTACAAAAATGTTACTATTTAATTTCATTCTATAACATTACTATATAGTATTTAGTTTCAAACCACAACAACCAAGTAGCTCAAATTGATTTTATTTGTACTTGTGTATAATTTCAACTTTTTTTTATAACCTTAAAAATGAAAGTTAAAAAGAAAATCACATTGTACAATAAAAGAAATCAAAACAAGGCGCTCTCTAATTGAGTCAAAATCAAGTACTATGACACATACAATATAAATGTAACATTTCATAAGTAAATGAGCACAAATTAACACACTACTTTAGATAAGTTGCTTGTCAACAAAAAGAGTTAAGATATCAATTTAGAAAATGAATGATTGCGGATTATCTGACAAAGCTTTCTGGAAGAATCATAAAATTGAGGTATTTTTTTATTATATTTATTGATATTATACAGATTGATATTAGATTAATACCTAGATAAATCTAAGTTTGACATATATTCTAATTATACACTCTAAACTATTATAGCTTAATGTCACTCTAACCACAAGTACAAAATAATCCATATCCCAACATCCATATCTAACTATTAATACAAAGACAAATGCTCAACCCAAAAAACATGCCAGCAAAAAAAAAAATTGAACAATGTTGAAATGAACTTGAAAACAAAGTGACAACATACAATTGTCTTTCAGAAAGTAGAAAACTTTAGACTAGACACTTTGAAACTCTTCTAACAAGTCCTTTACATGCTGCTACTTATTTCAATTGATTTTTTTTTTTAAATTCTAACATATTGTAATGTATAGCTAATTAAAACCACTCACAATGTAAAACTGATTACAAACACACAAATTCAAATGCAAATACCAAAACTAGACCAAGGTAAATACAAAAAAACAGTTATTAGAACTAGGACCTTAAGAGCTACATTCTTCCATTTAGTTAGTCTCACCAAGTGACTTGCTCAGATCTGTCTAGTAACAAAACACATTGATAAGGCTAATGGAACATTCAAACAAAACTTTCATATTATTATGGAAGAAAAGAAAAGAATTTGTCAGTTTGTTCAAATCTGTTGGAACACCTTTTTGTGTGGAGCAGAGTTTCAGTTTCAAACTAAATTACACTGAATAAACAAATGGGCAGGTTTGTTTCTTTTCAACTTTCTATTGGAAACAAACATTGTTTTTTAACTTAAAAAAAATTGTTTTGACTTTTGAGGAAATAAAATTCACTCACTTGTGCAAGGGGTACTGTTTATTAAGAAAACCTAGACAATCTTACTATATCATATGTTTGGCTAATAGTAAGCTTTATTTTGCTAGAACAACCATATTCTTACATTATTTAAATCTAGAAAAGTATCATCAAATTCACCTGATTCTCCCTCCCCCCCACCCATTTACCATTAAAAAGACATAACTACAACCAAAAAATATTAGTCTCTAAAGTGAGGTCAGATTCTACTTTCACTTATGTTGTAACAAAGTTGACTGCCATATCTTGTCTTAGAGCCACGAAGGAGTTCCAAAGTGTCCTAGGAGATTCTCAGGAGAAAATGCTCTTCCAACAGCACAAGACTTCTCTCTTTCTTCCTCTCTACAACATGTTGACAGTTTAAGTATCTGCTTTCTGGAGGACATTTATTTTTATCTTCTCTTTAACTGAAAAATTTCTATTCATCATTTGTTGTTTTGAGAGGGAGGGGGGAGATCTAAATGTCTTTGAATGACCCTCTCTTATTTTCATAAGACAACCTCACTACCAAATAATGAGTCACATCATAGTAACTTCACTTCTGCCTACAGATCTAGGAGAGTAGATTTTTCATTTCAGCTACATGATAGCTAAGTGGGCTGAGGGGATGATTCACTGAGGAATCTGAACACTTTTTCCTGCAGAATTTCATTAGCTGGTGTGCAAAGTAAAAATCTGATAGTGTAAAGCATATGGAGTACTCATCCACCATTGTCAATAAGTATTTTTTTTAGTAGCCTATGGGGCGTTACTCCTGGAAATCAATACTTAAACAGTGGGGTAGCCATGAGTACTTTTAGCTAAACGTTGATCAATGAGAACAAAATATCCATGCAAACTTCAACAGTGGCATAGGGTTTTTTTTTCACCCGCTGAGTATCTAAGTTCACTGTTAGAAAGTTTTTGTTTTTTTTGGCAGTTTTCAAAGTCAGAAGAATCTGTTTTTATATATATTCCATTTATAAATCCATTCCATTAGACAAAACAAGAATCAATTTCTAATTAAATGTAACACTTGAATTAATTGCAAATGTTAACATCTAGCACAATAAGAATTAGAAGATTAAGAATAACACCAAATCAGAAAGACTTATAGTGCACAACATGGAGTGACACTTTGATTATGACAACACACTACATCAGACATGTCAAACTCATTAAGGTGTATGGGCCACAAAAAAACTTACTATGACCCAAGGGGCCGCAGCAAAAAATCAGTTGCAAAACAGCCTACTAGTTTTAAGTAAATTAGAAACAATACAATAGAATACAATAATTAATGGCCTACCTGTCCCTTAACTAAATTTGTAGTACTATTTCGTAATTAAAAATCACTATGATTACGCATTATTTTCTTTTTCCTGATGCTTGAATACAAGTTTTTTAATGTCATGATGAAATTTGTTTGCCACTAACACTTTCATCATGATGAATTTAGATCATATAATCTCGAACGTGATGTGTTTTTGTAACTTTCATTATGGAAAAGAACTGCTCACAGATATAAGTACTTGCAAACATAGCTAGAATTCTGGCTGAAAATTTCAATGTACCGTTCATGGTAAATAACTGTAAAATTATGTCCAAGCCATTTCTATATACTTTGATTTCAACAAAGAATTGGACTACTATTTTATCAGATCTAGCTGCATATTACAAGCAGCATTTTCAAGAGTAAAAGAGAATGGAGATACAAACAATGGAAATTCTAGCTTATATGAAACGAAGTCATGAAAACGATCGTTGAATTGAAAGCATCTAATAAAGATTCCAGGTGTAGGTCATATTTACCAAATGTTGTAGTCATATTTAATCTTTTTAGTTCCTGACACGTTGAAAAGTGAACAAGATTGTCTCTTCATATTTGGTTTATCCACAGTCGTAATTTTGATTGAAAGCACTTCACATGATTACACGCAGATGTGACAATTTTGTCTCTACTTGGAAGTTTCAAATTCAAGTCTTACAGGTGACCAGAACTGCTAATGCCAAATCCTGAACCCATTCATCAGTTTGGAAATGTTCAACAGGTTCACCTTTCATGTTCAGAAACAATACCAGTTCCTCACTCAGTCCAAACAATCTCTTCAATACATTATGACACAAGAACCAGAGGACTTCTGTGTAGTAGGGAACACAATCAAATTCGCGTCCTATGTCATCCAGAAACATAGAAAATTGACAATTTCACTGGAACAAATAAAATGGAGAGCAACAGAAAACGGTCTTATGACATGTGGGGACTGTAACTGTGCAGTATGTTTCTTGGTGAATGATGCACTGAAAATGAGGGAATTTAAAATTATCATCAGTCTCTCTTATTTTTGAAAGTAGCTTTGCAGAAAAAACATTTCATTTCAAGGTTGGTGCGCCATCCGTTGTTAGACTAGCTAGCTTTATGAAAGAAAAATTGTACTGCAATATAACCTCCTGTTATCTCTCAAAAACATCCTCGCTTGTGTTATGCATAGAACAGAACTCAAGTAGCTTCTCATGTATCTCAAAATTCCTGTCACAGGCTCAGATTACTTCTGCAGTTTTAACGACACGCTCCCTCATAAAATCACCTTCACTAAATCATTTGCTAAAGCTTGCAATTAAGTTTAACAAAATGTAGATTGCTTTCACTGCAGACTCACTCTCGTTTCAATTCAAGCAACTTATCTCTTATTTTCCAGCGTAATAGTTTAACATTATTTTGATAATTTTTTTAGGTGGCCAAGCAGGTCGCATGCAAAGTTGTTGTGGACGCCGTGTTTGACATGCCTGCACTACATCAATATTGTGAACATATTCAAATAATACAAACATAGAAAAAGTTTTCAGCACATAATGAAATGAATTGAAATTAGAATGGCCATTCTTCTCTCTCTCTCAATCAGTCTGGTAAGAAAACTTTTTTTCTATTTGTTCCATTTATTACCAAAAAAAAAAAGTTTAAGAGAACATTTATAAAAATTATAAATATAAGTAATAAGTGATGAGAATATGTATAGAAACCCCAAAATGTTTAAATTGTGCACTAACCAGTGTATACAGTTGTGTTATACCATATTAGTGTAGAAACATTCAATAGTACAATAGGAAAGAAACAAGTAGGAAATTAGAGAAAAGGAGATACAAATGAATGACTTATTTCACTAACCTTGCGAGGGAGCTTAATGATCCATGATGGCGGTACAATGATGCTTGCATGAATACCCAGAGTGCACTGTTCTTCTATTTGTTGCATCATAAAACATGTGGTTTTGTTGTGGTAGGCAGCTTTGCACCAAGAACAGCTGATTGCAATAATATCCTGAAACAAGTTGTACACTACATTATAGGTTCATCTCTAGGAATAAAAGATTGAGACAGTTTCAGAATAAAACAAGGTTACAAAGAAAGTTTGTGTGGAAAAGTGGTCCACCAAGGCAGGGAAAAAGGCAGGTTTCAATATTTTCAGAAAGATTATCAGAATGAAATTTTATCAAAGGCAAATGACAGAGAAGAATGGAGAAAGAAGGTTGACAGATCTTGTGTGGTGCCCCAACAGTCCAGCAGACCAAGGGATAGGTAAAAGTGAAGTTCGATGTGAACCTGGTCTAACTGATGTCATATAATAATTTTCTAATTGATAAAAAAAAATTTTCCCCTTCCTTTAGTCCCTTTTCTATTTCCACTGTCATACCATTGCAGTTCACACTATAATATGATAACTACTTATTAACTGTTGTTTAAATTATGTTTCACTCATATGCATACAAAATGGATATTTTTTCTACAAAAATAAAAGTTAACATTTTTTGTTTGTAAATGTAGTAGTTGGTATGACAGAACATTATATAACGTAGCAATACAAATGTAAAAAAAAAATGTTTTCAAAAAAATCTAAAACAGTTTGCATAAATGTGTTAAAAATATGGTAAATAGTCATCTCCCTTACTAAACAGCCTCTAGTGTTTGTTACTATTAATAGTGAATAGTTGTAAAAATGGAGTAATTTTATGAAAAAAACTGCTTGCATAGTTGATTTTAAAAATTAAAACTTTCACTTTTAGAAAAGAAAAAAGTAGCCGTTGCATCAGAACATCGAATGGTCTAAAATATCATGATGTTGGAGTTTCAATATCTTTTCTAGTTTGCAAGATCTAAACAGAAATGACAGACAAACCAAACTTATAGCGTCTATTCCCAACAAAAAACAATATGAATAGTTTGAAAAAAAAATGTATTAAAAAAATAAATTCATCTATAAATTGAAACACATTACAATTTTTATTCTAAAACTCTCAGTAGAAATGATTTATGTAGCCTACTAAGAGATAGTTTGATTGCTGACACAACATTAAGGGTTTCCATTGCCCAAGAGTGTCAGGATCAGATGGGGAGTATACTCTCATGAATTCAAACAAACCTCTGAACAAGTTATGAAAACAACTTACCTTATTTTGAAATGAAAATCGTTGTTGAAAAGACTGCAAAGACAGAAATATCAAATAGATATATATTATAACTTTTGAGTATATATAATTAACATAAAGAAAACTATGTAATAATGAATTGAAAATAATCATTACTTTAAATATTAGAAACAGGTTTCCTTCATCATGTCTAAAATACAGTTTTTACAAATAAACTTTAGAAATGAACAGTGTTTTTTTTTCTTAAATGATTATCAAATAACTTAAGACAACTATCAGCAGCATTATAAACAGTGTAATATAGATATATCTATAATGTTAAATCAAACTGAAAATTGGTAATTAATCTTAAGTTCTTAACATATAACTTAATATATGCCTATATTTAAAAAAAAACAACCCAGTGACATGAACATTTTAACATATGGAAGGGGATAAAAGTAAGTTTATATAAATGATATAAGGATATGTATATCTATATATATCAAATAAATATATATGAAGACAGAAAAAGGGTAAAAAAAATAAAATAAATAAATCTTGCTTAATATGAATAGTTTGAATCATGCATATCTACAAGACAGAATTATGGTGACTCTTAGCTATAATAAGAAAGGAAAATACAAATTAAGAAACACTTAGTACACTGGAAAGTAAAAAGAACTTACAATCTGACACAGAAAGCCAATGGTCAAGATGGAAAGAATTATTAGTGGAAATATTATTCAATGACCACTGGAGCTGCTGACACTTTTCCACATCAAAAATATAACGTATTAATTACAGTAGACTGACAGACTAACGTACAACCAAGATAATGACATGCACAATTCTAGTTGACAAGTTCCTGTACTGCTTATAATTTGACACATAAGTAATACAATTATTCTGCTACTAAAAACTTTTATTTTAAACTTAAAGACAGGCACTATGATCAAAACAAATACTTCATAATTTTGTTTATATCATATCCGATATCTCCTTTATGGTAATTGGAGTTCTAGAATGTCAGCTTTTTTATTTTATTATAATGAGTGTTCTAGAATGTCAGCTTTTTTATTTTATTATAATGAGTGATCATAATAGAAAACAGTGACTTCTTCTTTTTTAGCTTAATACAAATGATCAATCTGAAAAGATTCTTACTAAAACAAAGTTTGATAAGATAACCTTAAAATAGTCCTAAAATAAGAGTTATTCTACATCACTGGTATAATGTACATGAAGTTAAATAATTACAAAGATTATATCAACTGTCTGTCTGTTAAAAAGTGTGTACACAATATTTCTCCCACACCCATTATAGGATCAAGCTTAAACTTCACACAAATACTCATTGACATAGATAAGACATGAATCAATAAAATAAAGTAACCAATAGACAATTGTTATTGGTAATTCATTATTTGTTATAGCAATACAGGAAACTAATAATTCAATATTTAAATATATGGCTAAATTTGTTGTGTTTAGTCTCCTAAATAATTGTTAACACTATTTTCCCTAACACATTCTCCTATCAAGTTGATAGTTATTTATTTTACCTAACAAAACATGAATGAATAAACAAAAATACTCAATTAGTCAATTAATTATTAGTAATTAATTATTTTGTTTGATATCAAGATTATGTTTCAAGATCTATAGATAAGATTTTTTTTTAAAAATAATTCTTTTTATTTTCCTTGTTTTAATTAAACAACTGAGTGACAGTGGCAATGATTGAGAGTACACAAAAAAAAATGTTCAAAGAGAAAGAATCACTCCCACCAATAGAAACAATAAATTAAAAATCATGAACTAGAGCTAGAAATACAAACTATTAGTCAAAAAATGAGTAGGGGAACTGTGGTGAAAACAAATGAAATGGGGAACTGTGGTGAAAACAAATGAGTAGGGGAACTGTGGTGAAAACAAATGAGTAGGGGAACCATGGTGAAACATACTGAATGACAAGAGTGGAAGTGAACAAGAATGCATCAAAACAGTTCCAATGTACATGATGTCCAAGTGTTCTACACAACAGGGATGACACTTTGATCTAAAACTTACCCACATGTAAGGACAGACAAATGAGACATCTTACCTTGTTACATTGTTTACATTTGCCTTCCTGTCTCCTCCTGTGGACCCAATGATGTCTCATAAATGTTTGCTGCAAACACACAAAGTTTAATAAACATGGGACAATAAATTTATCTATAATTATCATACAAGTCGAAAAGAAAAATTTGATACAATAAAAAAAAAGAAAGAAAATGCTCTTTTCCTCTATTTTACTTTGAGCCAATGGTTTACATTGAAGGGGTTAAAAATGTCAACTTTTTTTAAAGGGATAACAAGTAAATTACTAAGTCTATCATTGCAAATAAGCTTCCTTCAAGTGATTTCAGCCATCTTTACAACAGATCTAAACAAAATGTAAAAACTTATAATAGTGTCAGTTTTCAGTAAGAACAGTATACCCCACCTCCAAAAAAAAATAAATCAAAATGCTTTGTTGTTTAATTAACAATTTAAACTGCCTAATTCTGTGTTTATGGACCACCATGACTCATTAAAGAACTAAATAACTATTTTGATGGGTTCAGTATAACCAGAGGTAGTTCTAACGTGTAGGATATGACCACAATTAGCCCTACCAATATTTTTATTTGACTAAAGGTAGCTCTTACAGTCAGCTTGATAAAACTTAAAGTAGTCCTACAATTAGTTTGTTTTTTTTAAACCAGAGAAGGCAAAACAAAAATGTAACTGAGATAAAAATAATATTGGACCAACCATCAATGAATATAATTGCTTGAGATAAGGTTCACTTTTCTTATTTTGAGCTAAATATCTTAAAATATTGCAATCATATAATAATTAATTAAATAGTAAATCTTGTTAAAAAAACAAAAAAGGTTTTAAAATAGACAGTGAAACAGTGGAGTCAGAGAAAACCCATTTGTGAATAGAGCACATGAACGTTATTGGAAATTATTGTGATATGCAAGGACTTCCTATCAAGATTATAAGCACCAATGAGGGGGGAGAGTTCTATTGCAGTTTCTCACCTTTTTGATGTAGGCCTACCAGCAATGTAGTGTTTCTAAATTAATATACCAATGCTAATACAGGTATATAGTTCTATGTTAAGTAGCCAACAAGTTGTTGTTTTTTAAAAAGACAATTCCTACTTTAAGAAGCTGATCACTTTTTTTTTGCCTTACTTTTAATAGCTAATAAAAAATTGAAATAAAAAAGCAACACTTTTAACCCACCTCAATCCCCCCTCAAAAAAAAAATCTGGTTATGCACATGAGAGTATGTAACTGAGAGTATAGAAAATTTATCTTTAAAAATCTTATTTGAATAAGCAAAACTCTCTAGAAATGATGCCTTGATAGAGTTTTCTCAGTGCAAACAAACCTTTAGAAATGTTTTTAGAACAAGACATTGCAGGCTGTTGAAGTACCAGTACAAGATTGGACTAATCTACATAAGCTGCTGCGTGAAATGTTCAGTATATCCCCCAAATAAGCCCAGTCTAAGAGGAAGCTTGAAAGGGAAACTAGCCAGGGAAGAAAAGTTTTTTTTAACATCCATCTTCACATAGCAGACAAGAAAAATGTTTTCATTTCAAAAAAGCAACACAGAAAAAGTAGTAGTCAAAGTTATTTAGTATAGATGTAATTTCTTTTAAAGTACCTTTTAGATTGCATAATGTTTTATTTGGTCATATTTTTTTACTTGCTTTGTATGTAAATATACTACGAGTCTAAAACTTATGAGAACAGTATAGATATAATTTCTTTTAAAGTACCTTTTAGATTGCATGTTTTATTTGGTCATATTTTTTACTGGCTTTGTATGTAAATATACTATGAGTCTTAAAAATTATGTCACAGCAGATAATTATGAGAACAAAATTGTGTAAATCAATAGTAGGAAAGTAAAAGTTCAACATTTTTACATTTACAATGTGTATCACAAAAAATGTGAATTAAATGAAATTAAATGGAAAACAAATAACTGCATTCAACTTACATCTCTAAAGGTTTTTAATCCTGCTTCTCTAAATGTAGGTTTACACTTCAAGTTTTTCTAAGACAAATCAAAATAATATTACATTAAACATTTTTAAAGTATTTGTTTAAAACTAATAAAATATAATATTAATCAATAAATAGACATGGATTGATGACCTACTACATGGATGTCACAGCCCAGTTTTAGAATCACTGTGACATGAGTGACATACAGTCACATATTGTAATATTCCGTGCTTGCTGCACGTGGGAAATTGGGTGAACCGCTGAACCAAGAACAAAATTTAGTCAGTTAATGTTGAACTCCAGCAGAGAGTGAACGTAATATTTTTCCTCTGACTGTAATCTATATGTCGAATTAAGTTGATTGAAAAGCTTTGAGTGATAATATTTCTTATGGATTAATACTTGTGCCTTGTAGATATATATTGTGTGGCACGATTCGCCAGTCTTATTATTCTTTCTTGTATATTGGATTAAATATATTGTCTGCAGAAACGGAGTTCCTTCATTTGTTTATATGTAAGTGTCTAGACCGTAGTACTTAGTGATAATATACGACTACCAAAGTAGTCCATACAGTAAACCACATAAACTCGAGATCAGAAGAGGTCTCTCATCACACAGCCTGTCACAGTAATATCAGACGTGACAATGGAGCTGGCCTATTCAGATGAAATGCTTCAAAAAAACTAATTACATAAACATAGTAATATTTATTTATTTGGACTAAAATTCAGTTTCATTGCTCTAAAAATAGTTTTGTGCAGCCAACATTGCTGATTTGAGCAAGTTTGTTTAATTGGAGCCATGGAAATTTGACTAACCTGATTGTCAACAGTCTGTGACATGCAACTGTAACTTAATAACCCTAATAATCAAACTACTTTAAGCCATTTCAAATAACTGTCAAATTGTAAATAAAAAAAATCAAAGTAAATTTTATAACTCAATTATCACTACTGACTAAATAATGTGATAAAATTAGATAGAAGACTGTTCAATAACAACAAAGAATGTGTAACAGTCAATACCTGTTCTAATATTCCTATACAAGCATTGTGACTCACTATTTTACAAGCAATACATTTTTTTCTTTGACCCATTTTCTGTGGAAGACATTTTTAAGTATAGATTGATGTTAGTTCACTTTCTATGAGCAAAAATATAACAATAATATTAACCAAAAAAAACAACAACAACCTCAAATTGCAAGCAAATAATTTTAGTTTTTTTTCTATGCTTTACCAAGCAATCAGGATCCATTGCATAGCAGTAATCTCCTGAGGAATTGGTCTCCACCCACAAGTGTTCACTGTTCTGAGCATTCTCCTAATGTGAAGAGTAAAACAGGTGAAGTAAGAGCAAACTAATGCTTATCAAAAGACAGTTCAGTTATCAATAGAACACTAATTCTCTTTCAACTTTTCATACCAATAATTCTTTGCTTCTACAGCTCTAGAGCTAACAACAATTGAATAATTAGCTTAGTTTAAAAAAGAGTCGCTAGATTCTTACAGTCCAATCTACTGATGAGCGTATTTCTTTCTTCTTATATCCAATCTCAGCATGTCTTGGATGTAAGTAGTCTGTGTAGTTTTTGTTGCTCTTAGCTATAGCTTTCCTGGACACAAAGAGAAATATCACTAGTCAAGGACAGTACATAGCTAATATTCACTACAAAAAAAAACAACGAAAAAAAAAAACAATTTAACTATAAAAAAAACATAAAACACAATTTTGTAATTTTTTAAATTATTTTAAAAAAATGAAAAAGTTGAAAATACTGTTATAAATAAACTGCATATTATTATATTTGGTCAAGAAATTACATAGAATTACATAGATCTGACTTAATATAGAAAGCTTGCACTCAATTACTGTTATCAAGTTATTTCACTTCTCTGAAGGTGAAAATTACTTAATTGACATTTTTTAAAAAATATATAAATATGTAAAATATTCTTTAATATTAATATTAGATGTAACACTATAGACAGTATAGTACATTGAACAAGCATCCAGGACAAGATAAGTTCATTGTTATGCTGGGTCATGACCTACCTATATGATGTCTGCTTCCTGATTGTAAAAGTGGAAAGTCTGTCTGGAAGAGTCTCCTCAAAGTCTGAGGAATCACTATGACCACCGGGTAAGACATTTTTAGTGACAACATTGAATCCTTGAGCCATCTACAGCTTCCCAGTTAGTCTTGACAGTTTGAATGTGGGAAATTCAAGTATGTATGGCAAACAGAGCCCTTGTCTTTATCTTGGTCATAAAAACATGCTATTGGAAGAAAAGAATTTTAACATTAACTAATTTCACTTGTACTTAATTTGGTACATACATTTTGGTGCATATATCCTTAGGTACAAACATATTTAGGCACATACAATCACATGCACACACACACTCACTCCAAGAAGTCTTGTTCCACCCAAACATACTCATCCCATTCTTTCTCACTCCTAAAACAATCAACCAAAATAAACAATATCGTTTCATCCCTATCTATGTCTATAAAAAGGAACACAATTTCCTTACGATTGTATGTACATCTTGCTAATTGAGTCAGAGGAGCGATTTTAGATACTCTTTCAGCATTGATTTGTTATCAACAGGCATTTTCATTTAAACGCAATTAGAATAGGGATGTAGATCTACATAAACTAAACTTCTGAGTTAGCACTCTTAAGATATATATTTACTAGACCTAGATCTATAATATAAATTTAGATTAGATTTATGCAAAAAAAAAAAATCCTAGATAATCTATCAATAGACTGAATGCAGCATTAAAAATTAATTTAGGAATAGTAGATTAGTTTTTATTATATTATAACATTGCAACATAGATCTAGACGATTGGAAATCAAAATCTACACTTTAAGTCTAGAAATTGAAATTCTTTATCTTGATCTAGTCTATATAGATATGAATTTAAATTCTATTATTATTATAGCTTTTATATAGCGCTACTTTCATGCTTATAGCATGCTCAGAGCGCTTTGGTCCAATCTCATTTGTGGACCAGTGGGGGGAGGGGGTATCTAGGAGTTGGTTTCCCGTGCTGCCTTTGGGCGCTCAGTAAACACAACTCTGCCCGAGTCGGGTGTCGAACCTCGAGCCCCCTTCTAGGTAGCCAAGCAAGCCAAGCTCAAGCCGCACTTAGCCTCTCGACCACGCTTCCCACAAAAATTGTGTTCCTTTTTATAGACATAGATAGGGATGAACCAAAATTCTAGATTTAAACTCTAAAACGATTTTAATTAGAATATAAATCTAGATATAGTTTTAGAAAATCTAGATATACTGTAAAAAAAAAATCTAGCTATAGTTTAAAAAATCTACTAAATCTAGCTATTACATCTTTTTAAAACACAAGTCATAATATTGAGGTTATTTAAACATTACTATACAGAGTTCTTTTAGCATTAGATTTAAAGAATTTATTTATATGGCGTCAAAGTAGTTAGACTAAAATCTCTCATCAATACAAGCAGGATATCGTGGTATCATAGACATTGGTGCACCGAGTTCTATCTAGATTGTTCCAGATATTTGTATAAATAATTAAATATTTGGAATGATCTCGAATGAACATTAGATGTACCATGGTATCGATTTTTTTTTACCATACTGTGGTGTTGGTAAGTTGTTTTCCTTAATATTTCTTATATTTGACTTAGTAATACTGAAAATACACAATAGATTGTTCTTCTTTGTTAGCATATTGTAACAATTCCACCCTTACATTTACGTAATTGTTTTATAATTGGTGTATTTTTATGAAAAAATCGCATGCATATTTAATTTTATAAATTAAACAGTTTGCTTTTAGAAAACCAAAAGTAGCCATTTCACCTAAACTTTTCAAGCTGCATCACATGGTGAGCTAATATTTTTCATATCCCTTCTAGTTTTTGAGATCTGAGTGTGACAGACAGATATTTTGCACAAACCTAATATCGGCTTTTCCCCTTAAAGGGGCCACTAAAAATAAGGTTTAAATATTTTGAAAAAAAAAAACAAAAAAAAAAAACAGCCAATACATAAACATGTAGTACATTAAATTATGCTGACTAAACCAAGACAAAAAGGCTAAAGTAGAAAGACAACATGCAAGTACAACCCAAAAGTTAGAGCAAGTTTATAATAGAAGGAAATGACGTTTCAATGACCTAAATCTTAGAAAATCTCTTTTGTTTCATCCACTGCAAATAGCTTAAAGTGACTTAAAGAGTTTTAGAGACAAGGTGATATACATACAGCATGTAGAGCCTTTAAATGAATTCCTTACCAGCTAGGTAATAGATTCAATAACTCAAAGCTAAGCAATAGATATATTAGCATATGAGTGTTTCTCCAGTACTGGTGACATATTGGTATTGGTTCACTAAAAAGTCTATAACTCAAAAACTTCTGATTAAAATGTCACAATTTTTTTTTCATTGCACATAGAAATGGTTTATTTATAAATTGTGATATTTTGAGCTTGAAAGGTGAATAGTGGAATTTTAAAATTGTAGAAAATGTGTGAAATAGTGCACAAAATGGCCTCTTTTGATGTAACACGGAATACCTGGCTTAGGTTGAAGTAATATTCTACTAAAAGCAAGGATTATTGAAGAGACATTTTTGTAGAAATAGGTTAACAATATAATGATATTGCATTAACAATATCTTTTTATTTTATATTTACTTTGGTATTACTTAGGTGTCGCCGTAAAAAATGTGTCACAGGTGCATCACATGGTGTCCCACTTAATTTGAAATTTTAAACCTTTATCAATTGTAAAGAAAGTAAAGGATTCTGCTCCCAATTGTGTTTCTGTTACTAAAAGCATCAATGATTAATTTACATAGTGCAATTTTTCTTTAAAACTGTAAAATTAATTTTTTTTTAGTAAAATAGGTCTTGGTGTCCCAGGTGATGCACCTCTGCACCGCTTGACAAAAAGGACAATATTTTTTTAAACAAAGTTATTAATGTGATGGGAATTACTTCATTGTATCTCTGATACTGCTTAGTACAAAATTAGGTCCATTTTCTTGGGAAAAAGCTACATAGTAATTAACAGGAGACATTAATAGACATGGTGTCCCACATTTTTTCACTGTAGCACCCGAAACACTGCATATTGAATCATACCAGAAAATCTCAGAGGTTAAGATATAAGTAGTTTTCTCACTAAAGTTTTGAATTATAATAAGAATTAAGCTTATTATTCTTAAGTTTGATTTTAAATACATGTATACTAATTTTTTTATCTAAATAAAAATGTAAATCTTATTGTTTTATCATTGTTTGAGGTGCATCATGGGACACCGAACAAGTCTTGTTCTAGATATAGGTCAAATGTAGATTTAAATCTACTCTATATTTCAATTTATATGAAAATCTTGTTTTGGATCATGTTCATGGTGCATTGAAAGTCAGAAAGCTGCACCTTTTAGTCTATTATGATTAGGTCATGTTTGAGGCAGTTATGTCTAATATCTTTTTAAAGAACTTTTGAACACACACACACAAAGGCCTAATACATAAATTTGTGGTTATAGAAACCTATTTTGTGAATCACTAATACAAGAATACTTAGTAATGTATTTAGAGACTTTAATTTTTTTTTATTACAGCATGTATTAACAAAAAAAAATATATATTTCATATTGGTGTCCCGTTGTAGCACCCGCAACATCTTATAATATAATAATAATGTTATAATAAATGCTTGAATTATCATTGAGATATTGCAGCAAATAACAGCCTATATATTTAGCTATAATGCAAATATAGCATAAATTCTATTTTCTTATAAAAAATCTTATTTAAAAAACTTTTACCAGTAGTGTCACAGGTGCTACGGTGTCCCATTTTTTAAATTGTGCGCAAACATAACCTAAGTGCTCAAAAACTTCAATTTCTCTATCTAGCTGCTTAATACAATAGAAACATTCAAATTATACTAAAAAAGCAAGCAAATAAACAGTTAGTTGTACTTTAATCATCAAAGGTGTCCCAGTGATGCACCTGAAATGCTAAAGTGAGTACCCCTGTTTGCCAGCTATGCCGAGGAAATGTACATAGTCCTATTCATTTTCTATTGATAAATTCTTAAAGTATAATGGCTGAAGAAGTGAATACACTTAAAATGAAACCAAAAACTTCCACTTTAATTTTTGGCCTAATGTGACACATGTTGATACCAGTACTGGAGAAACACTCATATTGCAAAGCAATAGATTCATTATTGCAAAGTAATTGATTTATTAGCACATCACAAAGTAATAGATTCACTTGCACATAGCAAAATAATAGATTCACTTGCACATCACTAAGCAATAGATTCACTTGCACATAGCAAAGTAATAGATTCACTTGCACATCACTAAGTGATAGATTCACTTGCACATAGCTAAGTAATAGATTCACTTGCACATAGCAAAGTATTAGATTCACTTCCACATGGCAAAGTATTAGATTCACTTGCACATCACTAAGTAACAGATTCACTTGAACATAGCAAAGCAATAGATTCATCAGCATTTTGCAAAGTAATAGCTAAGTAACAGATTGATTAAGCAATCAGAACCTACTTTCTATCTTGTAGAGTCTTCCTAAGGTGAAATATGATTATCCAAGAGCACATAACCCAGACACACCATGTCAGCAGGTACTGCTGTGTCTATCAGTTTCTGGACAAAGTTTCACTCTTTTGTCTCAACAATTGACTTTTTGTTTATCTGGAATACACAACAAAATAGCCATAGAACAGTCAATGGCTAACTTACTTTTAAGATCAAAACTATTTTAGAGGGGCAGTGAAAAGTTTGTAACCAATGAAGAAAGGTTTTCTTTCTATGATGAGTAGTTCTCCCCCCCCCCCGACTTTTACTTCCAGCTCCACACTCTCATATAGTAGTTCATTTCCTCAATTGCTTAGTTCAGTGTTTCTACAACATTATCTTGAAGAAAAACAACTTTGTTTCCATTCAAATCATTACAGCATAGAAAAGATTGCCTGAATTAGCCAGGAATTAACCAAGTCTCTTTTCAACATGCATAACTATTTTGAAGGAACATCTTATAAGATCAGATAATAAAAGCTTGGAATAGGTCAATGCATCTTCAAACTTTGAAATAATGAAGCTTTTTTTATAATTATACTGGGCTGAATGATTTCTAAGCATCAGACATGTAGCCTAGTCATGTTTAGTTGTGATATGTTTAGAGAATGTTTAGTCACAAGGAGTGAACAAGTATAATATACTGATTGATCACATTTCATTGAAATTTAAGTTTAGTTTTAGATTCATTAGTGACAAATCATACAAGATTTTTTAAAACTTTTTTCCTATGACTGTTCACCATGGACATGGAGCTGCAATCTGGATCTAAATATTGTATCATTTAAATCATAAAAATATTACATATCTATTTTTAAAATAATTATCAATTATCCTAATTAAAAGTTCAGACATTTAATTGTCAATTACTAGATTCTAGATCAAGACTCATATATCAACCAACATTGTGGCCAATGATTTCTACAGATTCCCACTTGAGCAAATCCGATGACATAAAACAAACCCTTTAATTATTCAAATGCTACCCCCACCCAAAAAAGAAAGGCTGTCTTATAATACTTGCCTATGTGTGTGAGATGAAGAGAAATGTGTCGAATCTACACACACAAAAATCGATTCTAAAACATAGATCTAATTTGGTGGTCGAAAAAAAAAAAGTTACGGTTGAGGGTGGGGGTATGATTTTAGTGGTGTTAGGCTAGAGTATGGACGAATTTTACTGCTTTACTGGATGCTAAATGTGTGGTCTGAGTTGTCGTTATTAGCACGCGCGCACAATATGTGACGTCACGCAAACGCCTAATGCTCTGCTCAGCGCAATCATTAATAGGCTACCCATTGAAACGATTTTTTTTTAATACGTAGAATGTAGACTTGCTCGAGAATGTATCCTGGTAGGAAACTTAAATGATTTGGATGATATACGCGGAAAATTAGTTCTAACATATGTCAACAGTAAACCTTAATGTACATTCTTAATGGCGGAAAAAAAGTATTTGGAATTAGCTTATTTACGTCTTACAAGACTGAATGCATGACTCGTAGGACGTAATCATCTTCTTTTTTGAAGTAACGTCTGTACTATATAAGATAAGAAGATACCCTGAGATGAGACAAGTCAAAAACGTAACAAATGATAATGTCATTCAGATGACATCAAATCGATTACCTGAATTAGAATGAACCAATAGAATCGCCGATATAAAACTATAAACTAAAGCTATTATAACTTCATCAAGGTAGAGAAAGCATCAACACAAAATATGTAGCTGGCGACATTACTTCCATGCCAACAATACAATGTACTCAAGCTCCGTCACAAAGTGAATACACACACACGCGCGCACGCACAGATATGCAGACGATGTGGCAATGAGGAACTATTCTTCTTGTGTCAACACGAGATCCTGCTCAACAAATCTTAAACTCCAAGACCGTCTCCCGAGGGGAGGGTGGGCGAGAGCTCTAAGTCAATACCTCAATGTATATCGAGTGGATAATAGCAGTCAAACTTGCATGTATTTCTCTCTCAGGCCGTCTTGTCGATAAGACTACAGGCTAGGCAAACCCTTACTAATCAATACAAATACAGCTACTTCAACACAAACACACACATACACCACGTCATGGACAGAGTTGAAAAAGCAATGCTAATAGAAATAGTAGAAGTACAAATAGAAAATATTGGAACACATTTTGAAGACAACATGCGCGAATTTGGATATTTAGAAGAAGGATAGTACATATCCATCAGTGATTTAATTATCATTAATTTGGTAAAAAACAATCAATGTCAGCAGAAAAAAAAACAATAACAACATTTGCCCTCTTTCACCTATATTTTAATATATATATATATATATGAACTGTAATGGTCCATCTCTTCCACACCACGCGATCTATAAGTTTCATTAACATACCAACAAGTAGCAGTACTAGTACTAAATTATAAAACACGCTTTACTAAAACTAAGTCTAAGGCACATTATAGCAGCAGTTTAAACAGCACCAATATTAAATACAGCTATAACAACCTGTAACATATAACGAAAAAAACAACAACTATAAATTACAAAAAAATATAACTATAGATTTTACTAGATCTAGACTTTTTTTTAAAATCTAGAGCACTAATAGCGGGCTGAAATGGGCGCCGCCATTTTTTGCAGCATGTTGGAAAACAAATTTTCGACTAGAAAATAAAAACAAAATTAAAATATATAGCAAATTTACATAGATCTAATAAAATAAAAAAAATTCTACACTTACAGACAGTCTCAGGTACAGGAATATAGAAATAATAAAATAATTATACGCAAGCGCACGAAGATTTTCACCTCTCACACAGACTAATCACTAATATAGATTTACTGTACTGACCGCTGGTCAACTGTACACTCAACTATTTTAGAAACAGTATGGGATATAAATATATATACTAGCCCGCCCTAACCTATATAAAATAAGTGGAAGTAAAATATTGCTTTGTCCGATGGGCGGAAGGTGATTGCATGTATCGTCCCTCCCACCTAACCCTTTATCATTTTATATTAACTAAATGTGAGATCATAGTGTGTGTGCGACATAATATACAAATGGGCTAAAACATCAATATGTAGCTTATATTATTTATGCCTAGATATTCAACTAATTTTGTTCACAAACTATAATTTCTTCATAAAAATAGGACCCGGGGGGGGGTGATGATACCGCCACCTCCCCATCCCACCAAATCAGCCAACATACTAAAGGGGGCGAAATAATCTAGAAATCAGTTGAAATATAAATAATTAGTATATAATATTAACATAACTAATAAATTCGTATACAGACTGTGTGATTTCTTTTCTAAAATTCGTCCGCCCGATGGCTCCTACCGCCCCCCCCCTGGATCCGCCGGTATAGCCTACCATGACGTAGCCTGTCCAATAGAAAAGGTTGGGAGCATTGCGGCCTATTTGGACAAGCCACGCAATTGGACTTGGAGACAAAAATACATCTGCTAAACTAGAGAAAAAACTAAATGTGGCTCAACAAAGACGGATTTTTAGAGCCAGTTACAGAACTTAGGTCTGAAACAAAGAAAGCAGAACTGGGACTCGACCACTTAATGAGGCTGTGAACGATCGTCTCATGAAATACACATAACAAGAGTTGCAATCACATGGAGGCCAATACGAGGAAAGCGCAAACAAGGCTAAAGCCTAATGCACAGAAAGGAGAATGAGGATTTAAGCTTTCAAAAAAAAAAAAAAAAAAAAAAAAAGTAACAACGTAGATCTCACATTGACTCATCAATATTTTAAGTAATAATATGACTTTCAATGTCACTTGTAACAATTGGTCGTGTTATGAACGGGAATACATGACAGCTATGACCGTAGACTGAGGCACAACTTTGTTAATGTTTGGTGTTTTTTTGGTCGTTGTTCAAACACACAGGCCTACACAGAGGTTAAGTTGTTCTCTTTCAAGTTCTCTCAACACTTTCAAAGGATCAGAGCAATAAACGCAAAGGATCTGTGATACCATAGCAACTGTTTTCAGATCTGTGTTAGTACTACAACTTTTAGACATATATATATATATATATATGTGTGTGTGTGTGTGAGCGCGTTTGTAGAATGATATGACTACCACAAAAACATCTCCAAGTCAACAAGTTTAGAAACAATGAAAACAAAAACTCGATTCCTTAGAGGTTCAACGAGTAGAACTATTTGTTCTATTTAGAAATGTTCAACTGTAATTGTATTAAATCTAACACTATATATGTCGTTTAAGTGTGTTGGATATACATGCAATAATGCACAATTAGTAAAACCCATTCCATTGAGGACAATAACATTATATATACGTGATGAAAGTGTGAGACTACGACAGAAATACAAGCGAGCCTGATAAGTGGTGAAATAAACAATGCATGCTATATATATATTCCTTGATATTCTTTGGCTACGCTAAATTCACGTTGAATGTTTCATTCAATCAAAGGAAGACAAAGAATGTAGAATGTTGTTTTGTTCTCAGTCTATGTTTTTCTTTGGAATTGTTGCCACTCCGCTGGAATGAGAAATGGTACCTCAGGCCATATTTGGATCGATAAATGATGACATTATAATAATCATTTTGACTTGCTAAGAAAAAAAAAACATTTTGTGCTGCATGAATGTGTTGATGTTTGGGGGGGGGGGGATTAAATCCAAAATACAATATTAATAGAAAATATTGTGTTGCATTAGAAGCTGCAAATAATTTCTATTCAGTTATCTCCCCTGGTCTGATTCGCACACTTCCTTTGTTCCTGACTCTCTTAATAATACACGATATTAAATCAATACAATTATTTTTAGTTAGGCCTAAAACCACACATTTAAATACACGCTCTATACTTCTGATCGCCCCGTGAAGGGAAGATAACTCTTGGAAACGACATTGTGGTGTTTTCAATTAAGACGGGGGAAAAATGTGCAAAGAATCGAGTAAATATAAATAATAAATTAAAACTGTCGGTAATTAGAACTCATCCAAGAGCGTTTTCTTTTGAAATTGACGATGATTCAATAATTAACATGCGCACATGTTTTCAATTATCTACACATCCACTTTTTAATTAAAAGCCCTTTAGAACATGTGGTTTAGAGCTGAATTTGTAAAAAGCCAGTGGATCTAGTACTATGTAGAAAATGAAGCTTGCCCTGACCATGCACTAAGTCAGAGGGTCGGAATTTACTTACTGATTTTTTTTAAAATTAGATTTTGTTAACTTTAGGCGAGATTTCAATACTAAACCATCATTTGTCCCAGCGCAGCCAAGGGGTTTTGAGTTTAAAACCCCCAACAGGGGGTTGCAGTTACCCCCCCCCCTCTTCTATGGAACAAAACAAACAAAAAAAAAAACAAACAATGTAAACGACAAGATCGAAATTCAAAGAGCTAAGGGGGGGGGGGATTTTGATTTTAAAACCCCATCCGAAATTTTCCATAAAACCGCTTCTTCAATGTAAGACTTTCCATACATCAGTCACCGGCTTCTATGAGCGTATCCAAGAGGGGTTTAGTGTTTACCCCCCCCCCCCCCCCAGCGGGACTGGCCGTTAAAAAAACCCTCTTCAATATATTAAAAGCAAATTACACACTCAGAATTCTATGAGCGCAGCCAAAGGGGTTTTAAACCTCTTATAGCAAAAATAATTACGCACTCAAAATGCTATGAGCGTAGCCAAAAGGGGGGGGTGAGTTTAAACCCCTCATCAGCGGGGTTAAAAGCAAAAAAATACTACTTCAATATAAGGAAAGGAAATTACACACTAAAAATGCTTTGAGCGTAGCCATAGGGGGTTTTGAGTTTAAACTCTCCTTCAGCGTAGCCATAGGGGGTTTTGAGTTTAAACCCTCCTTCAGCGTAGCCATAGGGGGTTTTGAGTTTACACCCTCCTTCAGCGGGGTTTGAAGCTAAAAAATATCTCAGAAAAAAAAGCAAATTACACATTCAAAATTATATGAGCGATGCCAAAAGGGGTTTTGACTTTAAACTCCCCTCCAGCGGTATTTGAAGCTAAAAAAAATACCTCTTCAATATAAAAAAAACAAATTAAATGCTATGAGCGTTGCCAAAGGGGTTTTTAAGTTTTAACTTCCTTTCCGCGGGATTTAATACTAAAAAAAAAACTTTTCAATATAAAAAAGCAAATTACACACTCAAAATTCTATGAGTGTGACCCCTCCTCCAGAGAGTTTTTTTTTTTTAATTTAAACCGCCTACGGATTGTTTTGAGTTTAAAATCCACCTACCGAGAGCTTTGAGGTTGAAAATACATTGTTCTAAAGCAAACTAAATTCACCAAAATCTAGGCTATGAGCGTAGCTATGGGGTTTTAAATTTGTTTAAAAAATGATTTTGACGATAAAAGTTTCCTTTTCGATATAAAATCTTTAGCAAACTACAGACACCCAATTACACGAGCCTAGTCAAGAGAGGTTACACATTTCTACCAGTGGCTGGGCTCCATTAATAAAGTGCATTGAATATAGGTCAACAAGATGGCTAAGACAGTTTTTAGGACTTTGTTATAGAGATCAGGTCTAAATCAAGGAAATCCTATGCCGAACTAGGAGTCGACCCCTTAGTAAGGTTGTGACAGAGCATCGCATGGGGTTAACAGGCAACAGGTTCTCCGACAAAATAAATTACAGCCAAATAAAAGTTGCGATGACATCCAAGTACAACTTGGAATCATCAGAGCAGGTGGAAAGAGGCTTCCGATATTGCCAGTCACAGATTTTTGTGGAAACATCTTGTCTTCAAATGTGAGGGAGGGTCTAAGTCAGTAAGAATAGCCTATAAGGTTTTTGAAATAAAACTTTTTAACAGCAAGATAATGCACCATAGATACCTCAGAATATGTATTTTGTTGGCATTCAATACCGGAAATAGTGCTTGGCGGCGGAGCTTTCGCCGCTCCCCCAGACCCCCTTGCGCCAAGGGGGAGAGTCTACAATTTTGATAACAAACTATACAGTAATTAGTTCTTGTTACACTGTAACAAAGACAGTTACTAATAATACAAATATAT
>JADKLZ010005243.1:20684389-20702306 GCA_021533235.1 Biomphalaria straminea
ACACACACACTCTCCTGGACCGCCAAGTGACATCACAAGTTTAGAGACGCCGTCATCATTTTTTTAAAAAAAGGCTTCAATGATGTGCGAGCTTGTAATGGACGTGGGAAACAAAAGGGGAAATAATCATTATAAATGGATCCTTATCTTTGCGAACAACAGACACAACACTTGAATGAGAAACTCTTGATGATTACTAACTATTTTGACGGCCGATTTAAATAATCAAGAAAAACAAAAATACTTTTAAAAAAAAGACAAAGCTTATATTAAGTGTAAATATCAGGTGGCCGAGCCTTGCTCGGTTAAATAATTTATAACTAAGAAAGGTAATATACTACTGCTACTGGTGCTACAGCCCATGGAAAGATATGGCCTGCTCTTACACATCCCTCCATTCATATATCTCCTGGGCCTTTCGTCACCACGCCCTAACGGTAACCCCAAGTTTAGATATCTTGTTCAGTGTGAGAAAGTAAGGAGCAGTAGAGCAGCTGTGTAATCACCATTTCCTTTGTTTTGGTACGGGACATTAGACCATGAACACATGGTCATAATTATACCAGCAAAATTATAATTATAATAAGGCTTGACATCAAATCCGAAGATTAATGAGGAACCTACACCGCTCTACGCAATTAAAATGTAAACAATTTATTAAGCACTTAAAACGCAATAACTAATCATACATCGGTACATTTAATTTCATTACTTTCCTTCCATAGTTCTATAATAAATCAATCTTCAATAAGATGGTGCGCAAATGTTTAATTATGTCCTTTGATACTTTAAAACTCGTTCTTGTTTGCATTGTAAGCCTAGTGACGTAAGCAGCGTTTTTCCCGTTTACGTCATGGAAAACTTTCATTCGTAAATTTTCCATTTCATTCATAAATTATTCTGACCAAAATAAAATTGAGACATTTTCATATCGAAATAACGGTCGAACTCGAGTTTTCCCGATGTGGCCAATGAGTTCAGATTTTTTTTCTCACTAATACGCACATACCTTGAAATTTTAAAGAAAATCGTTAGAGCCGTTTTCGAAATAAAATTTATAAATAAATAAATAAATAAATATATATATATATATACAAGAATTGCTCGCTTAAGAGTATAGGATTGTATCAATTAGTTTGGACCAGTCATGTAATTATATATATGATAGACCTGGACATACCAAATCTGTACGATTGGTAATATTTGTACCAACTGGCTTTAGCTTAGCTTTTAACATTCTCAGTGCGCCATGATCCTATCACTTGTCTGGAGGACCAGTTAAAAGGGGAGGGGAGAACGGGGGGGGGGGGGGATCTTGGTGAATGTGATCGTTTTTTTTTTAATGGGTAAAAGTTCGCTTAGGGCGCAAGATTCCTCAAGGGGACTAATTCAGCTTATACCACCACATCTGTAAAGTACGATTTCTTTCCCTTGTTCAAGATAGCAAACAAAATAATTACCAATAATTAACTGACTTTTTTTTAAAATTGATTCTTGTAAAAGAAATTATTTGGCAAAATTTTAGATTAATCTGAGATTGGAATATGGGAGAAATGTGTACAAACTTTTTTAAGCTTTGTAAAAAAAAATTATATCTGAAAGCGATTATGCTAAATGTACCCGGTACCAATATTGCTTTCAATGGAAAAGGTAGTCAGTCAAAGCCTGTGCTCTGAATTGATACTGACCTAACTATATATTGAAGATGCATCGCCATTAGTGCATTAAGTACAACCTAGCAAACTTCGTTAATTCAGTTACATTCGGAGTAAGCTTCCTACTTTTGTACTACATGATATATGAGAAGAGGGGGTAGGTGTATATGTTCTAATGCGAAATGTCTGTTGTGTGTGTCTAGACTAGTGGTTCTTATCTAAGTAAGATCTGAACATAAATACAAAGACAGTAGGGACTTAGATGATGAGGCATTTCGTTAGTGTTTAATATTTCGTTAAAGACTATTCCTAATTGAGGTCTGGGAATGTTTTTCTTTTTAATAGCTATCAATTCTATATAGAGAAAAGTAGGGGCTACTTAAATGGGCAAGAAAATGTAGACTTGATAAAATAATGTTGACAGTTGATTTGAAAATGGACACAGTATAGATCAAACGAGCAGAAACCCGTGCTGCGCTAAGATTGAAACCCCAGAGGGCAGTCAAGTCCAGCCTAAAGAAGGACAAAAAGGAATACATAGAGGAACGTGCAAAGGAAGCTAACAAGCAGCGTACAATGGCAACTTGAAGGTGATGTATGGTACCAACCACTAAACAAGCAGCGTACAATGGCAACTTGAAGGTGATGTATGATACCACTAAACAAGCAGCGTACTATGGTAACTTGAAGGTGATGTATGATACCACTAAACAAGCAGCGTACAGTGGCAACTTGAAGGTGATGTATGATACCAACCACTAAACAATCAGTGTACAATGGCAACTTGAAGGTGATGTATGATACCACTAAACGTCTAAAGTTCAAGATGCCAGAAAGACCTGTAAAAAACCAACAGGACAATACAACTGATGGCTTTGAAAAGCAGATGAAAAGATAGACGGAATATTTCCAGGAATGATTGAATAAGCCAGCATCCCTAAATCCTCCTGACATAGAGACAGCCATTTGTGATCTCCGGTTCCAAGACAACTCGTTCGCCAGAAAAATGATTCACTTTGTAATGCCATACACTATTGTTAATATTTTCATCGCGTGTATAATTTGTTTACGGTACCGTACATAAAGGAGACAGATAACGTTTTTTTTTCTTTTGGCTATTATTTCCAAACCTCTTGATCTGCTAGAGCGATTGGACCTAATCCGAGTTTGTTCATTTTCTAAGAGGCGGTGTGTGATATAGACTTTAAAAAAAAACACAAAAAGACTTGCGATCTTACAAGAAGATAGTTGAACAATGGACTCACAATTATAGGCAACGTTTTTACTTTACACTCGTGTATTCTGAACCCTATTCATGTGCTTTTTTTTTTAATGTGATCCAGATGATGTTGAATTAACATAACCTATTCCATCATCCCATTATGGTCAATCTTCTTTAGGGCCTTCGTCTACCTTTACTCCAATTTGAATCTACCGATTCAGCTGGCTACTTCAGTTAACACCTAGTTGAGTGCTCGACAGAATGGGGGGGGGGGGGCCCTAATGGGGATTTCGGAAATAATACAGACTTACATGGGTTTTATCTGTTAACATTACCTACTAGACACACGTATTAGACTTGTTAGCGTTTTGTAAATTTAGTTTAGTACAAAAATATTTATGCAAATTATTGTTTTATTTTTTTTCATGTGTTTTTATTGTTATTTGGTTCCGATATCTAATGTTCTCATTGGTATCGGGACCTGTTGGGAAAATTGGGGGGGGGGGGAAGAAAGAAAGGGATATTTGAATGAATTTTACCTTAATCCCTTTTAATAGCATTTATAAAAAAAAAATTTTTTTTTTAATTAAGGGGGGGGGGGGGGCAACCTGAAGTCAATGCCTCCTCAAGCAGACATAGCCGTGCTAACTATTCTGCTTGTCAGTGAATATGAAAATAGAAGATAGTATTGTTGTTTTCTAACTTAATTTAAAACGGCGACCTATAATGGGGAGACTAATTCAGCTTATACCACTACTTCAGTGAAGTACAATTTATTTCCCTTATTCGAGATACCAAAAAAAATGACCAATAGTTATTAGACTAATTGTTTATTTTTTCTTTTTATTAATGCCTGTGTTGCCAGGTAAAAGAGATAGTTGTAAAAAATTCAGCTTAATCTGAGAATGAGTTGTCGCAGAAATAACGTTCACAAACTTTTTTACCAGACAGAGTGAGTTGATTTAAGCTTTGCCAAAATGGAAATGCAGCAGGACCTGATGACATTCCACGAGAAGAGAAACCTTGGACTCAGACCTGGTATGGAAGGAAAAGTCCCAGCAGACTGGAAAGACAAAGCTCCCCAAAAATGTTAATCTAAGCAAGGATCGCCTTCATACAATTCAAGAAAACCTGGACAGTAAAAGAAATATCCTTGGCTACAAAGATTCATCTATTTCAGTCTACTGTTTGCTTTATGGAGAAAAGACTTGGAGAACAACTAAAACTTCTATTAGAAAAGTGCAAATTTTCATTAACAGGTGCCTGCGTAGAATTCTTCTTATACTTTGGTCAGACACTATCTGCTACAGAGACCTCCTGCAAAAGAACAAACCAAACTCCTGTAGATGAAGTAATTAGAAAGAGAAAATGGAGCTGGATTGAGCACACACTGCGCATCACAAGGCAGGCATTCACGTGAACCCATAAAACAAGAGAAACATATATTTGATATGATATTTTGGGTTTTAGCTTGAAAATCGGATCAGAAGAAATTTTCGGAATTCCGAAAATTTTCGGAAAATTCCCATCACTGTAATAAGTTCTAAATGTTCCTTTATTGCTTGGTAATTTTTCTGACATTCAAATTTTTCATGGGACCTCCACAGAAAAATGACTTTGATAACAAAAAGGTCCATTTAGCTTTGAGATAGCCCACTTCCCTCATTTCAATTTCAAACTTCCTTAGAAAAAAAAATAGAATCTATATATATTTTACACCTTTAATTTTGCAAATATATTTTTATTGATAACTTTTTTTTTCCATAGCTAACTTCTCTTAATCCATATCTAACTTTTTAAATGAAATTCTTTATCCATAGCTAACTTCTCTTTATTTTCTTATCTATACAGTACAAAGTCATTTATCTAGAAGTCAGTCATCTAGAATGTCAAATATCCAAACTAACTTTTTTTTCAGTATGAAAGTCTAACTGATGTGCAGCAAAAGATCAGTGTTTATTACTCTCAATGATTGGAGACTACTACATATAACACTTTGTTCCTCCTCAATATTTGACTTGAATTGTATGTTTAAGTAGGGCGGGATACTTCCAAAGGAATTTTTTGTATATTGTTGGTGAAATTGACTAGTGTTTACAATATTCCTCATCCGATTATCAGGACACACTTCATTCCCAATTAATCAGAATAATCAACGTTCTAGTAAAGATAAAACTGTGAGATTGTATCTTATTTATAATCACTTTAATCTTGTTATAACCATTGTTAGTATCAAATCTTAGGAACAGAATGTTCATGCCAATACACTTTCCGGCTTCCTTCTCTCTTATGTCACTATCATTCGATACTTGTATTTGCACCATTCTTCACTCCAACTAATAAAACATATTATGCTAGAAGTGTCGGAAATAATTCATACAAAGGCTCCTAATTCTTTCCTAGAATAGTCCCATGAGAGCTTAGAATTGGCTGTCGTAAACAGCAGAGGTTAAGTCACTGATTAACATGCATGACTAGAGATTATTTTCTTCTCATTTGAAGTAATGTCTGTAATTTACATATTTATAAGATAAGAACTTAACAAACATATATAGAGAGAATATATTGAATGAAACCCGATATGACAATTTTGTCTGTTTTATGGAGATTTGCTTCAGTTTTCAGAAGATTTTAATAATTTCAGATTTTCATGACTTTTTTCTTATATTTTTTTAATTTCAGGAGAATTCCTGGAACCCTTGAATAATAAGATAAAATATTTTTATCTACTAGACTAGACTCTAGTGACTTTAGTAAAACTCTAGAAACTAGATTTACTAGACTAAGGAATGTAACTGAATACTAGGTCTAAATCTGGCCATCTAGTATAGTCTATATTAAACATTCTAGATATATATATATATTATATATAGTCCCTTATAGTGTCTATATAGATAGCAGTCTATAATCAACTATACTCTAGATCAGGGGTCTCAAATTCATATCAGCATGTGGGCCAGAGTGGAAAATAACAACCAGTCAGCGGGCCGCATTACGAAAAGAAAATGCTTTTTCCATTAAATTTTACTAACACTGCAGTTAAATGCTAGAATAAAGTTTTTATAATTATTGATTATATTTAGTGTACTTTATTACATGCAAAGGCAGTTTAGTTTACTAAAATAAGTAGAAGTTGTCTCTGTCACTTATAAAAAAGCAGAAACTGTAGTTCCCAAAAAAACAACAACTATAATTACTAGGTCTACTGCAGATGGCTCATCACTCATGTTTCTGTCCACTCAGCTGAGAGCGTTTGGTAGAGACCAGACCATCGACATTAGGCCTGAAGTCGGGTGTAGTGGCAAGGCACAAGGTTGTTCTCAGATGCTCATCAGTCAGTCTTGATCGTAATGCTGTTTTGTTGATCTTCATTCTGGAGAAAAACTTTTCGCAAACGTACGTACTCCCAAACATTGCTAGAATTCTAGTAGCTGCGCAGAATAAGTTTGGATACTGGTAGAAATCTGAAACGCCAACATCAGCATATTTTTGCTTCAGAACAGTGTCACTATGCAGGTCCAGTAGTTCCATCTGGACTTCCTCTGGAACGTTTTTCATGTCAACTGCGAATGGAGTGGCAACAAGAAAAACTGTTGTTCAGGGAAGCAGTGAATTGCTGAAAGTGGTGTTCAAAATCTTCCAGTAGTCTGGAGAGGATGTCTACGTAGTCTTTCAGGTGCTGTGGTTTAACCATTATGCTCTGTAGAAAAGGGAAATGAGCCAGCTGAGTGGCCCACAAAGTCAGCTTGCATCTGAATGATTTGATGCTGTCAAACATTACTATAATCAGCTGCTTTGTGCCCTGTAGTTGTAAATTAAGTGAATTGAGATGTTACCTGATGTCAGTAAGAAAAGCAAGATCCGACAAAAACATTGGATCAGTGAGCTAAGGAATGTCTCTATCATTGCCATGAACAATGCTATTTCCCGTCTCAGTTCTAAAAATGGCTGCAGCACTTTTACACGAATCAACCATCTGACTTCCCTTTGATACAGCAACTCTCCATATTCCGTTTCTAAATCAGCTAGAAATGGCACAAACTGTCAGTGGTTGAGACCCCATGCATACATGAAGTTCACCGTCTTCACTACAACATCCATCATGTTCTTCATTTTTAGACTTTTGTCACAGAGTACCACTTGGTGCAGAATGAAGTGTATGGCTGCAAAATGTCCTGCCAAGCTGAGCTGATTCGGTTTCTCTACCATTAATCCAACAACACCAACCTTCTCTGAACACATTGCTGGTGCACCGTCTGTAGCCACTGAAACAGGTTTTTCCCACATGTCAATACAAGCTTACAGTTCTTGAAACATGTCGCATCCAGTTGTCGTTCCTTTCATGGGTAGTAAGTCCAATAGCACTTCAACAATGTTCAAATTTTTGTCAACCCCACAAATGAATATGGCACAGTATGCAGTGTCTGTTACACCAGTGGATTCGTCCAGTGCAAAGGAATATGCTACAATTACAAAGTCTTTTGCAGAGGCATCAGTTGCTGTTGAACATTTGTCACTGACTCTGTGATCCTGCTTGCAACTGTGTTCACAGACAAACTTATGCCTTCGAAGAGCTTCTTTTTCTCAGGGCAGATAATTTGACAAGCCTGTAGCATACACACTCTTTTACAAACTGGCCTGTAAATTTTATCTAATTTTTTTTAATTCGCTGATGTGGTCGCGGGCCGCTCAAAACAGTTTTGTGGGTCGTATCATGTTTAAGACCCCTGATTTAGATGATACCATCTAATAATTAATTTGATAATTAATCATTATATGGTTATCTAATTTATTATCTAGATAGGTGTAAATCTAGATTCTGTAGTGTAATGTTAATCTGTTTAAATTCTAAGTACATAGACCAAGATCTAGAGTCTAGAGTCTTCAATCTCAATAATATATGTATAGTGTACAGTCAGTATAATACTATAAGTATTGTCACACAATGTCTTAGTCGACTTAGTCAAGTCTTAGTCAGTGACAGATCTAGAATGATCTAAATCTGGATTCTAATTCTAGTCTTAGGTCTTATTCACTTACCTGCCTTTGTTAACTCTTGTTGGGGCCTAGAAGCTTGAGCCTAGCCTAGGCCGAGAATAAGAAGCTGGATCTCAGTCTTTTACTTTTAGCTACACTAGTGTACAGCTACAGTAGCTAGATCTATTCTTTTCTATACTAGTATATAAATCTATACTAGTTTACTAGATCTAGATCTATCATGATTACAGACTTGAGACTAGATATGATAATAGAGATCTATTATTCTATAATAATTAAAATAATTCTATTTCAATTTTAGTTAGTATCAGTATAGAATAAGAAGCTGGATCTCAGTCTTTTACTTTTAGCTACACTAGTGTACAGTTACAGTAGCTAGATCTATTTTTTTTATACTAGTTATATATAAATCTATACTAGATTACTAGAAATCTAGATCTATCATGATTACAGACTTGAGACTAGATATGATAATAGAGATCTCTATTATTCTATAATAATTAAAATAATTCTATTTCAATTTTAGTTAGTATCAGTATAGCCAGTGACACAGTAAAGTTATACTAGTAACTTATTAGATTTACTAGATCTAGTTATGGCCTGTTATAGAATATAATATTACTATAATATAGTAATATAGTCAGTATAGTTTTATACTCATTATAGTATATTAAAAGCATAGTTAATATACTCAGATTATAAGTTAGAATAGATCTAGAATCTAATAACTAGATACTATAGAGTAATACTGATTTATAGTACTATAGTCATAGTCATAGTATAGTATATAATAGATCTATCATCTATAGTTAGTCTAAGTTACAAGAACAAATACAAGGAAGGAGAAGGCTACCTACAATCATAGTGATAGATCTAGATCTACATTACATTTTTAAAATAGTAATATAGTAATACTAAGTAACTAATAGTGACTATAGTGACGTTTTATAGTCTATTATACTAATTATAGTGACTATAAACTAGACTTCACTAGTCGACTGTCACTAGATTTGGACTACAGTGGTCTACAGAGTATGCAGTACTACAGCCACTATCATGACTATATCATGATGATCATATATATACCTATATAATAGTATATAATATAGATCTATATATGACTAACACTAACTAACTACTAAACTAGAGCAGGAGTACAGAGAGTCAGACTAGTCAGAGTAGAGGCAAATACTTCAAATAGAGTTTATTATACGTCAATAGGAGCGGAATAATAAAACGTCCGTGTTTTAGTCACTAAAACTAAAGTTAAAAGTGTTTATAATAATATATATAATTTATAAATAAAATAATAGACTAAATAGTCGTCATCTTAGACATCTAGATAGATCTAAAATCTAGTAGACCTTAGTATTCTATTTTATTTACTATTACTGTTGTCAGTGTTGTGTATTACTGTAATGACGGTATACTGTATTAGTTATCTATCATCTACTAATCTAATGTAATCTAAATCTAGTCTACATCAGTACATCTTCTAGACTAGAGTCGAGTAGAACTAGACTTCTAAACTAAAAGTCTAAAGTAGATTTATAACTAGATATAGATATACTGTATAGATTCTAAATTCTACTGTATACATAATTACATTATAGACCTAGAATCTAGATCTAAAATCTAAATAGATATATCATATATCGAATACCAACAGCAGTGCTAAAAAATTACAATACAGTTGGTGTTGAACTAAATCTAGATCTATATTATAGATCTAGTATATATATATATTATATATAGATCTAGTATCTAGCTCTAGTTGAAGAAAAAAATGTGTTTCCTAACCTAAGTTGTTTTTTAATACACATATTGTATTTATGGAGATGTTTTGACACTTAAAAATACCCAGAAACCACCCGAACACAACAGTTCACAGAGAATATTGGTTTATTTTAAGTCTTTCCTATCCGTGTTGGAGAAGGGACTGAAATGGCAATGGCTCCGCTCCTACAGATCACCTACACACTCCGTTGCATAGATTATGTCTACGTCTACTACAGGTAGCTAGATGTAGAGAAGTTAACAAATAATTTTCATGGGTATTTTAATGTGGCACACTGATGGAAATGTATAAGCTAAGGCCCCATACATTTGCACATTACACGGCTTTTTTTTTTTTTTTTTTTTTTAAAGTAGGCCTACGATTGAATTTTAAGCTGCGAAAGAAAGGCCTGGAAACACTACTTTCAGTTTACGCCGTGACTGTAAAATGGGGTTTCACGACAAGTGGTTCACATGACAAATTTATTGGCTCACAGACATTTTGTGCTAAAATGTTTAGATCTAGGCCTATATTGCGTCATTGTTTGTTGTGAGTGTTTTTGTGAGTAAATAGCCTACTCAAAAGGATGTGACGTAATAAAAAAGGATAGTCTTCAATGTCTACTAATATCAACACAAAGCCATGTTCATTAATTGTTATTATCAATGTTACAGTATTTTATTTCTCTGTGACAACATAACACATTTGGCGTTCACAGAAAATTACATCACCCGACTAATGGTTCAGCGTCAACTGGTTCACATGATAGGGCGGTGTAGCCCTAACATATTCTGACATTGTTAGTAATAATTTTCTCTTAATTTGTTTACATTGAAAGTACATCATAATAACATTTATTCTGAATTTATATACTAAAAATATACTAACATCGGCCTACTGAAGATTTATACTTTTTTTTTCTCTATTATTTCCTAGAAATTTCGATAGCTAGCTCGGCACAAGATTTGGCTATTAATCCGAGTACATTTGTGCGTGACCTTTATGCGCTTCTGGAATTCAATGGCATTATAAATGTGTGTGTTTAGGGGGTGTCGCTCCATGGAAGTTACAAAGGCCCAAAAGTCTGGGTTTGAGTGAGAGGCGTTTCATTAGAGGAATACACAAATAAATTATGTGTAATAAACTATGTGCGAGGCGAGGGGAGTTATAATGCAGACAGACAAAAAACTTTTTTTTTTAATTTTTATTATTTAGGACTAATTATTTCTGGGCAAAAGGAGGCGCGATGGCTTACTGATCAAACCCTTGGCATCCGAACCAAGGGGTCTCGGGTTCAAATCCTGATGATAACTGGGATTTTTAATTTCAGGATCATTAGAGCTCCTCAAAGTCCACCCAGTTCTAATGGGTACCTCGATACTAGTTTGGGGAAAGGTAAAGGCGCTTGTGCTCGCCACATGGCAACCTTATTATTATTTTTTTTACTTCTTTGATGGACTTAAAAAGTATATTGTCTAAATGCAGTGGCGTAGCTAGAGTATATGATGCCTGGTGCGGTACCTCATCTTGATGCCCCCCCCCCCAAAAAAAAAAACAACTAACTAAATAATAACATTACAAAACCTTACTTTTTTGTTCAAATAATATGTATTTATTAATCAAATATTGTTAAATTCAAAAATCACTTTTTCATAAACATACTACTGAATTTTACGCGCTTTCTTGCTGGCAAAATTATCAATAATTTTATCGAAATCATTTTTTTCCATCAGCTCTTGTTCAATGGACAAAATGGTTAAATTATTAAGTCGTAAATTTGTCATCGTTAATCGCAAGTAATTCTTGATCAGTTTAAGTTTGGAAAAACTTGCATGTAGCGACGCTTACCGCAATATTCAAAAATATGCGAATCATGATGATGATATTCGGGATTGAATCAACTAGCTGATATATTTTTTTTAATTCAAGAGCTCAACGGGTCCTTTTTTTGGAAGTTCGGAGGCTTTTGATGAAACTGTGACAAACCATTGAAGCCTCTTTCGCTCCAGCAGAAATTCGTTTTTATCAATGTCGTTAGGAGTACTATCGAGATTGATTTCGACCTGAGGATTTAATAGCTGGGAAGGCGACAAAAATTCATATCTATCTGCTACATCATGAAGTTGCTCGAATCGGGTGATAATTTCTTGAACCATTCTGTCCAAGGTAGAATAAATTACCCTTCGTAGCTCTTCTTTGTGTGTAAGTACAGAGTCGCCACTTTTCTCACCAGGCATCTTTTTCTTATGGCCAATACGTTTTTGAGGTTCTGTACTGATTCTCAGATCTGAGCACACGCTTTCGGCAAAGGTAATGATGGCTTCAGCGATGTCCTCTCGATTACCACTTAAAAATATCTCTGTTTTTAATTTGAGTGAGCAGTCTCGAATAGACAATCCTTGCTTTTGAAAGTAGACTTGCACATCATTAATTTCAGTTAATACAGGAGCCCAAAATCCAAGATAGGTGAGAAAATTCATAGACTGAATAGCAACTAATAATCCACTTGCTTTAAATCTAGTCGATTAATTTTCATCTCTGCTAGTTAAATGTCTCCAGTTTCTATAATTTTAGAAAATGTATCCCTAACCATCTTGACGGCTTGTCCTCTAGCGCTCCAGCGGGTCTCAACTAAACGTTTAAAGCTAGTTCCAGTTATTTTGATTTGATATCCCAGCGGTATGTTGAAGTTGAGAAAAAGGCTTGTAAACGGTCCAGTGTACCAAAAAATGTTACCGAACTGACTTCAGCTTCAGCAGCTCGAATTCCTGCTAAATTAAGAGAATGGTTTGAGCAGGCAACGAATAGTGCTTTGGGATTGACTTCTAGAATACGTTTTTGGACACCGTAGTTTTGACTTGTCATGGCCGCAGCATTATCATAGCCTTGACCCCTGCAGTCCATTCTGTCTAAGCCATCCGTACGCAGTTTCTCTAGAATCATATCAGTGATTCCAGCAGCATGCTTGTTCTTTATGTCGATGAAGTCAATAAAAGACTCACGAACCTGCACCCCATTATTATCCATGACAACGTACCGTAAAATTTGGGAAGTTTGATCTAGCTTTGAGATGTGAGGTGCACTGTCAAAAAATAAATATTTGGCTTGTTTTACTTGCTGTATGATTTGTTTTTTAACGAGATATTGTAATAATATTGTAATAAACTCATTTTGTATTTGTGGAGGCATGTATGTATTCGGTCTGGAACAAAGCTTAGTTCGAAGCACATGCTTTCTCAAGAGTGGATCGTACTTTGAAAGTAATTTTACTAACTCCAAGAAATTGCCTTGATTTTGCCCTTCCAACACTTCTTCAGCTCGCTCGTGATGCCTACGAAGTGCTAGATTTTGCTTTGAGAAAAAAACGAATGAAGTCCAAGATTCTCTTCAGGTAGTCTCTCCAGGTTTTCGTCTCTTGTATAATCAAATCTTGGGCCTTGTTGTCAATACTGTTCCCTACTCTAAGACGAACTTTAATGTAAGCAATGACTGAATGTGAGCTCTGCTGGTCTCATGTTTTTCTATTTTCGGGGATAACCTCCAACACTTATTGAATCCATCTTTGGATTTAAATGAAGATTTGGTACTTGATCTTGTTGAGAAGTGTATGCAGGGGAAGCAAAATAAGGATTCTTTTTTTTTGGCGAATAACACGTCCACTTTCTAAGAACTTTCTCGCCGTCTGACATTTGCCGGAAAAAACAAGCCTTTGAAAGCTTTCTAGCCTTTAGTTTTGCTGATTCTTGATGTCTATACAACTCTCTGAATTGACTGTTCATATGCTGAACTGTTTCAGATCCTTGAGTGACAAGGTGTATGCTAATATTATCTGTGATGACATCAGGTCAATCTCAAATGTCGTTCAGTCTAGAGATATTATCCTACTTTCTGTATTGTTTACACTGTCTGATGGTTCAGCTTCTTCAGTATGAATTTTTGAGGAATGTACTAATGACATGCTTGTGTTCTGTCCTTTAGTCTCTACAACCTGCGATAGTGAAGTCTTTTTCTTTTTCATCATTCAGGATGCGGCCTCATCATTTTTTTCTTCATTCAATGATAACCGTCAAGGAGATGAAACTAAATAGCGACATGACTAGTTTATAAATCGTTAGTTCATGTTTAAAATACAGTATTTTATGTTTGTTCGCGTCCATACACTTAGTCGTTTTTACTGAAAAGCTCAGGGAAATAGGAAATTAATACACACATGGGGATTTTGGGGCCCCTCTCTACTTGGTGCC
Organism: Biomphalaria straminea; assembly: GCA_021533235.1. NCBI lineage: Eukaryota > Metazoa > Mollusca > Gastropoda > Planorbidae > Biomphalaria > Biomphalaria straminea. The sequence continues at coordinate 20,698,286 of JADKLZ010005243.1, forward strand.
CTGTGCGGCCAGCACCACCCGCACATTGGTAGCTACGCCACTGTCTAAATGGCACTTGCCATTCATTTTGTTATGCCAATTATTGACTATTAATATGTAGCGCTACTTTCATGCTTATAGCATGCTCAGAGCGCTATATGGTCCAATCTCCTTTGTGGTTTAGTGAGGTATCTGGGAGGTTTTCCGTGTTGCCTTTAGGCGCTTAGTAAACACAACTCTGCCCGAGTCGTGTGTCGAACCTCATAGGTTGCAAAGTCAAGCCAGGTTCAAGCGTACTTAGCCTCTCGACCACCTTCCCGCCTAAATTTTCATGCATTCCATGCACTAGACATATTTATTAAGAACTTTATCTCATGTCATGATGTCGAATGTCAAAATGCGGGGCCGCCAAGCCCCCCCCCCCCCGGGACCCAAACCCTTTTCTACTCTAGCCCCTTTAAGGTGCACAGATATACCCACCATGCATTAGCACTACCAACTGACCTGAGCTGGCCACTTAATTCTCGTTGTCCCAGGCCCTTAATTGGCACTCTAACAATAAGCTTTTAATTATTTATATTTTAACCTATTTTTATATTAACCATCTACCGGGTGGAAGAGGGCTGTTTAACGTTTGTGCAGAAATCATAGTTTGTGAACACGTATAGAAAAATAAATTAATTACTTAAATCTAAACGTCTTTTTTTTTTCGTGGTCGAAGGGCCCTAAAACTCCCTCTTAATCTAAAGTACCAGGTGTCATAGCCTCGCTCGGACGAATAATTTGTTAAGGAAAGACATTTTCCTGAACTCATTTTAGACACTTTTTTGTGATGACGACAATGAACGATCGGGTAAAGACTGGCAATTTAGAATGAATAATAAGTAGGCCTATAAGTGAAATAAAGGAGATTAGTTTTGATCCCAAATACGTTTTCCTTGACCCAAGCAAATAATTTCTTTCAGAGGCCATGGGTGAGAGTCAAGACTCCTTTGCCCACATTGAATGCATTAAGTGTGCATTAAACATTCATTTTTTTTCTCATTATGGAAAAATAATCTATTCAGCCTTCACAACCTAACTGCCAACCTTTACTCTTGATTACACCAGAATACATTCCATAACATTAAGTATTTGAGAAAAACTTTGAAAACATGAAGAAGTCGCTCTATTAATCAAGTTGGCAATTCGCAAAATTATTAATTGCCACAAATTAAAAAAAAGTAACAAATTAGTAAATTAATTGCTGATAATTAATTATTTTGTTTGATACCACCAAGGAAAACTAATTCTTCAATATTCACAGATAGGCCAATGGCTAAATTTGTTGGGTTTAGTCCCCTTAAATAATTCTTAATGTTATTTCTCCCTCACGCATTCTTCGATCGAGTTGATACTTCTTGAAACAATCATTTATTTATTGTACCTATCAAATGATGAATCAATTAGTCAATAAATCACTGTAATTAATTGCTAATTATTATAGGGGAAAGTGGGGTAATATGAGATGGTGGGGTAATATGGGCCTATGTGGTATTTTTTCATAGGTCGGTATTGTACAAAATTTGGCGAAGCGGAAATGAGGCTTAAGCTGAGAAACAACATTCGCAACTTTAATTCACATTGTGGATCGCAATATTAGTCTAATAAAATGTTTTTAAAAAATTGAACGTTATCTTTACATTAGATCACTTTTTTTTTTAAGGTTGTCTTAATGCTTAAAAAGTAAGTCATCATATTGTATTTGGTATATAATGAATGCATGTGCACATATTAAGCATAAAACAGTTTTAAATGTCTATTCAGTACAGTGATATGGTTGTAATAACAAACTTTTCAGTGTTCTACCCTGGGGGTAATATGGGATACCAAGTTGGGGGTAAATTGAGGTACGATATTTATTTAATGTTTAATTGCTCAAATATTACATCTAGATCTTAATTGGTGGTGAATGTTATAACAGAAGAAAACCCAAAATAATCAGCTCCTATAAAAACTGAATTAGCCAAAAATATTAATTAAAATGAAGACAATTATTTTTTCTCATCAGCTCCGGAGCCCCCACGGTTCACTTTACACACCCACTTTTTTAAATTGACTTTTTAACAGAAAATATTTGTAAAATAATACAATTTTTGTGATGTTTTAAACTGTTTGTTTTGTTTACTTGATTTACAGAATTATATTTCGTTTGTATTCTTATAATTTTCATACAATGGCTGGGTATCCCATATTACCCATTTATGGCGGGTAATATGGGATACTAAAATGATTTCATTTTATTTCTATAACTTAAAAAGTAATGCTCGAATCCATCTGATCTTTAGTGGAAAGTCTATTTCATATATACTGAATCAATTTAATATTAGCGTTTGGTAAAAATATATCAATTATAGTTTTTATATTTTTTTAAAGTTAAGTATCTCATATTACCCCACTTTCCCCTACTGAATAATGGAAATAGCTTCTACATTATTGATAGATCTATATCTAGTTCCCTTTAAGATAAGCTTTTTTTTTAAAAGGATTTCTTATATTTTGCCTGTGTGTTGATCCATACGAATGTTCATTATAAACTTTGGGTCAGGATTTTGTTATTTTACCATCACACAAGAGATACAAGACACCGATATCAAAGACACATAGAATCTAAAACTCATTTGTACCTCTGACAATCAGACCATTAAATAGAAACAATCTAATGTAAACTTTTCATATGTAAATTGTGAGTGAGTCTGGTGTGAATGTACATTTTTTTAAATAATGTTTTGTTTTGTATAATGCACACATTGTAAGACAAATTTCCTTACGGACAATAAAGATTATTATTATTATTATTTAATGAATACATTGCTGACTTATTTTTACCGAACATTCGATATGGTAGCCTAATTTCATGGACATCTAAAAATATTAACATGTTTCAGTTGCCAATGCCAAGTTTAATATTAAGTGCAATGTGTGATAAATGATCACACTTTTACTTGCCTCTTACTCACATGATGTTGTTCTTTAGAATGTTGGTCAGAATAGCAATCTTTAAAAAAAAACAAAATTATATAGACACTCAATGACAATGTTCAACACTAGGTTTAAATTATTTATTTATGAGATCATCAAGTTTAACTTTTATTTTAACTGCAAAGATGCGATTTTTACCAAATTTCTTCATTCAAATTAGTTCTTATTTCTATTATACAACGCAGGTTGGCTTCATTTGCTTTCTGTTCCATTGAACGATAAAAACAGCAGATTGGAAACAACAATGCGGCTTCAGACAGAGTAGAGGCACGGTTGACATCTTTGCAGTCCTCCAACTCCAAGAGAAATGTAGAGAGCAAAATTCAAATCTCTATACTGCAATCATAGACTTGACTTAAACTTCTGACAATGTCAGTCGTGAAGGCCTTAGGCAAATCATGTCCGAATTCGGCTGCCCAGATTAATTCATAACTATGGTGTGCCGATTTAACGATGACATGCAAGCAAGAGTCCAAGACAACGGAGACTACTCCGAGCCTTTTCCTGTCTCAAATGGCGTGAAGCAGGGCTGTGTGCTGGCTCCAACGCTTTTCAGCATAATGTTCACTGTCATTACGAAAGATGCCTTTCACACAGAAAGCAATGGAGTTAGCATACGATATCGCACTGATGCAAGTTTATTCAGCACTCAAAGACTCAATGCAAGACCAAAGTAAACTACGACTGCATCAGAGACCTGATCAGATGACTGTGTCATAAATGCCTCAAACGAAAAAGATCTTCAAAAGAGCTTGCCCCTCTTTTGCCAACGCCTGCATAATTTGGCCTCACCAAAAATTAAAAAGACAGAAGTGCTGCATCAACCTCCTCCAAATAAATCTGTCACAGAACCAGACATTCTTATAGATGGCCAGAAATTAGCAAACGACAAAAAGTTTGTCTATCTGGGAAGCACTATATCCTACTCCTTACAACTACGCTGTCTAAGGAGTATCACTATATCCTACTCCTTACAACTACGCTGTCTAAGGAGTATCACTATATCCTACTCCTTCCAACT
>JADKLZ010005243.1:20702316-20770800 GCA_021533235.1 Biomphalaria straminea
TCCTTCCAACTACGCTGTCTAAGGAGTATCACTATATCCTACTCCTTACAACTACGCTGTCTAAGGAGTATCACTATATCCTACTCCTTCCAACTACGCTGTCTAAAGAGTATCACTATATCCTACTCCTTCCAACTACGCTGTCGAAGGAGTATCACTATATCCTACTCCTTCCAACTACGCTGTCTAAGGAGTATCACTATATCCTACTCCTTCCAACTACGCTGTCTAAAGAGTATACGTAAGTGCGTTGGTCCGATCACATACCAGGCACAGAAATCTTAAAGCTGTCAATGCGACAGTAAAAAGATTCCAACTTTGATGGGCGGGACATGTAGTCCGCATGCCAGACAAAAAAATCGATGCAATTTTTAGTGCCAATGATAATTATTTATTTATTTTGTAGTACCTCTAATTGAAACGCGCTAGTGTGTAAATGTACATAGGCCTATAATACCAATATGTTACATATCTCTTCTTTAATTCAGAAAATCTATTTATCAGAATAACTAACAAAGTATTGAAAGATTAAAGTCAATGGACCTCATTAACCAATTGTAAATAAACACATTTAGCCACGTCATAATATTGATAAAACAATGAAAATACGTATCACGCGACAGCCATGAAAATGGATGAAATACTTTGTATAGAAGAAATAGAGAATCACGTGGTTAAATGTTGTTTGTTTACGATTGTTGAATGGGGTCCATTCAGTTCATCACGAACCAAGTCATTTGGGTTCGTTAACTATTTAGCCTGAGCGTGTTACGAACAGTTCATCTAGTCTAGAGGTGTTTAAAGAAGCATTTTTTTAGTGGTGGCTCCACATCTAGAGTCGTTTGTAATCTTGGACTCTCTAGATTTTGTGGTTCTGGTTCTTCTGACATGGCATCTTGAAAGTCATAATTATTGTCACATCTATTTGTCATATCTATTTGTCACATCTATTATTCAAATCTATTTGCTTTCTCAGAAGACTTTCGGATGTGTTTCCTGTTTCTTCTGTAGACCTGTTTCCACTTTTGACATTATATAATCTAGTCTTAGGATGTTTCGAAGCTAATTTTCATGGTTTCCACTTAGAATTAAGTTGCATTCTGACTGCCGTTCCGTCTTGTAGTGGATTATGACTCTTTATCTCCTTGCCTCTTGTCATGTTAATGTTTCTGAGACTGTTTCTCGGAGTCAAAGTATTTCTTCACCACCTTGAGATCCGGTGTCTTAGGGGTATTTCCTCGCTAGAAGGTAACAAGTTTCTGAGTCGGCGCCCCATGAGTATTTGTGCTCTCGACAAATTAATATTAGTCAGTCCAGGACTGTCCAGAAAAGTCTGTGGATCATCATTTGCTTGTATCTCATAGTTAACAAATTGTTCACGGTAACACGCCTCTGTTTTTCCGTACGTTTGCAGCAGCCGTTCTTTCAACACGCTATAGTTGCCTTGGTTCATGCATATCTTTGATGGAACCTCTGCTACAAATGACCTCGATAATAAGAATGACCATTTGTCTTCTGGGTATTCTAGTTCCCTCATTTCAATTTCAAATTTCTTCAAAAAAATGTGTATGTCCATTTTAGCCTCTTCAAATATCGACCCTTTATACTTTGCCAGTTTATTTCCTGTAGTTTCCCTTTTCCTTTATCGCTCTCTTTTTCTTTGTCCGATTTTAACCTTTTCTCCGCCGTCTCTTTTTCCCACGCCAATCTCTCTCTTTCAATGGCAACTAGTTCATTCTTCTTTTCCCTTTCAATGGCATCATTTATTTTTTTCCCGTTCAATTGCAACCTTTTCATTTTCTCTTTTTTCCTCCCTGGCTAATCTCTCCTTTTGTTTTTCTCTTTCAAGGGCGATCAGTTCGTTTTTCTTTTCCCGTTCAATTGCAATCTTTTCATTTTCTCTTTTTTCTTCCCTGGCTAATCTTTCTCTCTCCATCAGTCTTTCTTGCACATATTTTCTTAGTTCGGCTCCTTCTAGATCCAACAACCTCCCCTCTTCCTTCAAAGCTGCTACCTCAGCCTTGTCCGCCATTGTTTATTATGAAAACCAAATAATATCCTGTCACTAGAATTAGATCTAGGTTTTACTATCTCTACTGTCTGTTGACAGGGAAACAATTATCTATTGAGGAATACATGAGTTTTATGGGTTTTACCTTTGCGTTGGGCGCCACTTGTTACGAGCAGATGAGACTATTACTCATACAAGACCAAACTCATATATGATGATTATAAAGACTTTAATGTTGAGTCACAATTACTAATACATCAATAATAACTCTAATTACATTAATCCATTTTCGGATTCCATCTTCTCTAGCCCCTTTCAACACGCATTCACACCATTTCACATTTACACTAACATGCACACGTAACACTCTTCATTGCTTCGATCATCTTTTATGTGGTTTCCTGTGACAGTTCTTTGACAACAATAAACTTGAGAAGTAGTCAAAATACTTTCTACCCCCCCCCCCCCCAAAGACAGATCACACAGAACCATGCTGTATGGAAGGTCTGGTGTTTTGGTAGGTATTAGCGGTCGGGAGCACGTTATCCTGCCTCAACGTGGCGCTCCCGTGGAAACGGCTCACTAGAGGAAGTGGCTAGGCGAAAGGGTAACAAATATGATTCCCGTGGGAGTGCCCATGGGCGGACGAGAGTCTGCCCCTTCACGGTGCGGATTTGTAAGAAAGCTCCCACAAACCAGTCACAAATCCATGCGCTTTTCCTCAAGGGACCGTCTCATCAATGGCGGATTCCGCACAGTTAGCTTGGTACAACGAAGGTAGATGGTGGAGGCCCCCGGTACCACCGAGTGGTATTGGAAACAGCAATGCCCTATAAGCATTGACTCGGGTCTCTCCCAGACAGGCCTGTGGTCCGCAGGTTTGTTTTTTTTTACTGTTTGTTTTTGTTCTCGGACGGATTCAGACAGGTTTTTTTTCAAACTTAGAGCTCGAAGAGCCTTCGGCTCAGCTCTTAGACTATTCACACGGTATTAGCGGTTCTGACACATTTCAATTCTGATGTCCAGCACACCTGCTACAATTCCTGTCACTTCAATGTTTGCATTCATGCCTGGCCAAAACATGACTTCTCTGGCTCGCTGCTAACTCTTCACTATTCCTAAATGAGACTTATGTATCAGATTAAGCATGTATGAACGAAAGATTGGCGGCATGACTATTCTCAGACCTTTGTATATAATTCCATCAGAAGTTGATAACTGGTCTCTTCAATTCCAATTTGGCCTGTCGTCAATTGGAGTCTTGCTTCTTGTGTCTGACCAATTGTCATAATTACTTCCCGAATTTAAAGTTCTTTGCTAGTACAGTCTTGAATTTCACTATATTTCGAATCACTTACAGTGATCATATGCACTGAATCATCTGTAAATTTCTTGCTTAGCGATGTTGCTAAACGACGTGGTGGATGGATAACTCCTTTAGCGTTTTCATGTAACTGAATCTTGTAGATCTATACTCCTGGCACTGTTCCAGTTGTTTTCAGCATTTCAGGAAGTTGTAGCTCGTCTTCTGCCTTGGATTCTATGCTGTTCGTCCGTTGTAGTTGTCCTAAACATTTTGCTGTGTCACCACTCAAAATGTTCTTTTGATTATTTTAACTGTGAATGGCTTAACTAGCCTATATAAAAATTTAGCTCTTGTGGTATGAAGGGACTACGGGCACGACATGGCCTATACTGTGCCGATGTGCCTAAAACTAAAACTAAAAAAAAAAAATTACGGGCACAACATTTGCCTAAATTGTGCCGATATGACAAAAACTCAAACTCTAGATTCTAGATTAAAGTCTAAAACCTTAAACCTTGCTTTCACCTCTTGGCTATTATTTTTCAAAGGAAGCACCACTGCTCCTACAGTCATAATGACCTGATTAATGCAAGACTTGAGTGACTTTGCTGAATAAGCAAGTTTTATTTTGTCTTTGAGCTTTTCAAACTCTTGACTTCACAAGAATGTCACACCTTGCACTAGTGTCGATACTGAAAATTAATCTCTTATCATGCGCAATTAGTTTTACAGTCCACTTGTCTTCCACAATATTGATGTTCTAAACTGTACTCTTTTTATACTGGCTACTTGCAGTACTAACATTGTATAATATTTTCATCACTGTCATCTTCTACCAGATTAACGTTGCGCCTTTTTCTGCACATTTGAAACCAGTGGTTTTTCTTTTTGCATGTGGTTCATATTGCTGGACATTTTCCCATTTCGTGGTTCCCTCCGCATTTACTACACAATTTATCTGAGTTGTCTTTAACATTAGACTTCTGCTAGAGTACATTGTGTGACTGTCTCTTGATTGCTAGAACTTCTTGGCACCTAAACATTTTCACTTGGCTTTGCGACATCTCGTGTTATGTCCAATGTCTACAGGCTACAGCCCTTGCTAAGGGTCAACTTCTGTCCCTGATCAAGTAGTCTTACTTGTACTTTTTCATGTATGACTCCACTAATGATCAAATTAATAAGTATATCATTTGGATTGTCAAATTGACAGTCCATAATAAGAATCATTAGGTCTTTAACAAAGTTATCAAAACTTTCTCCTTCTACCTGCGTTCTCTGATATGCTCAAAATTTAGACACTCTTTTATTTTGTCTTTGCCTTATGTAGTCTTCTAATTTCTTTAAAAACTATTGCGGATCTCCCTCTTCGCAATCATTAATATTTAGAGTTTTGTAAAGTTCACGGCCCTATCCACATTCCCAGCCATCCGGCTTTTTGTTTATTATCGGCACAAGCTTACGGTCCTTTGAAACAGAAGCTCACCTGCTGTAGAAATCTTGATATAGATCTTTTGCATTCCAATTCAAGATCGATTGCTCAAAATAAAAAAGAAGCCATTATTAGATTAATAAAAACCTTTGTCTGGACAGCTTTTTAAGTTTTACTCTTTACTAAAATATTTGTTTTACACAAATAACAAACTAGCGTTTAAGAGGGAATACATATTAGGCACTCCTTTATTTCGTAAACACAAGCTAGTGTACAAATGTACATATAATACCAATATGTTACACAATCCTAACAGTTGGAGGAGGAGGAGGGGAGTACGAGGCTGGTCAATTTTCTTTTCAAGAGACAACAACAAATATTTATCAATATCTGAATAAAGACTAAGTAAAAATGTCAATGTTTAAAAAAAAATATTTCAGTAATGTTGTTTTCATTTTCTAAGTTGGACCTTTAAAATGTATATCGTTTTGGCCAGAGAAGTCTGCGATAATAGACCTGTCGGCTCAAAACTTTTTCCAGGTCCATGTAACCTACATCGTAATATCATCTCGGTGTTGAGTAAAGCGTCTTGTCGATAAAACAATACATAACAGTCGGGACAATTTTTACCATGTCAGACACAAGAAACGTGAGAATACTCAGGGTCTTTATACATTCTGCATGTCTGACACAAGAAACGTGAGAATACTCACGGTCTATATACATTCTGCATGTCTGACACAAGAAACGTGAGAATACTCATGGTCTATATACATTCTGCATGTCTGACACAAGAAACGCGAGAATACTCACGGTCTATATACATTCTGCATTCATGGTGGACGTTTGGAAATGTCTTCAAAAAGTCGACGATATAGTGCAGACGCCACTCACAAAAACGATATACATTTTAAAAATTTCATATTCGATGATGAAACGACATTTCTTATTTAATAAATTTGATTTTTGAAACATTAGTAATGTTATTTTACTCTGTTATAATATAAATGTACAAGGTTGTTTTTGTTTTTTAAATATGGTTTACAATTAAATTTTTAAGGCACCCCTGTGAAAGAAATCTTGTTTTTAAAATGTGTAATTTATGTATATGGAAATTTCTTTCTTTTTTTTTTAAACAAAAGTAGGCCTAATCAGTAAATGGGCCTCATTCACCAATCGTAAACAAACAATATTTAGCCACGTGATTCTCTATCTCTTCTATTTACGTAATACACACATTTTTTTTTCATTGTTTTATCATATTATGGGGATAAATGTTGTTTTTTTACGAATGGTGAATGAGGTCCATTGTTTAGTAGGCCAAGCTCACAAGGCTGAATACTTTAGTTTAAGGGAATCCTAAATACCACTAAAGATGGAGACAATGGAGCATATGAAATGCCAAAGGGAGAATCCTAATTTAAGTACCGGTAATGAAATTTCACAAAAAAACGAGTCAGTTTTTTTTTTCCGAAATAGTGTTGCCTCCGTAATTTATTAACGTTGCAAAAGGTTCTTAATCATGAGATAAAATTGAAGATGAGGCAGGGCTCAAGTCGGCAAAGGGTTTGATTCCGGGTGGAGCCCCGGTGCTAAGAGTCTTCTGGCGTTTTCAACTTCAGAAATTCTTTTTCTTGGCGTCTACATCGCTTTTTTTTTTTCTCGCAGTAAGAAGAGAGAACATAAAAAAGGCCGATATTGATGTATTTTTTTTTTTTTTTTACAGAACACGCTAATAGTGCTAATTTAACAAAAGTCTAAGGCCATATGAAGTCTAATAATAAAGAGGCAACCCTAGCCAATAGCCTACTAGGCCTAATAGTGCTAATTTAACAAACGTCTAAGGCCATATGAAGTCTAATAATAAAGAGGCAACCCTAGCCAATACAAGGCCTAATAGTGCTAATTTAACAAAAGTCTAAGGCCATATGAAGTCTAATAATAAATAGGCAACCCTGTCCAATAGTATGCCTAATATTGCTAATTTAACAAAAAGTCTAAGGCCATATAAAGTATAATAATGAAGAGGCAGCCCTATCCAATAGTAGGCCTAATATTGCTAATTTATCAAAAGTCTAAGACCATATAAAGTCTAATACTAAAGAGACAACGCTACCCAATACTAGGCCTAATAGTGCTAATTTAACAAAAGTCTAAGGCCATATATAAAGTAAAATAATGAAGAGGCAACCCTAGCCAATAGTAGGCCTAATATTGCTAATTTAACAAAAGTCTAAGACCATATAAAGTCTAATACTAAAGAGGCAACGCTAGCCATATAGTAGGCCTAATATTCCTAATTTAACAAAAGTCTAAGGCCATATAAAGTCTAATAATAAAGAGGCGTGATATTTAAAAAAAAAATTCTTCGTGTTAAGTAAGAGGTCTCAGTCGCGAACTTTTTTTTTTCACACAAAACTCGTCACTATAATGAAGTGCAATAGTTGGAAGAAATACTTCATTTTGAGACCAAAAAAAAAAATACAGAAGAATCACACTAGAAAGCAGTTGTTGTTTTTTTTCCATAAAAATACACTACTTCCACAACTATTCACTATTAATGGTATCATATATAGGATATATATTGCTCTTTGGTAAGGGAGATATTAAGTTACCATATTTGTAACACATTTATGCTAACGGTTTTAGATTTTTTTTTTTAATTATATTTGTATTGCCAAGTTAAAAGTAAGTTCTGTTATAGGCTACTAACTACACATTTACATTTTTTAAAGAGAAAAAATCAATTTATTATGCTTATAATATAAGTTAAACATAATTTTACAAAAATTGTATTTGTATTGCCAAGTTAAGTAAGTTCTGTTATACTAACTACTACATTTACATTTTTTAAAGAGAAAAATCAATTTAGTATGCTTATAAGCTAGAAATAATTTAAAGCAACAATTAATGAGTCGTTTTTCTATTATCGCGTGAACTGGAGTGCTGCGCAATGACAATGGTACCGGTACACTTAACTAAAGGAATTTTTTTATTTACGGAAATGACTTCTTGAAGATGTTTGTAATTTTTTCTGGCACTCCATAGTGTCTCAAAAGTCTCCAGAGGGTCTGTCTGTCTACACTGTCAAAAGCCCTCTCAATGTTCTCATAGTCTATACAACTGACGTAGAGAGGGAAGTTCCATTCATTGGACTGTTCCAAACTTATGCGTGTGTTGCTATCTGATCGGTGCATGATTTCTCCTTTCGAAAGCTGGCTTGTTGGTCACGGAGATGTGGATCTACAACATCTTTTATTCGGTTTAAGAGAATGCGGTTAAACACTTTCACTGGAATGGACAGTAGTATGTTATCCCTCGATAGTTGGAGCAGGAACTAAGAACGCCTTTCTTTGGGAGTTTGATGAGGTAGCCCTCCTTCCATTCTTGTGGCACTTCTTCTTTTCCCCATATCTTGCAGAAGAGAGGGTAGAGTAACTTGACACTTGTATCAATGTCTGCCTTTAGTGCTTCAACGCGTCCCGAGACATGACGTTAAACTGCGCTCCTCTTTCCTTAGCACTTTTGTCATTTTGTCTGCCTCCTCTTACTCTCAGTCTGCCTTCATTAACCATCACTCTGTCTCCTTATCTTCTAAGACCTCACAATGTCCTGGACCAGTCCGTTTGCCGTGGACTGCGACGGGTAAGGGGTGGGAGGTAAAGAAATCCTGGTGTTTGAGTGGGTGACTATCTGAGGATGGACCACCGCAACACAATACTTTGGCTCCGAGTTCCCCTAGACCTGAGGCCCAGACGGCCCGCTCTGGGTCAACCGGCTGGTCATGCCGAGCTACCAGCATAGGTCCTCGACCTATGCTGGAGGGCGGTGGATAGAGGGTCAATCAGCCAGCTACTGTATCGGACACATGTCCGATGCAGCAGCTGACTGAGTATAGCACCTGTGTAGCCCTGGTGGGCTCATTCTGGACATCCGAGTGGCCCGTCCCCTTGTTGGACTCGATGGCGGGTGGGGTGCACAGGTGCCGAACTATATACCTTTTATATGGATACCAAAAAAAAAATCACTTGCCCCAGACCTATGTCTGGGCAAGAGACGCCGTGTAGAGACAAAAAAGGAGGAGGCCACAAAAAGCTGTGCCACCTGGCCATCATTTCTGGTGGTCAGGTGCACAGAGGAGGGAAAAAGCCTTACAAAATTGAGCCCTTTCTTCATTTACAAGGGACTCAAGTCGGTAGTGGGAGAGCCCAAGAGTGTATCTAATCTACACAAAACGATGGGACTACTCGTAGAAGTGGATAGCAAGGTACACTGATGGGCCTTTAAAATGCAGAAGACTCTGTGATCTCCAAGTGGAAGTCATGCCACACAAGAGTCTGAACACCAGCAGAGGTGTAATCAGCTCTAGGGACCTACTGGAATGTTCCGAGAAGGAAATAGTGGAGGGTATTGAAGGAGTCACCCATGCCCGGCGCATTACAAGGCGCAGGGATGGTGAGGAGGTCAAGACCGCCACTATGATCCTCACATTCGGAACTAGGACACCGCCAGAGCACGTGAAGGCAGGATACCTACGAGTTCCAGTGAGGCCCTACATTCCTAACCTTATGAGGTGCTTCAAGTGCCAGGGTTATGGACACGGCGCGGCAGTCTGCAAGAGGAACACTGTGTGTGCTAGATGTGCCGGAGAGGGTCATGAGGACAAGGTCTGCACAGCCCAGTTCAAATGCCCGAACTGTCACGCTGGCCACTCAGCCTACTCCAAGGACTGCCCTGTGTGGAAACAGGAGGTTGCCGTGCAGGAGTACAAGGCAAGAAATGGATGCACCTTTAGCCAGGCCAAATCAGCTGTGTTGGCCCTACCCAAAGGGTCAATTCGGCTTGACAAAGACGTACGCCCAGGCTGCGGCTAAGATAGGAAGATCCATAGCCACACAGACGGACACATTGACCCCACCCCTCCTCCTTCTCCAACTCAGAAGAAAACACCAACTCCGCCCAAGAACTCTCCTCCAAAGAAATCCGAAAGCCCTGTGGTCATGCTAAAGAATAGATTCTCTGTGCTCGCTGATGAGAGCATGGAGACCGAACAGCATGTCCAAACCAACACTCCGGGAGAACCCGGAGTCACCGTGTCTGATACAGGTTCTCCTCAGAGAACCCAGTCAGACACCCCAACCTCTACTGAATCAGAGGTTGAAAAACTACCTAAGGGGAGAACTCAAAACGGAGAGTATGCCCGAGGTGAGGGAGGAGGAAGTAGCCTCCGCTCTAACCAGAGGGATCTCTCCTCTCCAGAGAGAAAGACTTCCCCCCGGAGAGGGGTGTCCTCCTCTCCAACCAAGCAGAAGCCAAAAAAGTCAAAGGAGTAAAGGGAAACCCCTCCTGGGGCATTCCGAAGCCTAATAGCTACAAGAAGGTCAATTAGAATAAGCCATGGATTCCAGGATTGTACAGTGGAACTGTAGAGGCCTCAAGGCCAATTACGAAGAAATGCAGCTACTGATGGACTCTGAGGCTCCTGTAGCTGTCTGCTTACAGGAAACATTTCTGAAAGATATCATCAGTTTCCGAAGCTACATTGCTTAGAGCAGGAATGTTGAGGATGCAGAAAGAGCATCAGGTGGAGTCTGTATCCTTGTGAAGGACAACATCCCCCATGAGAGGGTACAACTACAGACCACACTACAGGCCGTAGCAGCTAGGATAACCTTACACAAGATTATCACTTGCTGCAGCCTGTATCTACCACCAGGCGCTCCATTGGACCCAGCAGACATGGAGGACCTGTTGATGCAGCTCCCTCGGCCATATATTATCCTTGGGGATTTCAATGCTCATAACACAATGTGGGGATCCAACAGTACTGACACAAGAGGTCGTATGCTGGAGGATATCTTCCTCCAACATGATTTATGCATACTCAATGATGCATCACCGACCTACTTGCACCCAGGAACTGGATCCCTCACGTGTATTGACCTCACCGTATGCGTCCCCGGACTTCTGGACGACTTCAAATGGTCAGTTAGTAATGACCTACGGGGAAGTGATCATCTCTCAATCATCATTACTAACAATCTCCCCTCAATGGGACGACCTCAGCGGTGGAAACTGAACAAGGCCGATTGGGAGCAATTCAAAAAAAGATGCTCAGAGGATATCACAGAAAGTATCCTCGATGAGCAGAACCCAGCTGATATTTTTGCTATCAAGCTACTCAACATTGCCAGGAAAGTTGTCCCCTTAACCTCCGCAAATTCAAAACGGCCCAGCAAACCATGGTTTGATACAGCTTGTAAAAGTGCTATTGGCGATAGGAAAAAACGACTGGCTGCATTCATAAAAAAATCCTTCCCAGGAAAACCTAAAGCTATTTAGGATAGCTAGAGTAAAGGCTAGACAAACCATTCGGTCAGCCAAAAGGAATTCCTGGAGAAGCTTTGTCGGCAGTCTGGATGCCAAAACTTCTGCTAGAGCGGTCTGGAAGGCAGTAAGGCGAATCAAAGGGAAAGAATCAAATGCAATAGGGCATTTGAAACACCAAGGACGAACTGTCACGTCCCCCAGAGAAATAGCTGACTGCCTTGCATCCTCAATAGCAGAAAAATCATCCACTGCACACTACACGCCAGAGTTCCAAAAAGTCAAAACCAGGGAGGAAAGACATCCCAATGACTTCAGGTCAGAGAACAATGAACAATACAACAAACCGTTCTCGCTTGAGGAACTGAGGGACTCGCTGGACAAGTCACATGACACAGCGCCTGGAGAAGATGAAATCCATTACCAATTCCTCAAGCACCTTCCCAAACCCTCATTGGCAGTCCTGCTAGGGGTCTATAACTGTGTCTGGCAAACAGGCGCTTTCCCAAACAGCTGGAGGAAAGCCACAGTTATACCGATACCTAAACCGGGAAGAGACGGCTCTGACCCAGCTAACTATCGACCAATAGCACTAACAAGCTGCATCTGCAAAACCATGGAAAGAATGATAAACAGTAGGCTGGTCTGGTACCTGGAAAGGAATAAAGTGATCTCCAAATACCAGTGCGGATTCCGGCAGGGGCGGACAACAACCGACCACCTGGTAAGGCTGGAAGCATGCATCAGAAATGCTCTACTCAGACGAGAACATCTAGTAGCTGTATTCTTCGATATAGAAAAGGCCTATGACATGGAAATATGACATTCTACGTGACCTGGAGCTTATATGACTTAAGGGACACCTCCCGCGTTTTGTAGGGGAATTCCTGAAGGACCGAAAATTTCAGGTCCGAGTGGGCACCTCCACTTCTGACACCTTAGAATAGGAAATGGGCGTACCCCAGGGCAACATTCTGTCAGTCACCCTGTTCAACATTAAAATTAACAGCATCATAAATGCTCTGTCCCCTGGCATAGAGTGCTCTCTGTATGTTGATGACTTTGTCATTTTTACTTATGGGGAAAATATGAACACCTTAGAAAGAAAATTACAGTTAAGTTTAAACAAAATTCAAAATTGGGCAAATGATAATGGTTTTTAATTTTCGGACTCCAAAACAGTTAGTATGCATTTCTGTAAATTAAGGGGGCTCCACCCAGATCCTGAACTATTTATATACAAAAAGAAAATCCCCGTTGTAAAAACTACAAAATGTTTAGGCCTCACCCTTGACTCCAAATCTGTATTGCAAGCTTTGGGGCGGATGAAGACTGACATTCCATTGGTACATAAATGCCTAAAGCTGTTGGACCAAATAGCAGCCAGCCATAGGGATGTCACCTTCATCTGGGTCCTCTCCCATGTAGGCATATAAGGAAACGAAGCCACAGACAGAGAAGCAAAGAAAGCCCTAAACCAAACAGTGTCAGGAACTCAAATTCCCTACTCGGACCTGAGACAAAGTATTGCCACTGCCACCTATCAAGAGTGGCAGGACCGATGGGAGGCTGAGAATCACAACAAACTCAGGCAGATCGTGGCGGATGTCCGGTGGCGGCCCACATCTAAGGGTCTGACAAGGCGTGATAGCACGACCATGTCTAGACTCAGGATTGGCCACACCTACATCACACACTCTTTTGTGCTGAAGAGAGACGGGCCTCCACTTTGTGAGTTTTGTGATTCTCGCCTCAAAGTGGAACATTGACTGTCCCAGATACCAGGATGTCAGGGAGAAGTTTTTTATAGCCACTGACTTACAAATACTGTTCAATCATGGAACTATACTAAAGGAACAACGACTTCGAAACAGGTCTTTGCGCATCCTGTCTGCGCATCCTGTACTGTGTTTAAAAAAAATTAAGGGACAAAGAAGGATTTTAGGCCATCGAACGCGCGCGATTTACCCGTGTTGATTAGAAAATGTTATTTAGCTCTTTATAAACAGATTATAAAAAACTGTATCCATTTTCCGACAATCTGTTATAATAGATATATTTTTTTTAAAGTAAGCGATCATCACAAAACTAATTTATTTTGTATCATCCTACTCAAAAATAATATGTTCTCAGGGATTCCAATGTTGGGTTTTTTCTACTAGATATGGTGCAGTTTTATATGCTACTTGCAGATGAGCATACCGTTCCTCATTAAGCGGAACCATCCCGCTTAAACATAAAAAAAACACACACATGTTACAGCATTCCTCATTGGCTCTTTTATTGTGTTCCGCAAAGTCCCAATTCCGACAAAAAAAAATCGTCATTATTTTTAAATTAGAATATAGATCCAGATTTACTGCCTATTTGATCTTTTAGGTCTAGATGTACAGATTCAAGTTGTAGCCTTTACTTAAATCTTGATCCAGATCTATCTATATATTTAAATCTACACTGTAGATCAGATTTACATCTAAATCTATACGAGATCTAGTAACTAGTATATTTAGCCTTAATCTAGGTATTAGATTATTATCTAGATTTAGATTATAGGCTATTTACAAAATAATATAGAGTAGATATATAGTCGTAAATTGTCTCTTATATAAGAGGCTAAAGCTTAGATTTTACATCTAAAATATATTTTAAATTATTGTACGTCTGGATTGAAATTCTAGATCTATTTCTTAAATGTGTAATGCAAATCTAGATTCTAGATCTATAATGACAACGTTAGATCCATGTAGACTTATAAGTTTAGTATATGAGTATGTGTAAGTTTATTTTTTCTAATTTTAAAAAGGTACATAAACCCTTTAAACGTGACTGAAAATTACAATGGCATAAGATCTAGAGCAAGGTTTGTCCCATTATTCTTTCAAGTAAGATATTAAAGAGTGTTGTTGAAAGGAGGTATCCTTGTATAGGTTCTGGATAACTTTGGTTATGTTTGCATTAATGTTATATTTTTCCATTGTCCACCAGATTGCTCCGTGCCATATTCGATATATATATATATATATAATTGAATGTAAGCAGTATGTATGTAACTATGTATCTATGTCTTTAATAGAAATTAAAACCAGTTAACCAATCTGGATGAAACTTAGAATAAACACTCCTTAGATACTAGCGGTAAACCTAAAATATTTTAAGTAGCCCTACCATAAAGTGAAGATCCTAAAAATACTATCAAAAAATTGCCAAACTCTGTAGACACAATATTACATGTAGCCCAAATGGTCCGCTTGACATCGGTAGCTCCATTCATAATCCCGCCCGCAGCTAACTTGAGCAGCACGGAGATACAAATCAAATAAGCATGAAAGGCCCCCCCCCCCCCAAAAAAAAATAAAAGACATATTATTGAATATGTTGGCCATTAATAAACTACTTTAGATAATACAAAAATTATGACACCTTTCTCTAAATTAGTAATTATCACATCGTTCGCATTTTTTTGATTGACCAAGGCTATATATGCTCACTCTAATCTTCAAAAAGATAACTTTTTAGTTTTAGAAGTGAACGTACAAAATGTAGTCTATCCATTTGTTTATTTAACCAAATTTACGTTTCAAACGGGCGTTTCAATTTTTTTTAGAACTACAGATCACTGTAGTAGTAAGTCTTTATTTAAGATTGTGTTAAGAAAAAAAAATTAAATTACTATTATAGGCCCACTTTTTAAAAATTATGTTATTGCAACTATTAAGGTATATTTCAAGTAGATTAGTAGATCTACGTGTATAATCTATTATGTTAATTAATTAGGCTATATTTAAAAGTACATAAGCACACACACCCTTTGCCCAAGTATTTTCTAGATCTAGTACGATAAATTAAAATATGTATAACAAAAAAAGAAAAGATTCTGTAAAAATCTTGAAGAAACTTGCCAATTTTATAAGAAAACAAATTCATAATTCAAAACCCGAAAAAAAAAGCCGGGTAAAACTGCTAGTTGTAAATACTACTGCAAAAAATCTGGCAATCTGGGTATATTTAAAACTAGAATATAGATTTAGGCATTTTCGTTATCGAATATTGATCTACGGTGTTTACAATCAATCTAGACATGGAACTATACTTCCATGATCTAGATGCCTTTTCTACACTGTCGTAATATATAAACGTAGTAATAATGAAACCGATAATAGATTTAGATCACAAAAACGTATAGACAAGCACTATGTTTTCACTAGAAATAGATTCTATTTTCTAGATATAGCGCTAGATCTAGTATTACTTTAGATTACGGCATTTTACTTCGTTTGTAAACACTGTAGATCTATTTCCGTTATGGAAAATGCCTAGATCTATATTTCTAGTTTTAAATATACCCAGATAAATATTATTTTATTGACATGGTTTTTAGCATCCTATATTAGATGTATTCAAGGCTCATAAATATCTTCTGCAAACAAGCATACTAGATTTGATAGGCTATCTGTACATTAATTTAATTAGGTTGATTTCATTTGATGAAGCTAACAACAGCGACCAAAATGGAAGTCTACAAGGCATGCGTTATGAGCACGCTGCTGTATGGCAGTGAATCATGGACCACTTACGCAAAGCAAGAGCGAAGACTGAACTCATTCCATTTGCGATGTCTTCGTAGGATCTTGAAAATCACATGGAGAGAAAAAGTGTGCAATACAGAGATCCTTGCACAAGCAGGTATTCCCAGCATCTTTACAGCCCTCAGACAACGCCGCCTGCGTTGGCTTGGACATGTTCGCCGGATGGAGGACAATCGCATACCGAAAGTCATCCTCTACGGACAACTTGCGACAGGCTCAAGAAAAACTGGTCGCCCCCACCTCCGTTACATAGATATAATAAAACGCGACCTCAAAACAGTGGACATCAATACTGACCAGTGGGAAGACATAGCTCTAGACCGCACCAGATGGAGAGAGACAGTGACCAAGAAAGCTATGGACAGCGAAAGAGCATGGGCCTCAGCTCTGGAAGAAAAGCGGACAACGCGGAAAATGGCCAGCTCCTCTACCACTGTAGCGAAGACCACCTTTACCTGCAATACTTGTGGACGGGAGTGTCTCTCCAAAATAGGGCTCCACAGCCACACGAGGAAGTGTGCGAGATGAACCATAGTCGTTCTACGACTGAAGGAGGCCAATGAGATTTTTAACTATTTTCTATAATTAAAATGTCCGTTTCTAATATCGTAATGATATAGATTGTTGAGCTCGACTTTTATAAACATTGCTAAAAATATAATAGCATCATTAGATATATAGATCTAGGTCTAAGTCTCTAAATATACTGTCTCCGAATATGTCTACTATCAATAGACCTAATATGCTTACTTTTTTTTTCTTCATAATGTAGATTTTAAAAAACAAAATCTCTTAATACTATAGGTATATAGATTATAGTTCAAAAAATGTATACTTTTTAATAAAAGTGGTCCTTTCTATCGATCGCACGTTTATTAACTTTGCTTGCATTAGGCCTATATGTAGGCCTACGTTTTTTGTATTACTGTTGACTTTTTTATCAAAATATGAGAGATAGGAATTACATTCTTATGGATTTTTTTAAAATGTAGGCTATATAAGTAGGCCCACATGCATCAGTAGCGCATAAAAAAATTACCCAGATCTAGTAGAAAATACCTAACATGAAAATTACTAAACGAACGGCAACTTCAAAACAGAAGCATCGACTTAGAGAGAATTTGACGCTAGAGGTGATCAAAAATAAAATACTTTTGTGATAATGTCTTACTCTAATAAATTATATTTACTATAACAGATTGTTTGAAAATGGATAAAGTTTTTATCGATCTGTTTATAAAAAGCCAAAAAACATTTTCTAAGCAACACGGATAAATGACGCGCGTTCGAGGCGTAAGATCCTTCTTTACTTCAATCATTTTATTTTTCAGGCATTGCAGGATGCGCGAAACATGCGCAAAGAACCTGTTTTCTATACGGCTTTGTAAAAAAACTCGAAGTCGTTGTTCCTTTAGTATAGTTCCATGGTTCAATACTGTCGACCCTGGGAAGGTACTATGGGCTTTATCCGGGAGGTGGGGTTGTCTGAGAGGATCTGATTTGCGAGTCTGTAGACACATACTATTTACACTAGATTTTTATCAAATATTTAAATTTTTACCTGTACTATTTTAACTGTAAATAGACCTTGTTTTTAATGAGTAAATTGTATGGACCTTGACCTTTTTATAGAGGGAGAGTAGTCCTTAAGGGACTGCGGGCACGACATGGCCTATACTGTGCCGATGTGCCTAAAACTAAAACTAAAACTAATTAGTGCTTTAACTGGGATGTTGTCAGGTCCTGCAGATTTACCATTCTTCGATTGCTTGATTGCGCTGAGAATTTCTTCCTTGGTGGGTGCACTGCAATTGATAGGTAGCAGAGACCTGGAGAACCACCATCACCACCATGGAAAAAATCCAGGTATTCATCAATACCAGCCTGAGAAAGATTCTTATGATCCGCTGCCCAGACAATATCTCGAATGAGGAACTGTGCAAAGAACAAAACAGCAGCCCATTGAAGTAGATATCCTTCAGAGACGCTGCGCAAGCTGGCATCCAACATAACAGGCAAGCCCTAACCTGAAACCCGCGAGGAAAGAGGAAGAGGGGAAGCCCAGGAATAGGCTACATGGCGCCGCGATCTGGAAGCAGATGCCAAGCAGATGGGCAAGACTTGGGGACAGTTGGAGAGACTTGCCCAGAACCGAGATACCTGGAGGAAGCTGGTTGGTGGCCTATGCCCCAAAAGGGACCACAGGCAAAGATGAAATGATGAATCTTCAACGCTTTCACTTTTTCAATAAGTAAATGAAGTTGTATGGTATTAAAAGCTGATGAGAAATCAATAGAGAACAATATACCTTACATAAGTGTTTGGTAAGTCCAGATGCTTGTAGACACAATTAAAAATTTTTAGGATGGCATCGTCTACACCAGTGGTTCCCAAACTTTTTGGTCTCGAATACCACTTGTCACGTTTTCTGATTTTCGGTAGACCCCCTGCTTATCTTATATTGCAAACTAAAATTCATCAACTCCATTTTTTTAAAAACTAATTTCTAACTGTAGTGAGTCGAAGAGTGAAAAAGTAATTTAAAGGTAGGCTACAGAAAAAGTTAGAGAGATCTATCTTTTGTTAAATCAATGATAAAATTTAAATTTAAAGCAATTAAATTACAATTATCAATTATTATTTTTTTACAGGTTCATGATCCATTCATATGGATATTATGTTTCTTATAGGAATTAGTTTTTCTGTGAAGTAGATCTAGTCCTTCAAACATTAAATATTAATTAATTAATATGCCATAAAACTCATTGTAAAAGTTCCCGCAAAATGCAGTTTCTCGTGTATTTCTTGATCTTTCACGCCTGGCTCTTTTCACTATCAATAGAAGGGGCGAAGGTGAGTAACTGGCGCCTAAACCAGTAAGCTTTGAGCAAGATTATATGAGATGATCCACAGACGCTTCTTACCTAACAGAGAAAACAGATCTAGATAACGGTATTTAAAAAAAAAATCCAGATCTAATGTAAAATATACAGCAACAAAAAGTTGGTATAATACTAGGACGTTTGTTTTACCGCCAGTCCATTAAAATGCAAGTATATATAGGTATGTGCGTATTTTCGTCACATTTTTTTAATTTAATAATCGATTTTCAAAATAATTGATATCTATAATAAATATAAATATTTTAATTTAACAAGATCTAGATCTTATAGATCTTACTAAAAATCTAAAAGAACAAAAAAGTCTCTAACATATTATTTTTAAGCTAAGCTGCTCAATAGATCTAGAAATCTTGATCGATATATCTAGATTCTAAATTGCATTATAATTATAACAAACATAAACGTATCGAATCTATATATGTATATCTAGTTTCTATTATTTTTTTTTACTGCTATAGATCTATACATAGATCTAGACCTCTATAATGATAGTATAATGTACTACAATTTTGTTTACAATCATAGATTTGACAGATCTATCACGGGCTCATTAGTCTTTATTTTAGTCTAGATTAGCTGTAGATAGATCTCTATTATTATGTGTAAAGATCTAGGATTATATCTAGAAATCCCTAACATCTAATGATCTATTAGATCTAATTAATAAATTATTAATATAATATTTAATAGATGTAATAATAAGGTTTGTCATTTTGTCACGTTTGTAAGTCTTCTTTCTTTCTACAACTCAACTTCTTAGTCTTATGACTTAGTTCTAATCTAGTCCGAAGAGGCGAAGATAATTAAGACTGACTGATAAGTTAAAGTTTAAGAATAAACTTATAAAAAAAGATTTAGATTAAATTAGATTAGAAATAATAGAATCATTATTTGTATTATTACTAAGACACTAAGTCTTTAGAAGTCATTAGTAATTTAGTTTAGAGTTTAGACTGATTAGACTAGATTTTAGATTAATGATGGAATGCAGAGTAACAGACTGAGACTACAGAGTATTTATAGATCTAATCAGAATGTAGATAAACTTAAAATAAAGGTAAAGTAGATTAGACTGATTACTGATTAGTACTTATACCCCCCACTCGAGGGGGGGCAGAGTATTTTAGTATAGAACTCACACAATGAGGTAGTTCTGGATTCCCCCAAGTCACGTGATAGTTGTGTTTACATCACGCAGCGTGTTTAGTTTCAGTTAGTTAATAGTGGGAACCTGAAGCGTTTAAAGTCAATATTTAGTGGTTTCAATTTAGTCATTAGCGCTAAACTATAATTTGTTAATGACAGGAGAATCTAGAGATACATTTTTTAAATAGTTTCAACTAAAAAAAAAAGTTAATCCTTTGATAGGAAGTACCTCGAAGCGTTGGCCTGTAATCTGCCATACTGAGAGCAAGATTTCTTGATCTTCAATGACTAATATACACACACTTACAGATCTTAGCACTCGGGTAACAAATCCTAGAAAAAAAGTAACACTTTCATCCCCCCTTCCTCTCTGCCTAAATGTAAACACGCTTGAGCTTGAGTAGAACACTAAAAGTTGAACAGCATACCAGTGTGTATTGGTCAGATAGCTCTAGGCCTAGTCTAGTGTGTAGTCAATATGTCGACTAGTTGTTATAAAAGATGAAAAGAGTTCCATGTGTTTTTCCTTGTGCGTAATAGGCTTGAGTTGTTTAGCGTACAAAGAACACATCTGATAGTCAAGGATAAATCTAGATTTACTCTTACAGTTACACAGGCCAAATGTGTCTTACCCCGCTCTTTCAATGTTAAATTAGGTTTCTAAGTAATAAAATGGATCTAGATCTATTTCGTCGACGCATTTTTGTAAAATTTAATGTAACATTTTGTATATATAGTATCTCAGTAAATTTCTTTAAAATGATAGAACTCAATGGCAAGGAAAACAATAACAATATAAGTTTAATCAAAATGAATCTCCAAACAAGGCCGATATCAACAACCCGCTTTTCATCAGACTTCCTTCCTGTGTCCAACTATTTTCATAACAGTGTTTTAATAGTGCACAAATGCGCACCACAATAATGGTGCGGAAACAGAGTTACAACAATATATATATATGCCTAAATATATATGTGTGTGTTTGTGTAGTTTACACCAAACTTTTTTTTTTAAATCTTGCAGAAACTTTTGTAAAAACATCTTTTTCTGTATGTGAATGTATCATCGGCAATGTGTTGACGCTTATCATTACTATAAAGGAAATATCATTGATAATTGAAACCCATCCTTAAACAGTTCTTGGCCCTTTTGAAAACATTCGTCTAGTTATTTGAACATTCAGGAACTTCATTGATGTACTCTGCAAATTTAAAAATGTTTGTGAATGTAAAAGTTTGTAAAAATAGAGGAGCAACAGCATTGGAAATATAGGAATACACGGGGATTCTCCTCTTGTTTGCCAGCCATCACGTGACTTTGGTTAAAGTAGGTCAGAAATCCAGAACTACCTCATTGGTATACAAATCTATTACTTATGATAATAAACTAATTATTTATAGTTCAACATATTTTTAGATTATTTCGCCCCCCTCTAGTATGTTGGCTGACATGATGGGGTCTGGGTCTGGAGGAGCGATTGTATCAATCCCCCCCCCCCCGGTCTTAAACTTTCGAGTGGGGGGGGCAGTCAAATTTATTTGTAGAAATCACAGCTTGCTAACAGATTCAAATAAATATCTTTATTGATTAAAACCTGTTATTGATATTTAACCGATCTTTATATTATTAAATGGCGCTGGCCGATTTGGGGGGCGGGCAAATACCTCTACCGCCCTTCCCACCTAAACCCTTTGAGTGGGGGGGCGGCGCAGTCCTACTTTTAGTTGTGTACAAAATTAGTTGAATATCTATAATATTTATATATATATATGAACCGATTGTATATTATGTCGCACCACACTCCAATATCAAATTTTATGATTAGTAAATATAAAATGACAAAAAAAGTTGTACCAGGTGGAAGGGGCGATACAAGCTATTGCCTTCCCCACATCAGACAAACCAATACTTTTTCTTTTTGTATTATAGTTAAGAAATTACAAAATAAAAAAAAAAATCTGTCACTAATTATAATATAATTTATATATATGCTGTACGAACATTTTTATATTGTCACCCCACCCCTATTCTTTAATTCCAAATGCTATCATTAGCAAAAATTATGAAAAGGAGAGAGTATTAATAGTTTTCACTCTACCATCGCTCCCCTTTCCAGACAGAGTTTATGTAATTTTATATAAATTAATAATAATTATTTTAAGAAAGACTTTGCTTTGGAAATTCAAATGAATTTTTTTCAGTATAATAGTCATGATTGAGATTGAGTTCTAAGCCCAGATAATCTTTTCCTAGTCGCCTTTTTCCAGCCTTTACTGAATGTGATATTTTTTAGTTAAATAAATTTGGGACAATAACTCACAATTTATGCTTGAATCTTATTGAATATTATTTATCTAATAAAGCAGGTCATCATGGGTTCCGATCGCTGTAGTGACCCTGTCTCTACTCTCTTGGTTTGTGATGCTGTCTTTGAATGTGATGCCTAGGATCCTTCTGTAGCATCTGAATTCCATTTCTAGAATCCTCCTCTCTAGCTCTGCAGTCAATGTCCAAGACTCACAATCATATAGAAATGTGGCCATGACCAGGGAGCGCATCATTCTGATTTTGGTGCCGCAGGCTAAGCCTTTGTCTTTCCATATTATTTTAAGTTTTGAAAGGACAGCTGTGGACTGTGCTGTTCAGACCAGTAGTTCGGGTCTTGTTCCCTCATCTGAGACAATAGCTCCGAGGTATTTGAAGCTGCTAACGCTAGTTAACTTTTCATCTCCAATACTGATGTCCCTTATAAAGCCCTGTTGGCTATTGGTCATAATTTGAGTTTTTTCTGCAATTATTTGCATGCCGTATGCTGTGGAAGTCTTGTTAATGTGCATCACTAGGTTGGCTACTTCTTCTTCTGTCCCGCTAGGCCATCGATGTCATCTGCAAAGCGCAAGTTAGTGATTCTTCTTCCTCCAATGCTTACAGTACCTTCAAATCCCTCAAGAGCATCCTCCATTATCTTTTCAAGGAAGATATTGAAGAGTGTTGGTGAAAGTCGGCAGCCTTGTCTTACTCCAACTGTGGTTTTGAACCAGTCCCCAATATTGTTGTTGAACTGGTGGCATCCTTGTATAGGTTCTGATTAATTTTGATTATAAAAATAAATGCTCTTGTTAATGGAAAAATACAACTAACTAGGAATCTAGTTATTGTAAATTATTTTTTTTTAGTCATTATCTAGTTAGATTAGAATTAAGTTAATTATATTTATAATTGTACTAATATATTCTAGATCTAGATCTATATACTCTGAGTCAAGCTCTAGTAGATCTAATAATTCTAATATAATTTATAAATAATACTTTTAAAATGTAAATAGACCTTGATTTTAATGAGTTAATTGTATAGACCTTTTTATAGAGGGAGAGTAGTCCTTAAGGGACTGCGGGCACGACATGGCCTATACTGTGCCGATGTGCCTAAAACAAAACAAACAAACAAACAAACAAAAACACATCTTTTCCGTCTGGCCTTCTGGAGTCATCTCTCCTACCTAAGACAATACCACTTATCACTACTATCAATAATAAATGATAATAATGATGATAATATTTTCAATAATCAATATAGATGTACGTCTAGATGTAGTCATATGTATCACATAAATTAAACTATTATAGAATAAAAAAATCTATTCTAGATTATATACATTATAGATTTTTTTTTTATAAAAATATCTAGATTGTAATCAAACACTGTCAATTTTTTTTTTCACTATGTATGTTTAAAACTCTACATTTTGTAGTCTAACTCAGCTAACAGCTTGTGATTGTCATCTAGATCTTATGTCTATAGGACTCTTTAGACTATGGCCTGCCAAGATTATTTTGTACCATCAGAAGTGGCTAGATTAATTCTTGGTAAGTTATAAATGAAATAGATTTAAAAGTTAGATCAAGTAAATCTAGTTACTGTGATTAGTGTGATTATGTGAGTATGTTAGCTATTTAGATCTAGATCTATAATTACAACTAATTAATACATGGAATTACCAGATCTAGGTTCTATTTGTATTATATTTCTATATATATATATATAATATATATATAATATGTGTATACCAGATGTCCAGCAAAAGAAAGGAGGACATGTCCTCCATTGTGGGATCATGTTCTTCATCCAGCTTTTAATTGCATTTTCATACATTCTGTTGTTTTTTTTTTAATATTATTTTTGTAGTGATTTCCTCCATTCACTTAAATTCATAGACTATTATCACTTCAAATTCATAGAGTATTATCTATTCCTTCACTGTATTTCATATGTAAAATATCCCAGGTAAAGAATATGCTGGAGAACAAAATTAAAAACCCCATTGTAAAGTATATGGGGATATTTCTTTAAAATGAAACACTGATCATGTTGATTTTATATTTGCTTGCAACATTTACTATACTAGCTCATTCAACTTATATTGATGAAAATAAACTAAATACAATTTTATAATCACTCTTTGTAATTTTAAGTTCCTTTTTTTTTTTTTTAAATTTATTATTATTTCAGTACAAATAATTAATTGAACAAAATCCCTGTTGCATAGAGTTATATTGTGTACATTCAAGTCCATTTGCAAGCATATCAGGTTCTTTGTCTTAATACAAATACAACATACTCCCTAAAGTACAGAAACATTTTCACACATTTGAAATTAACATTTTAATTAAATAAATCCAGCAAGAATATGTTTGAATCACAATATTCAATTCACTTGAAATAGATTTACTAAAAAGCCAATCTAGTACTATTAATTCTATGAATAGACTAAATTGTTGCCAATTTGAACTGATCCACCCTGATGCTAAAATCCTTTCCCCTTTAAATTCTTTTTCATGAGAGTAATATCTTCTAGATATTTCTCTAGTGCACCTTAAATTTGGATTATTTCATTTATAATACTCTTTCTAGTATTTGTAAAGTGCATTTTTATAAATAAATGACGTAAGAAAATTTTTCCTTTTTTAGTACTAATAGAGAATGACATCACTATTTTATTTTGTGTAAACAAGATTTCAGGTCATCTGCTTATTGTCTACTTGGAGCTATCTATTTTATTAACTGAACTTTCATTAAACCATGTTGTTTTTTTATGTTTGCTTGTAGACCATTGATAGTCAACAATTTTTTCATCTTTTTAAAAATATATTGACTTTAATTTATTTATCTACATTTTTTTACCAGGATATCTAAGAGAGAGAAATTTTCATAAATCATTTAACACATTTTTAAGAGAATGTCCAGACCTTACTGAATATTGGCAGCTATTAAGGGCGGGTAAGAATCCAGCTACAACAATTTTAGGATATGGGCTTACAGAAATCCTAAACGAGTTTGCAAAGTGCAAATTAAATTCTCTTGGTAAGATTGTTTATATTTCTCATACTATACATTTCTAGCTAAAACTCTTGCTTCTCTACATTAAAATAGTTGGTATATATATATATGTTGATAATTTTGACTTGTACACTTTTCTTTTCATTCTGTGATGTGCCAGCCTGCATTGCACCTTATCATACTCATATGCCACACATTTTGGACTGTGAATTCTAGTAGCCTGTTAAAACTAAACATCTTTGCTTTGGAATAGCTAGAAAGTCACACTTTAATACACACACACACACTCTTATTTGTTGTAGCTGATTAGAGTAGAATACCCTAACTTTTCCCATGGAATGTTTCAGTAGGGACACCCTTATTTGTTGTAGCTGATTAGAGTAGAATACCCGAACTTTTCCCATGGTTTCAGTAGGGACACCCTTTTAACATTTTAGTCTTCTCGCCATACACAATATCATTCCTTTAGTTCCACCATCAGTTATAGTTTTAGACTATTCAGCCCTTAACTAAAGTCACCACCTATACAAATTAAAACTGGTTTTTTTTTTTGCCTTGCCAAGTTTGTGAGAATTAGATAAAATTCAATGCAAATTTCATTTAATGTATTTAGTTTTTACTAGTACTGTAGAATATTTATGTATTAATTAGGGGTGTACCGGATAGTACTTTTTGATATCCGGCCGGAGCCGGATATGACCGGATAATAAAATTTGATATTCAGCCGGAGCCGGAGCCGGAGCCGAATACCTAAGTATCTTGTAAATAACTTGTATTGCTGAAAATTTTACGAAATTGTTATATAACATACCTATATTTGTTGGTATTATTTTGTTTTCCTTTTATATAACGTATTGTTTTAAACTCTGTTACTGATTGATTTATTAATGATTAATTATATTTATAAATATAAATTAATCTGTGTAGCATCATCATGAATAGCATGAGCGTGTCTGTGTGTATGTACGAAGCCACCAACCAT
This sequence comes from Biomphalaria straminea, assembly GCA_021533235.1. NCBI lineage: Eukaryota > Metazoa > Mollusca > Gastropoda > Planorbidae > Biomphalaria > Biomphalaria straminea. The sequence continues at coordinate 20,728,347 of JADKLZ010005243.1, forward strand.
ATAGGCTGTGTGTTGGAGGGTCACTGTAAAATATGTTAGTATATATTTTACTAGTTACTAATGTAAATCTCTCATCTGGCTTGTTTGGTGGTTGAATGTATGTCTTCAAGAATTTCGACCAACTATCGGTCATCAGACTTGTATTTTTAAGTCCAAAGACTGTTACTGGTTCTGGCTTCAAGAACTTAATACTGATAGCTGTTAGTTAATAGTTGGAATCTGAAGCGTAGTAGGTCATATATTTATTAATCCGCTTGCGGCAAAAGATATTTTATTAACAGCAGGAACATCCATTACACCTACATATAGCCTGAACCTTAAATGTTGCGATGCGTAGATTCAATTGTAGTCTGTAGGCCCATTATTGATGTTTAGATCTAGTGATAAATAGATCAAAGAGCATTAGGAAACCAAATATAGACGAAAACTCATCCATACCCTACCTACCAAAAAATAAACATAAATGGATTTTGTGTTCGATTGATTGTAACAACCTGGTCAGATAGACATAGTGAACCTACACATGTTGTCCTAGTGTAGTGTGTATAGATTCTAGATGATTGTGTTGACCTTCACGCATTTTTTTTTCCTTTGGGCATACGCAATGCCCAATAGTGTTTAGTGTGCAGGCAAAAATAAAAAAAAGATAACACATTGGCATGGTCAGTCAAGCAAATAGATAGGCTAAATTATCCGTACACTAGTTACAGAGGTCAAGTGTTTATTAACATTCCAGCATATGGTGCTTTAGATCAAATTATTATTTTATTATTTACAATGTACTGTTTTATTTCTATTTAGATTAACACACCTTCTCTTTGTACTAAATAAGATTTGGTGCATAGTCATTGTTTATTGTTTTAAAAAACAAATTCTTTTATTTGAAAAAAAAAGTAAATGTATTTCAGAACTGACATTATTTAATCATGTCCACTTTGTGAATATTTGTATATTTTTATCAACATGGAGATTTAGTTTAAACTTCTTGTTGGACATCGTTGATCAGCGATGACACCTTTATATTGCTTGTCTCTCGCCTGTGTTGTTTCGATATTTAAGTGTTACCTCCGTATGGCGTATCTGGAAAAGACTTAGCGCGCGGAGGCGCCTAACAATATTAAAAGAAATACAGGTACTACGCTGTAGTTTTTACTATCAGGTTTACTATCCGGTAGTGATATTCGACCGGAGCCGAATAGTACCGGATAGTGAAAAAGTGCCGAATATTCGGCCGGAGCCGGAGCCGGAGCGACTATCCGGTACACCCCTAGTATTAATACCTATCTTGTGTGACAGTATTGGGAGTGGGTGTGTGAAAAAATCCCATTATGCCTGCTTTCCTGTTCACACATAAGCAGTGTGCTCTATAATTATAATGCTTAGCCTTCCATTTTACAATGGAATAGCTAGCTGAGTTTAGATAATGCAGATCTTTCATGGTGCCAAAACATAAATTCTGTATATTCCAATGCTGATTAGTTATTTGATTGGGCAATAGGAGGTAAGGGATTTAAAAAGTAACATTTTACAACTGTCCCTCCTCACCTAGAAAAACGTCAAGATATGTCAATTAATTAATTATTGATAATCATTTTTTTAAATAATAAATAAGGAAAATAACTTATACATTACTGAGATATATAGTTGTAACTGCTGAGTTTTATTTTATCCTTTAGATAAAAATAATTTTCAAAATATTTTGTTGGACATTCTGTTTACATTTGAAGAAAAGAATTGCCATGTCCTGAGAAACTATCTATGGGGAAAATATAAATACTTATACTTTGATTGAGAAAATATTGCATTCTGTTTGTGTTGCTGTGAATATTTAACTTAAAAAAAACTTTTGTGTAGCCTCAGTCTGTTGTACTCAACGATATGCTGCTAGTACATTGCCAACTGCTAGTACATTTCCAACAGTCGTTCATGACAATGTTCAGATTGTTGATGCTGAGATACAGAAATGCTTGGAAGAAGAACTAAGAGAAAAGTCAATGAAAGAAAAAAAAAGAGGTAATTCAAGTCAATGGAACATTCTGTTAAACATTTTAAATCTATCTCCATTGCTTAATAGTTTTTACATAGCAGATGCCTTGTATAGATAGCAGTTGTATTTAAAATATTTTCCTTTTAAATTTTGATCTTGTAGTTTTAACATTTTAAAAATGTTTTCAGTGTCTGATCAGAAAAGAGATTGGAAACGTTCATCACAGAATAGGCGGAAAATGTAATTACCATTTTTTTTATTAATCAATATTATTAGATATTTGTGCTGTAGTAGAAGTGAATTACTTTCTATACATTTATAACTAAGTCAATTTTATATGCATTTCTTAGAGGAAAAGCTTGTTGAGTGTTGATTTTATCTTATAAATTAAACTCGTATCCTTGTAGTGATCTAGTTGTGCATGTTAAATCTTTGATTTTTCATAGATGATTGAAGCAACCCATTCCTCTGATGGAAGAATGGGCACTTGTATGATTTGTCCTAGCAAATAGAACTAGAAATAGACTTTATCTTTGTATATTTCTGTGTATCTTATTGTTGTTTCTTTGTATTTGTAAGTTTCTTCAGTCTTAAAGTGTCTCTAAATTTAGGGAGTTTACTGATGGTGTTACTCTAGTTAAATGTGAATATTCATTTGTTATAAATATCACTGTTCTATTTTGGCATCTGTTCTAGTCTATTTATATTATTATGAGTTGAGGAATCCCAAACAGAGGACACATATTCTAATATTGTCAAGGTTAAATAGCTTTTTAGTTTCATGTTTTGGTTTGATTGGGAAAAAAAACCCAATGCAATATTTTGTTTTTTTTTAATTCTGTCAGTATTTGGATTCCATTATAATTTTGTATTTATTATAACACCTGGGCATTTTGAGTTGTTAACTGGTTTATCGTGCATAAGATCAGTAGTTTTTATTTGTTAAAATCTATTTTTAGTTTCTCTAAATAATTATCATTTTTCTGGGTGGACATATCCCAATTAGATTCCTATTTCTGTAATTCTAGTTAAATTTCAGTTGTTGAAATCAAATCAATGATTAAATTTTAAAAAGTAAATTATGTTATGGATACAAATTGAGGTGTTTTTCATATTGAACCTTTGCAGAATGCATTCATAGTTGTATGTTTTTTTTTTTAGCTACCAGCCAGAAAGAAGAGCAGATAATCCTAGTCTTCTACCACGGCAGAATTCTTCTACTTCTACTGCGCCACATAATACCCCTTTACTGAAAGAGAATACACCAATCAGCAGACCATCTCAGTCTGTAATGAAAAATGAGAGGCAACAAAGTTTGTCCACAAGTATTCAGCACTGTCCAGGGGATGAGAGGCAACAAAGTTTGTTGACAAGTATTCAGCACTGTCCAGTGGATGAGAGGCAACAAAGTTTGTCCAAAAGTATTCAGCACTGTCCAGGGAATGAGAGGCAACAAACTTTGTCCACAAGTAGTCAGCACTGTCCAGGGGATGAAAGTTTAGGGTTTTCTGTTGGAAAAGTCATAAACGAGGAAGCCAAAAAATCTAATGAGGTAAGCTTACTATTTTCTTTTGTCACTGGGTTAAATTTTTTTTTTTACCAGCTCACTATAAATTGAAAAGAGATTGTTTCATTTTATATGTGTAGTGTTAGAGGTAGGTGATATGAAGATTTACATTTTTTTTTTTTTTTTTTTTTTTGTGGCAAACAACACAAGAGATACCCATTAGAGTTAGATGTAATATGTAACTAAGTTCAGAAGTTTATCACTCTGTTCTTATGTCCCTAATGATTTACTGAAGTCTGAAAAGTATGACATTATAAAAAGATTTCAATGTGGTTTCAACTAGTAAAATGATTCAACCAATTGCTGTTTTCAATTTCAAAAATAATAACCAATTAAGTTTAGGCAAGTCTGAGAAAACAGAACAAAATAAAAAGCATTTAGTTATGACATATATACATGAACATCCATTGAAAGGCAATGTCTAATTAATATATATTTTATTTCTATTTCACGTTATAGCATTATCAAATTTGTGGGATTTAATTCTTTGTGTTGTAATTTATGTTTAAAAAATTAACATCTATATTTTATGTCAACAGTTTGAGTTCCTAGATAAACTTTTAGAAGAAACCCAACTCCATGAGAAGCTAGCTGAAAATATCAATAAAGCTTTATCTAATGTTGAAGTTGATAGTACATCAAGGGCTTCTGTGGCTGCTGATATCACTTCTCATTTGGTGAGTCTAATTGCATTGACACATAATTTTGATTATCACAAAGTTGACAGAACATTATATCAATTGATATTTTATCATTTATTATTACCTATGTAAGATAACTCATTTTAACATATTCTTACCATTATAGCTTAGTTTAATGTACTTCTATATACTTGTTCACTTATATTATAACATCATAACTAATGAGACGTAAGATAGTTGTTTTTTTTTTATTATGATTTGTCTACATTATTTAAAAAAATGTTCATTAGTATGTTTGAAAGAGATAATGTTCATCCTAGCTATAAAGCTTTATAAATATTGATGTAGTCAGTTTTGATTCATTGATAGATTTGAAAGAGATAATATTCATCCTAGCTATAAAGCTTCATAAATATTGATATAGTCAGTTTTGATTCATTGATACACTTTTTCTGAACTAAAAATAAAAACAAAAAGTATATTACTTTTATCACAGAACACAAACCATAAAGATCTAGATATCAATCAAGTTATTGCCATGACAGAATCTGATCCAGCATTTCAAAGTTTTCTGAAGTTGTTTCAACACGGTACACATTTTTACTAAGTGGCTAATTTGGCTTTGTTTTTATTTAGATTTGCTTTTAAAAAAAATTGTTAATTTGTTTTTAGTCTTCCTCTTGATTCTAACTATTTTCAGCTTCTGCTGTTCCAATCAATCATTTTGACATTACAGACATTGAAGGCACAGACACAAGACATGCTCCTGAAGTCTCTGTTTTTACTACAGAACAACCTCAAGTCTCAGATATTACTACAGGACATGCTCCTGAAGTCTCAGATATTACTACAGGACATGCTCCTGAAGTCTCAGATATAACTACAGGGCATGCTTCTGAAGTCTCAGATATTACTACAGGACATGCTCCTGAAGTCTCAGATATTACTACAGGACATGCTCCTGAAGTCTCAGATATTACTACAGGACATGCTCCTGAAGTCTCAGATATTACTACAGGACATGCTCCTGAAGTCTCAGATATTATGACAAGACAGTCTACAAACTTTCCTAATTCTTCTGTTCACTGTAGCAAAAAGGAAGTTTCAAACGCTACAAGTTTCCCTCCAATTACTTCAGCATCCCCAAGCTTAGTTCAAAATCAGTCTGTAACTGTTTTAACAACTAAACATGGCTCTTCTGGTCTCTTTAATGGAAAAGTGGAAACTGAACTTAATACTCAATTATTTTCATTATTGCCAAAACCTAGTAGAAATTGTCAAGCTGAAGAAAAAATTAATTATCCTGAAATTTCTAATGACAAAGATACAAAAGATGTTACACTTGTAAATGAAAATTCCCTCCTTGATGCCTCTAGAGAGTTAAATAGTTCAACTTTATCTGAAGTAGCTGATACTGTACATATTAAAGAAGAAAACTTTCCATCTGTATCTAGTAGTCTAAAAAGAGCTAAGGAGACAACTACAAGTAATAGTGCATCACCATGTGCTTCAACTACAAGTAATTGTGCACCACCATGTGCTACAACTACAAGTAATTGTACACCACCATGTGCTACAACTACAAGTAATTGTGCACCACCATGTGCTACAACTACAGCTGATTGTCCTGTCAGTGGATCAAAATCATCTGATGATCAAGTTTTCTTAGACTCTAAAACCTTGAATGCTACTGCAGAATCAATGTTTACATCTGCTGTTTCTAGTGACAATGACAATCCAAGTTTGCATGAATGCACTGGTCAGATACAAAACACTTCTTCAGACAGTGGCACTGCTGGTCACATACAAACCTTTGAACAAGGTATATCATATCCTGATGCTGTGCTTGTCAAACCTGTAGGTATTTTGATAGACAAATGTTTGTCAGAGCGTCTCTCTTTGTTCACATCAAATGATGATACGGATAATGAAAGCAACTTGAAGAGAACTGTTAATAACAGTAGTCATTCACATAAACCAAGAAAGTCTCAAAGTAAAGCAGTCAAGAAAAATCAAATTCATAATATTAAAACTTATAAGAAACATGAAAACCATGAAAGTGCTAGTACTGTCAACCCAACACCCTTAACAGAAGCTGACTGGAACACATCAGCCCTACCAGAAGCTGATTTGAACCCGGTAGCCACAACAAATCTTAATGTCAAGCCCATGACCTCAACAGAGATTGATAATAATGGTATAGCCACTATAGCTACAAAACATTCTGATAAGCCCTTAGAAGCAATGCAACATGATAAAGAAGTTAGCTGTGATCGAAATAAACTTGCAGGAACCAGAGATGTCTTAAATGGACTATTATCTGATGCTAGCATTGCTGCCACCCATTTTGTGACACTGAGCTCACCTCCATTTTATACTATGCAAACCTCAGATGACTATTCTCCAAGGAAATTGGCTGAGAGTGCTTTGAAGGAACCAAACAGTTCCAGTCTTCCAGCTTCACTAAATTACATAGAAGCACCAGACAATCAGTCTTCACCATTTACCCAAGTTAAATGTTACAGTTTTGCCCACAGAGAGAGAGCTGCGCATACCAGCAGAACTGTTATATCTGTCCACAGTGAACAAGTTCCATTCACTCCTCATCATTGTAGAAAGCTCCCCAGCAGACGAATCAAACCCACTAATTTAAAATCAGTTCATATTCCATCTTCATTAGGCTTGTCTCTCACACCTAATTTTCATATTAGAAAAACACCAACACATTTATCTGAAACCTTTGTGCATAAAGAAAGTAGAAAAACATTACAAGAAACCCAGTCTGAAACATCATTGCACAAAGAATACACAAAATTACCAGAAAACCTTTCAGCATTCTCTGAAATATCATTACATCAAGAATGTAATAAAGCACCACTGGATACCCATTCTATATCCTTGTTTAATGACAACAAACAGACATGTAATCAGACACTATCAAGTGATCAGACTCTATCAGAGATAACATTACTCAAGGAAAATAGAAATAACACAAAACAAACCCCACAGTCTACCACATCATTGTCAACAGACTGCAGACCGACATCTAAGCAAACCCAGTCTGCAAGAAAGCCTTCAGATCTCAACATTGCTGACTTAGAAGCTTTGGGAATCAAGCTACCCCCAAGTCCATCTAAAAGAAAACCTAGAAGAATTCAAACAATTCAACTCACTTCTAGTTTTAATCAGAGTAAGGAGATAACTTTTTTTTTTCCACTCCATAATACTTTGTAATAACATAAAACATTTTGTGTGACAAAGTCAAATGCATATATTTTAATTTTAAAAACAAATGTAATTTTTTTTATTCAGGATCCAATGAGTCAAATGAAGCTTCTAAAGTTGGCCAGAATTCTCCCTCCTTGGATGATGCCAAGACAGTGACCAGCAGCTCAGATTTCACTGCATCTCAGTCTGAAATAGAAGCCTTTAGGATGCTTTCTCTGTTGACTTCATCGTATACCAAACCACAGCCTAGGCAGGAAATAACATCTACCAACCAAATGCTGCACCAGGATCTTGCTACATTTCACCAAGATGGTGTTAACATTTCTACTGCAGCACAGAAATGTAGCAACGATGGGGAAAAGCTTGAAAAAGATAAAACAGATATTATCTTCTGTTCTCAAATAGCTGAGCCTTATCAAGAAACATCTACAACTGACACTAATGCTAGTAAATCATTTGCTGTAGTTGGCTTGATGGAGTACCCAACACTGAGATCTAATGAAGACAAAGTGAATATTGATTTTCATAGTATTACTGAGAATAAACCAAATAGTGACAAAATGGAAGAGTTTCACCTAACAAATGATCTAGACAACGTGGTACACAATGAAAACATTAATTGTCAGCAAGAGAAGGAAGTAAATCACCCTATTGCAGTTACTAAAGGAGATGACAGAGGTCTTTCAAAGTGTCTGTCAGGAGCCCTGAGAATAGCTCATGATCTGGACTGTATAAATCACTCACAATCAGTTCATTTAAAGGATACAGAAAGCCAAAACTACACACAGAATTGGACGAGTCCAAAAAACAATCAACGTGAAGACCTAACATTATTTCCAACTGTCCCAGATGAACGAAGCTTGTTATATCAAGCCATGACAGAATGTCAATTACCCACCGCTGAAATAAGCAATATTACTGAAACGACTATAGAAAATCATCAACCAGCTTTATCTACATCATTGAAACAAGATGCTCTTGTTGCCTGTAGAGATAAACTTTCAAATGAAAATGTTCAAGTAGAGGAGAAAGGTGGAAAAAAACTGTCTACCAATGGAAAAAGTCATACCTCTGATAGAAAGAGTCGCTCTAGTGATAAAAAGCTGTTGTCAAAGCTGTCTCCTTGCAGCCATAAACCAGCCAAAATTTTGCCTAAGCTTTCTTCTACTACAGAGACAGAGAAATTACTTTTATTAAATCATGCATTTAACTTTCCAGCTATTCTACCAGCTCAACCATCTCCAGCCTTGAGGTTAGAAAGTTCTGCCCTGACTTGTGCTAGCCCAATCCAGGTGGTTGAATCTAACAACAGATCAGTTATAACAATACCGCCTGAATACAGTGCACTCTTTCAGTCATTGCTAGGGGAAATTGGTATTACCAATCAAAGTATCAGTAATACATCGCAGTCACCATTACCATTAGTGACTGATTCACCAACTAAAAGACAAGGCTCTGGAAATAAATCTTCTAGAAGAAAAAAAATTGAAAAACATATGATTGTTGCGGACAATATATCTTCTAATCCCGTTGATTTGACAATGTCTGCTCAAGCTAGTAGCATTGTAACACATACAGTCAAAAGTGAAACTGCATCAAGGTCAAGTAAGAAATCATCTCATAAAGAAAATAGAATAAAAAATCATTCAGAAATTGATAAAAGCAATAAAGTTAGTACAAATAAAGCTGATAGTGTCAATAAAAAATCCAAGGTTGATAAAAGAGAACAATTGTGTAAGAAAGATGCTGTTGTAAATAAAAGTAAAGAGAAAATGTCTCATGAAAACTCTGCAACTGAGTCAGTTCAGGATGTGACTTCTACAGCTGATTTTCATCAACATTCTCAAGACATTGTAAGATCTGATGTCACTCTGCTGTCCAAACATAAAAATAATTCCACTAAGTCTCTCAATTCACCAACAAAGTATCAACATTCTCCAGAAAGTAATCTCACAAAAGCACAAGTTCAACCAAATACCAGCAACAAGAGAAAAAAGTCCTTAGAGAAAAACACAGAAAGTAACAAGAAACGAAAAACAGAATCATTGTCACCTACCCTCATTACACCATGTGTTAATAAATCAGCTGCAAACAAAGTCAGTAATAATAAACATTCTGAAATAAAAGCCAGTCAGGACAAGCATAAAAATGTTTCAAGAAAAAGTAAAGAAAAAGCAACTGAGCATAGACATTCCCCTGAAACCAAACATGAACTAAGGATCAAAAATGAATTGGACAAAGACAAACGCCACAGAAGTTCTAAGAATTCACAACATATCATAAGGGAAGAAATCTTGGACCATGATAAATCAGAAAGTGAAATAGTTTTGACAGAAAAAAAACAAGACAAGAAGAAAAAGAACATCTCTCCTGGGACAGAAAATGTAAAGACACAATCATCTGATCAAGTGAATAAAAAACACCAGAATTTCACATCTCATGAACATGTGAATTCAAAAAATGTAAGCCTGGGTAAGAATCTTTCATCTAAACATTCACATACAAACTCTCCAGAAGGAAATGAAAAATGCCAGAATCAAGAAAAAATTACAATTAGTTCAGACTTTAAAGTACATAATCTGAGTGCTAAAGGAAAAGGTCCACTTGTCTATGTTGGTACTTTCAATATGCCACATTTACAAGAAGTTTTTCAAACACAAGAAAAATCCCAAGTATCTCCTTCTCCAGGTGACACTAAAGTCCAACATTCTGTAAATAAGTGCAAGGTACGTCTTTCACAAGACAAACCCAAAGTTCATTCTGCACAAGATCAACCTAAAGTCCTTACTAAAATCCTTCATTCTGAAAATAAACAAATTGAGCCCCTAGTCCATCAACAAGATCAAATCCTTCATAAAGTCCATCAGTCTCAAGAAAAAACACAATTCCTTCACTCAAAACATTTACCCAAAGTCCATCAGTCTCAAGATAAACCCCACATCCTTGACTCAAAACATCACCCCAAACCCCAACATTCACAAAGTGAACCCAAAACAAAAGTCCTAGAAGAAAAATGCAATAATTTATCTGAGAAAACACAAAGCAAAGTTTGTCAGGCTAAGAAAGCAACTAATCCTACTGAAAATATAAAGGAAAATAAAATTGCTGCCTCAGCAAGTTCTTCCATTCTGAAAACTGAGAGTTGCACTGTAAGTACCAATCCTACACTTGTTGATATGGCTAACTCTTCTATACCACTGGCTAGTAAAACAAACCCACAAGATTTGATGACATCATGCATTACCATATCATCCCCTGTGAAAAAACATCTTCCACCCAAGAAAAGGTTGTCAATGGAAACTTTTCACAGCAATAAAGATTTGGAAGTTGATTCAGATTCTTTAAAAACTGCTTGCCAAGCTTTGGATCTTTCTAAATCATTGGAAAGCAATGCTCAGGCATCAAATGATAAGCAGCAACTTACAGATCTATCAACTATTGAATTACCACATAGACTTACTCCAACACAATCAGGCTTGAATACAGAAATGACTAATTTAGTAAGTTTTTAAATTTTTAAAATCTGTTTTTGTTGCTCAGTAACTTGGCTAATTAATAGACAAGTCATAGGTTAGTCAGTGGAAATAATGCCTAAATACTTATTTGATGACTCCAATATTATGCAATAGTATGTTGAGAAAAGATTAGTCCTAGATTCAAACCCCTACTCTCTTTGCATTTTGGAGAGGGCTTGAGCTTCGACGGCAAATTTTCTTTCTGAAATGAATTTCTAAGATAGAATAGATTTGTGCAGTTAAAATTTCATGAAATGTTTTATTCATAATTATTAAAACATAACCACATCATGTCATTAACTCTTTCATTTACAAGAGAAAATGTGTGACCAACCTTTTAAAATGTGTATGCAGTTAAAAACAAAATGTTTTCTTGCTTTCAGAAATCCTTAAGTCAGTTCAAAATTGATAAAGTTCTCAAAAAGCTTCACAAAAAAAGAAAGTTGAATGTTGTCAAGAACTCTGCCTAACAAAGTTTGGATATCATGTGTATGTGTTGGAAGGATTTCTCTATTCAATTTGTTTAGTCATTTCATTTAGCATTGCTGTTATAAACAATGTAGGCTCAAAGCGCCATAGTAACCTGACAAACAGAAACACAAGAGTTCAAAGGACAAAATAAAAGTTTTGAACAGATAGGTCTTAATGTTATTTTTAGACACTCTGGTCTCTGGGTTGAGATTGGATTTATTTAACATCATTTGTGAATAATCTTATTTTTAACTTAAAGATCCTGGTTTGGTCAGTTAACCTTTTTCAAGTTTAACTTTCAAATGACTTAGTGTTATTATTTAGTGAAAAGAGACCTACAAATAATGATTCCAGTGACATCTTTCAATTCTCTACTATATGTATTACTTTCTATAAACCAAAACTCTTTTGTTCCCTTGGCAATCAAATCATTAAATAGAAACAATCTGATATAAACTTTTCACATGTATATTGCGAGTCTGGTGTGAATGTACATTTTGTTTACCATATTTTTTCTAAGTTATGTTTTGTTTGGTCTAATGCACAAATTGTAAGACAAATTTCATTACGGACAATAAAAATTATTATTATTAAAAAGTTACTAAAGTTTAATCATAACCTGGTTGTGCACTACAAATGAGAAAAGTGAATAATGCAGTCAGAATGTGGGAAATCATTCCAGAGAGAAAAAGTGAAGGAGTTCAGTTATTTGTTCCATTTTAGTTTCTTCACAAACACCTTCAAAAAGTTGAAACTAAAACTTCCAGTTGAAATATCACTTTGAAATGGAACCCTAACAAACCTTTTGTTTTCAGTTTGAAATTAGAAATACTATAGATTTGTAAATAAAAACAAAGTGAAATGTTACTACACTTCCATCAAGTTAGAGATTATGTAGTAACAATTACTTTTTGCTTCTTCTACCATGTTCTTGGTACTGATGTTAGGGTTAAAGAAATAGTCCTCTTGCATATAATTTGACTCTTTTTTTAAATGGCTATTTATGTAGTTCTATTGGTTTGTATTTCAGTTGTGGATCAAGCTGTTGTTACAACCAACTTTAAATGTCTTTTCTCACAAGAAATTGGAAAGGGGACAAGACTTTTCAATGTGATATTTTGCATTGTTTGTAAAATATGTTTTCTACTGTTTTATATTCTTACTTTAGGTTTTTGATATTGATATTTATAAATGTCTGAAGTCTGTGTTTCTTAGCTAGCAAACCATTTTTGAAATAAAAACTTTTTTTTTCTTGTTATGAAGCCCCCTACCTTTAAATTTAATTAAATGGTTATACTAATTGAATTATGCTACAAAACAAATAGTGATTCTTATTTAATACCTTACTTTAAATAAGACTGCCAATTTGTTTTTAGTGTATAGTACCGTATTATAGATAAAATTTTGTATATCTTGGCAAATAACAACTATGTTGATTACAATTTAGCTTTTTTTTGTTGTCTGAGAAACACTGCTTTAGGATGTACATAACTGGGCATTACATTTGCTGTTAATTAATTCATTGATTGTACATTCATATGGAACAATTTTAATGAATTTTGTTCTGTCACATTGGCTTAAGAAGGCTTAATTTGACAATGTTTATTAAAATAGTTCTACCCCAACTAAAAATGTTTGTTCAGAATTTATTTCTGTTTAATATTACTTCTTAAAAATTATTTCACTTGTGCTAAAATAATTCTAATCAAATTAGTTTTTACATTTTGTTAAGAAATTAATTTTAACCTCAATCACAGAGACAGTAAAAGAAATGAAACATCTCACTACCTCTTAGTGATCTTTCTCTATGGTGTGAGACATACAACAGTTTGATTGTGCAGACTCCTTTACAGTTAGAAGAAAACATAAGCATGTGAAAACATGACTAAACTATCAGTATTACTATGAGTCTACCAGTACGATACAAAACTATTGCTAAGCTACCAATATGATACATACGTTTGGTTAAGGCTCAGCGTTATGTTATATTTGTTTACACACACAAAATCTCCCACTTAGTGTAACTGCAGTCCAAGATTTTGTTCTCCAACACAGCATTCCAACATGCAGATACATAGAACTAAGCATAACTTTTAGTAGAAATGCTATATTTCACAGGACTTTATATCATTACTATTGCAAACAAAACAAACTACAATAACAAACTTTTTTGTGTTAACTTATAAGCAGTACCACTAGTAGGGGATGCAAATCAAAAAGTATAAATAATCCAAGAAGGGTACATGAGATCTGGTTGAAATCATAGAAAGAATCAGGTCATATGTATATGTGCAGTATATGAATCTTGGTAGAGGCTGAACATGCCAGATAATAGTACAGGTGTAACTGGACACAGCCTCACCTATTCATATTTTGCCCTGAATACTTTGCTGGTTACAGCCACAAAGGATTTCTGTTGCCATTGTGTGGAGTCAAATAAGGTAGGTAAGGTGTCCCTTTCATACTTTGTGGAGGCAGATAATGTCAAGCTCATCTGTGGCTCTCAAGGGAGTGGCTCTCAGCATGGAGAAGCTAGCCATGTACCTTGGTGTTACTTAAGATTGCAAACTAAATGTGTGAGCACCTCTGGGAAGTTGGAGAAATGCCTCAACTTTTGCATTGTGCAGTCAGCACTAACTTGTTTTGAGCAATACAAAAGGCTGGAAGAATACCTTCCAGCTAAAAAGATATTAGATGGTTGGAGATGCAAAAGACTTATGGGGATGCATTCTTTTACGCATCATGTCACTATACTAGCTAATAAAGCTGGCCTCTCCACCAACAGACAAAACATTCAACATTTTCAGACATTTGCTTGAAACTAATGCCACTAAGCTAAGGCATTCATCTAAGGACTTTCAAATACTATCACCAGATACCATCAATGCCTTTAAGCCCAGTGTCATTTATTGCATATACTGATGGATCTGCAAGTCCCAAAAAGCCAGTAGTCTGGAAGCACATGATGCACCCTGACTGCGCCTCCCCGTGGTGGAGCCTGCCCAAGCCTAAGCAAGTAATTATAAAACAGTGTAACAATGGCTGCTGTCATGTTGGCTTGTATTTTGCATGTTAACACCACTGCAGGGAGGAAGAGGAAACTGTTTCATATTATTTTTGACTGCTGCAGACTTGCTGATCTCCATCTGGACAGGTCTGGAGACCATTAATTCTTGACCTTCAAGGGGATATATATGCACTAAGCAAAACAGCAGGGCTCCTGCCCCAGGGCCTTCCCAAGAGAGGATTTCAACCTGCTCTCACTCAGTTTGGTCATTATAATTCAGACTGACCAGACAGAGTTGATATAAGCTTGGTCAAAAAGTATGGAGTATGGTATTTCAGTTCATTGCACTTTGTCACACAGATTACATTTGCTACCTAGTTTCATGACATTGATAGCTATGTCAACATTGTCCCAGTGGCTGTTTTTCTGAATACCGGTAGTTTTTTCTTCACTTTGTACATGTTTTATTTTAATTTGTTGATTCACAATATGAAGGGTGAATATTGGTATTTGGAGACACAAAAATGTAATGCAATCCACAATTCTAATAAAATATGTGTGTTTTTATTAAGACATTGCCCAAGATAAATTTATTCTAAACTATGAGTTGTTTTTGTTTTTAAGTTATTTGCTATTAGTCACTTTCCTGTTGAATTTTTAAAAATATACCAGCATTTCTTGTGTTACACATATGCTTCCATTGACAACATTGTTTTTTTAAAAACAATATAGCAAAAAAAAAAAAGTTGGCAAATGTAATTTACCAGGTACTAAATAAGAAGAATCACTATTTGATGAACATGAAGCAGACTTTGGCAATGGTCTAATACAAACTTTATTTTACATGATCAAATCAAAAGACATATATTAAATAGATTCAATGGTCCAAATGTGTACAGCCTTGTCCCCACCAACAGCTACAAGAGGGAGATGGAGGTGCCAAGATAACCCATAGGATGTTTTCAAGCTGGCATTCACATGAAGCTGAACAAACAAAAAAAAACAAAGAAATTCATTCAATATTAAAGTCTTTCATGTCTGGATAATTAAAAAACAACAACAAAAGATTCATTTAAAATTAAATTTGGTTCCATGTCTGATTACTTCAGAATTACAATATTCATTATCAATAGAGTTCTAAGTTTGAAACTGAATCAATGTTCTAAATGTGAAAGGCTTACTTGCTGGTGTCTTATGTTAAATACTTTCAATTGATGCCCTGGTTTACCACAGGTGGCCAGTAATAATTCATGACATCGTGACCACTGAAAGTTAATAGCCCCTTCATTGTGAGCCTGACGTCTTTCTATTGGTAAACTGAAACAATAGAAAACATGTGTCTCATTGGTTGATGTAGAAACATAAATGTTTTATATGAACAAAGTCCAAAGTTTTACCTACTTACTGTAAAAAAAATAAATAAGTACTTTTTACTTTTTTAAGATTAAAAAAAAAAAAAAAAAGAAGGTATTTTATGAATTTAAACTGGTCATAACTTATTACAAAAAGGGGGAAAAGATGTCTTTAAAGCTTTTTTTGTTGTGGATATGTTGGTACATAAAAAGTAGGCATACATTCTAATTATACAATTTTTTAGCTAAAATATAAACTACCTAGACAAGGATATGTTAAAGACCATCCACTCAGAGCCAGACACAGCACCAACTAACAGGTTATTGTGCCTTGACCAGTCAGCAGAAAGCAAAGGTCCTTGGCCACAGCTTAAACTAAATATAAGTTGATGATTGTGAAGAGAAAAAAATTTGATAGTTCCATCATTTTGTGCAACCATCAACTATGAAAAGAAAGAAAATAATGTTCAAATAAAAACATCCAAATAATTCAACATAAGAATTGGCTTAAGAAATGAATGCTGAAGTGTATAAAAATCAATGTTAAAAAATAACTATTTCTAACATAAAATTCATATTTTATATTTGACAAACTGAACAGTATGAAATGATCAAGAATATTATATTAAAATGGAATAATAGTAATAGCAAACCAAGATATAAGTACAAAGATATATTTTGTAAAATAGCTTATGAAAATAGTATACTGTAGTTAACAAACATTAAAACATTTGTAAACAGCCACATTCCTTACTTTGAAAGGCTCATCAGCATGCCAACAAACAGAGACACCAGGAGATGTTAAATGAAAGATGGTCTCCTGTTGTGGTTGATCAGAATTAAGAGACCAAATCCGACAAGTTAGATCATCTCCAGTACTAGCAAGCTGACTGCCCTCATTGGGATCAAAAGTGATAGCATTTACAAATCCTTTGTGCCCTTTAAGAATCTTATGAAAAGAATAGAAATAATAAAGAACATTTTCTTAAGCACAAGTTAACATATTATGTTAAAATTTCTCCAATGTTAATTGACACCACTTTATAAAATATATATATAGATGTATTGTAAGGTATAACCAAAAGTTATGTCTAAATGTTATTTTACAATTCAGACCTTCTCCACTGGAAAAACAATTAAACATCATGTATGGGTGTGGCTAAGTGATAAGCACTTGGCTTTTCAAATAGAAAGTGAGTTCCAATTGGATGAATAGTGCGATTTTAATCAAAATTTGTAAGACATTTTTAGGCATTCCACTTTTTAACAACTGTTTGGGAAAATTAAGGCAGCTGTACTAGCCACACTTAAGGATCAGTTGAACTCTGCTTAAACAACAACTGATTATTCACATTAGGTACAATGATCATGACACTTTCAATACACTTGAATTACGTCAGCCTATTGTTTGTGTAATTTGTAGCTTATCACCACTGAACTATAACTACAGCTTCAAAAAAAGAAAGAAAAAAGCACACGCTGCAACTAACTCCAATCAATCTATCACTTACTGTTTGAGAATTTTTCAAATTCATGTCTGTAGAAAATATTTTCAGAGTTCTGTCATCGGATGCAGCTGCAAAACTAATTTAGTAAAACTAATTTGAATGAAATCATGCACAAAAATCTATTTTGGACTTATTAGAGAACAAAACTAATATGTAGAAACAAATAATACTAGAGAGAGACAGCACTAAGAAGTTAGTTTTCTGAATGAAAATCTAAGCCAATAAACTCAGCAAAGATCTAGTATGAAATAAACAACAAGGTTAGTACTAAATACAATCTTTTTGCTGACTCAATATCAAAATATTTAATATGTACTCTTTCTTGCTTTTCGACCGAAAAAAAACAACCCACACACACCCAACTGCTTTCACATATTTCAGCCCATTTTTTTTATTACAATGATAAAACGATTAACTATTTTTTTTAGCATCACCATACAGCTTTTGAATTCAAGATATAGCACCTTAGTTTTACCTTTTTTTTTATTCTTTAGTCATATAGGAAATTTTAGATAACCCAAATATTTCTTTGGACCCTCAGTTTCAGGTCTACAAGTAGAGGCAAAAAATTAATTTTCTATAGGCTCCATTTTAATTCCCCTTCTCCACATTTATTTAGGCATTTTGTCCTCTAAAAGAAAGAAACATCAAGTGCATGCCTACAAAAGCAAGATTCGCATCAAGCACTGCTATTGAAATTTATGCATAAAAAGAGTTTAAATAGTGCTTAAAAAAAGAAAGAAATTTAAGTTTGTATTTTTCAAAAAAATGTGAATAAAAAAAAATAGTTCTGGTAAATTTAACCGCTCTTTCGATCATGAAAATTCTTAGTTGCTATAGGTAATAACAGGTTTAATTTTAGTATCTTTTCCTTCATGACCAATGGGAGAATTTGAGATTTTCAATAAAAACTTAATTCTTTCTCAATTATTGAGGTTTTAGTGATTTACTGCCATTGCTGTTAAGACTAAATCCCAGATCAGAGACCTATAAAAATATATAAATGTTGTTGAAAAAATATTAAAAGTTGAAAAGATATTTAAAAAAAAAAAGATATTCTCTTAGACTTCTTCAATGATACAATTAAAAATAATGAAATCGGGTTTCTTGGTTTCAAATGTTTTTTTATTAGTCCCTACTTGAGTCTCTTTTCGTAGCTATTTATAATCTCAGGTATAGAAATACAAGAATGTAGGTGTGTGTGCATTTTCTTCTTTCATAACTTCAATGTTTTAAAATCTGGGTAAATAATGTTGTTAGAAATCTGGGTAAATAATGTATGTCTGACATATATATATATTTACACTAACAGAAATGTAGCTCATTATGCTTCTTTGTATTTGTACACCTTTTAGATTATCAGCCTTGACAGGAAATTTTAGTTACCTCATTTTTTTTTCCACATCCACAAAAAAACAAAACAAAAAAAAACAGGAACCCAAAGTTTTTTTATTACTAATTTTAACTAAAGCTAACAAAAAAAATTAAATAAACAATTTTTAATTCTTTACAATACATACGTAAGATTCTTTGGCACACAATTCAAAGATGACTGAGGACTCCATGCTATTGCCAGGCAATAACTCTTACTGGAAAATTCTCTCAAAAGTTTATATTCAATGCCATTAGTAATCTCTGCATCTTCTTCCTAAATAAATTCAAAACAAGGAAACAAAAAAGAAAAAAAATAAAAGTGATAAATTTTATCAAGAAAGGGCAAAGTCATTATTGTTTAATATTTTTATGACATTGAAATTATGTTTTAAACCTTAAATGACATATGATACTTCACTAATGAATAATGAGGTTGTATATAAAGATAACATTGTTTAAAATATGAAAATTTATTTTTATGTGAAATTTAATTGCCTACAAAGTAGACACATCCGTTATTTTAAAATTTAATTAAGATTTACAAAAAATCTATATAGCATAGTAAAACAAGGAGATACATTGAAATTTTGTTAAACTTGTTCATGCCTAAATCACAATCCCAACATAGACAAGAAAAGACATATACGAGGCTATGGTATCTTTAACAAATAATGCAGGAGAACAATGTTTTTTTAAAGCTATATATATATTTCTTCAAGGTCATCCAGAAATGTAATTGTATCTTCTAATCCCTTTGAAAAATCATCCATCAATCCAGTGATGCCCAAAGTACGGCCTGCAGGCCGGACGTGGTTCCATCCCGCCTGCCAAAACGCCGGCAAAAAAGTTGAAAATTTATTTTTACCTTCGTTAGGGCTCTCATATTTTTTCTGATGGCTTGATACCATGCCCTTTAATGAGTGTGCATTTATGAGTTTGATTGGGCTCCATTAAATTTGACAGCCCAATGGAGCCCAATCAGCACCTTTTGAGGTCTGCAGTGGTGTTAAGCAGGGATGTGTGCTCGCACCCACTCTGTTTGGCATATTCTTCTCCTGTCTACTGCATTACGCATACAACGACATAAACGATGGTGTGTTTCTCCATACAAGATCCTCTGGAAAGCTATTCAATGTTTCAAGGCTGCGGGCTAAAACCAAGGTCAGGAGGTTACTCATCAGGGAACTCCTGTATGCTGATGATGCAGCTATTGTGGCTGATTCTGATACCCAGCTACAGTTCCTAGTTGACAAACTATCTGCTGCTTGCCAGAAGTTCGGCTTAAACATCAGTCAGGGCAAGACTAAGATACTTGTACAAAACACTAATGCTGCACCTCAAATAAGCATTAATGGCCAACCACTAGAGATCGTAGACAACTTTTGTTACCTTGGCTCCATCATATCCAACAACACTCTACTGGATAATGACATTAACAACAGGATAGCCAAGGCAATGGCCACCATGTCACGGTTGCATGTCACATATTGCTGACTAACAGCACTAAAGCTCTAGTTTACCGGACCTGTGTATTGAGCACCTTGCTATACGGAAGTGAAACATGGTAACATACTCATGGCAGGAAAAAAAGCTGAATGTCTTCAACCTCCGATGCCTAAGGCGGATCTTTAAAATAAGGTGGCAAGATAAGATAACCAACGAGGAAGTGTTACAAAGAGCAGGTTGCCAGGACATCCGCTCTGTTATCAGCAGCCGACGCCTTGGCTGGCTTGGCCACGTTCGTAGAATGCCAGTAGGTCGACTCCCACAGGATATTTTAACAACTATAATTTATAATAATTGTTAACTATAATTTGTTAATAACAGGAGAATCTAGAGATACATTCTGTTATAGTTTCAACTAAAACAAATAGTTAAACCTTTGATAGGAGGTACCTAAACACTGGCCTATAATCTGCCGTACTGAGATCAAGATTTCTTGATCTACAAAGTACAATAACTACAGTTACAGATCTTAGCTTTCGGGTAACCAATCCTAGAAAAAAAAAAAAGTAACACTTTCATCCCCCCTTCCTTTCTGCCCAAAAGTAAACATGCTTCAACTTGAGTAGAACACTAAAAGTTGGACAGCAGACCAGTGTATTGAATTGGTCAGATAGCTCTAGGCCTAGTCTAGTGTGTAGTCAATATGTCGACTAGTTGTTATAAAAGATGAAAAGACTGCCATATATATCTTGTGCGCAATACTAATAGGCTTGAGTCGTTTAGCAAACAAATAACACATCTGAAAGTCAAGGATAAATCTAAATCTACTTTAACAGTTACACAGGCCAAATGTGTCTTACCCCGCCCTGTAACGTACATTACAAAATAGCTGAATTTTATGTAAATAATGTTTTAACTGATATGCATTTTATCCCATATATGTATAGGCCTTTAAATAAATAAATAAATTATATATAAATTATATAAATATATATATGTATGTATGTGTGTCATGGTTCATACAACTTTTGTGAAAATGAATTCCAGACATTTATCTTAAGTTTTCCAGACTCGCTAACAGTAAAGTGGATGGCTACCTGAGTATGCGCTCTGGACTGCTGTATTCATGGTCTTGTGTTCAAACCCTGCCCATAACTAACCCCTGCCATCCTGTGTGAGGTTTGGACTAGGATGTAGTAATAATTTCAACTATGAAGGAACATACAAAACATGGAGAAAAAAAAGTTACTATTGTTGTAGCACCTAGACTTGGGCAACTTAATATATATATATATAGTTTAATAGATATCTAACTTAGTTGTAAAATCTTATTCTAAATCTCAAAACTAGTCCAATAGTTTTAGAAGATTTATAGTGGCTTAAACATTAGATACTAGTTAAAAAGTAAACACTTATTTAGACTAGATTAGGATACCTCAAGTATAAATTCAATTTCAATTGGAGGAGGAAAAAAAAAAGATCTAGAGTAACTGTACTGAAATTGAAATTCAATTTGTATTTGTGGCCTACTTAGGACTTAGGTCTAATTCACAATGTGTCAATATTGACTGTGTGATATCTAGATCTGAATCTTACTAGATGTATATGCTAAGTATGCTAGATCTAAATCTAGACCCAGACTAAATCTATAGTACTATAGTCATCTAAGTCATTTTAGTTTTTTGAGTTTGGACTCAAGTTCTATAGGCTAGAACTAGTAGGACTAGTATAGATTCTAGGCTTTTCTAGATTGGGGGGGGGGGAATCGCACATAGATCGAGATTTAATTTAGTAGTAAACCTAGTAATCTAAGTCATTATTGAGGCATAGATCTAGTCTTTCAGTTTAGACTCAAGAACTATATCTATATTATATGTTGACAAGATATAATATATTTATGTAATTTGTTTTCTTTATTTAACTGGGGGGGGGGGGGAAATCGCACATTGATCGAGACTAAATCTAGTACTAGCTACTAGTAATAGGCTTGACCTAGATCTAGTAATCTAAGTCGCGAATAGATCAAGGCTTAATCTAGAATCTAGTAGTAGACCTAGTAATCTAAGTCATTCTTGAGGCCTAGTCTTTTAGTTTAGACTCAAGATTTATATTCTATGTTGACAGGATATAGGCCTAATATATTTATTTAATTTTTTTTTAACCCGTGGGAGGGGGGGGGAAGCGCACAGATTCGAGACTAAATCTAGTACTACTAGTAGTAGACCTAAATCTGAACTAGAAATCTAAGTTACTCTTATGGCCTAATCTTTCAGATATATATAACATTTGTTTTCTTTATTTTAAAAAAAATAAGGTGGGAGGACTTTCGCGCATGTATAAATAAATTAAATCTAGGCCAAAAACTAAATACTAAAATTTGATCGCCCATCTAGATAGATAATATGAACTTACATTGTCGGTCATAATAGTCAGTCTAGTCTAGGCCTAGATCTATTGTTAAATTTGATTCAAGTCTACAGTACACCCTCTAGAATTGACCGGCATTTCACAGACAAAGCTGTGATGCCGTGATTGTGCGTTCTTTCCTCCATAACAATAGATCTAGTGGGCATAATGGAAGCCTCATGCCCAACTAGATCTAGCCGCATAGCGTTTTACCGGTTATGGCGCCTGAATGACATCGGATTTTTTAAATTTTTTTTTTTTCAAATTCCAGACTTTTTCCAGACATTTAACAAAATTGACTAGAAAAGTAGCTATTTTCCTGACCTTTTGAAGTCTGAAATCTTAATTTTGAAATTCCAGACTTTTTCCAGACTGCGTATGAACCCTGTGTGTGTGCGTGCGTGTGTGTTTGTGTAGTTTACACAAGCTTTTTTTTTAATCTTGCAGAAACCTTTGAAAAACATCATCTGTATGTGAATGTATCATCGGCAATGTGTTGACGCTTGTCATTACTATAAAGGAAATATCATTGATAATTTAAACTTTAAACCCATCCTTAAACAGTTCTTGGCACTTTTTGAAAACATTCGTATACCCCGGTAGTTATTTGAACCATTCAGGAACTTCATTGATGTACTCTGCAAAATTAAAAATGTTTGTGAATGTAAGCTTTTGTAAAAATAGAGGAGCAACAGCAATGGAAATATAAGAAGATAAAGCCATTCTCCTCTTGTTTGCCTACCATCATGTGACTTTGGTTAAAGTAGGTCAGAAATCCAGAACTACCTCATTGAGTTTGAGTTAAATTAGTTTAAGACAACTAGTCCTAGAAATTGAGTTAATTCAGTTAAATTAGTTTAAGACAAGTTAAAAAAAAAGTAACAAGTTAAATTTTATCTTTTTTTTTTAAATACATGTAATAATTATCATAAAATATGATCATGTATTAATAATTAAGTTAATCAGTTAATCTTTAGTTAGTATTCCACGTCCACCTTTACTGATTTTTTTAGATTACTAGATAGATCTAGACTTAATTTTAGTTTTAAAAGTGTCTAAGAAAAGACTGCAATTAGTTAGTGATATAAGTAAATGTCACCTGTAAAGCTTACCGAAAATCTGCAAGAGTATACAGAGATGCCTGAAGATGTGCCGACTGCCAACAATTGGCAAGACCATTCGAAAGGTGAAAATTCTATACACACAACGGTATCTGGAATGGGTATTGTATAAGTGGCACCAGACTCATTTTTCATTTTCCTAAGTAACGCTAGTAAAACGATAAACTTGACCCTACACTGGTTCTAATCTAGTAGAGGCTTCTGTATTTAGACTAGAGTCTAGGCCTGGATAATCCTTTCAAAATTAGTGCGGTGTGATGTAAACATTGAGAGATGTTAAGTAAAACACTTCCGGAATCTTTTTTTTTTTTATTTATGATTTCAAGCTAGGCCTAGTCTAATTACCAAAAGCTATTACTCTAAAAAATCTTTTGTATACAGACGCTCCTTCAAAAACAATATTAGATCTAGATCCGCGTGATAACATTGTCTATGAATTAAGGTCTAAAGATTATAGAAAATATTCTAGATCATTGGATTTCCTGGCTGATTAGACAATCTGCCCCATGCTCCAATGGCATATGATATAAAGAGCGAGTGATCCAGTTCACATCAAATCAAACATAATGAAATATTTTATAATGCAAATTTGTTTGTGATTGACATGTGAAGTGCGTAAGGCGTTATTGTATCTATTTTCTCTTTTGAAGTAACGTCTATAATCTATAAGATAAGATTAGTTGAAATAGATTTATTTTTAATGATGTGGAAGCATAGTTTTTCATTTTGTTGTTGCTTTATTGACTCAAGTTAATTACACCATTTCCTGTTTACGTTTCTATGGACCAAGCAAAATGGCTGTCACTACTGTCAGAAAATATAACATTGCTCTTTATGGTCTTATCAATGAAGTTAATTTTATTAAAGCAAAGTCATGTGCAGAAGTAAGAAAAGTCGCATAAAACAAAATTAAATATTTAAAGGATATTTTTATTACAGCCTGGTGTAGATTTCAATGAATATTAGTTTGATTATATATAACAATATTATTATAATAATAATTACATAATAATTAATAAAAAATAAGAATTTAATATACTCAGATCTACTCATTCTAGGCCCCTATTATTATTATATATCGAATTTACTAATTAATAATAATATGAATAACTATAATACTATATAATATATAACTAATTCATAACTTTAGTAAAAGTAAATAGTAATGGATTGATTATAAAAATATGTCAAAATTAAATTATAATAATAATTTATATTCAATCATCTGACTAAGTGAACGGATATAATTAAATTAATTTTTTTTTTATTAGTAGTAATAAATAATAATATGACAATATCTATTACTAGTATTTATTTAGGAAATATAGATCTAATGAAAATCTAGTAAGTAAAAGTTTGTAATACTTTTATTACTTAAATATATTTCACTGTCAGCATTAGTTAGTAGTTCTGTCAGAACTTTCACTTTTGGCTTTAAATTGACACAGTTTGTGTAATCTTTTCCTAAGCCTAAGAAGAATTGTATATTATATAAGTTATAACTAAGGTTACTTCTGCATTTGTATGTTGTCATCATATAAAATTTAATAGGGGTGGGGGTTATGTTTAGAAAAGAATTATGGCACTCCAGCGTAAACTTATTAAGTTAAACTTAAATAAAAAGAAGCACTCACTAAAGACAAAAGTATGTTAAAGACCAGCACATATTCTTTTTTTTTTATTTTACATGTTTCTTCAAAATTGAGGATTATTACATTCTATCGCCCTTTAAAACATCAACAAGACTTCAATGGGATGGCAGCGAGCAGTGTTCCTGGGACCATTGAGACAATAGTCCAGAGCACATATCACATGATCAGGCTTCCACCCAGTTTGCTTTTAATGGAATGTTAGAAAGCAACTGCCATCCAAAAGAATGTTGCGCATTTTTTTAAAGGTCAAATGATTAAAAAGCTAACTTTTAAAAAAGGCAAGATGGTGAAATGTGCTCATAAACAATGCACACAATAGCTACACCTATCAGATATGTAGGTCACAAATGGGTATTTAAAGATTTTTTTTCCCATATTATTTTAGATCTAATTATTATAATTTACTAGATCTTTAAAAAAATTGTACTAACAGAAAATATATTGTAATGTATTGAAACTCTCTTTATTACATTCAAACTACAAAGGATCTGCACAGAAAACAACCAGAGTCATTTCCTACTCCTGTCATACTTGGAATGCTGCAATGTGATTGGGACATTTTCATTGAGAACAAACGAAAGGTATTGATAACATTTTGTATTTACATCTATAACTATGGTATAAGTAGCAGTTTTAACAAATTTAATGAGAATCAATTAAAGAAATATCCTAATAACATTGTGTTGGTAATTAATTTTTTTGTAAATTGCGTATTTGGGTGCCAATAATAGTTAGTAATAAAAAAAATCAGACACCACTGGCATCATAAACTAAATTTGTCTCTGACATTTTTTAGTTTTTGACTTACCAGTATTTAATAACAAATCAAGGTTTGAGTTCAAATTAAAAATGCAAGTGGAAGAATTATAATTCAAATTCCTTTAAGGTACATTACTAAGTCTTTTAAGATTGAAAAAGATACTATAATGGTAGAACCTATAAATGACTGGGCTAGTGACACAATGCAACATTCATGCTTATAAATCAGATATTCAGCAGCTTACAGGTCTTGAAATCAGAGGGATTCCAGTTCGTTTGGTCTCTTTGGTTGAAACATTTTTTTAGCCGAAGCAGACAGGTGTAAATTAGAAGTGGAACTGGTCCTCACCAGATTACTCTGGGAGCCTGGAAATCAATGCATTGGTATCCAAGTCATGATATGGGAATTAAACAAATTGGTAGCCTAGCAGTTTAAACAAATTACCACACCGTTCCATGAGGAAAACTGTCAGGGACTGCAATTTACACACATTGGCATTTCTCCCATGGAACTGGTGGTCAGATAATAAGAATTAAGTTCCCATGGGTATCAACCTCCACAATATTTTACACAAATTAAAAAAAATTAAAAAGTATTGTTCAGTTAGTGAATTTGAGTCAAAGAACTCATGCATATTCTATGTAGTAATAGCATCATATATCTATGTGACACTGAAAAAGTATAATATGTGTTCCTGTGTATAGATTGTAATAATAATCTAAAACTATTTAAATAGTAAATAATTTTTACACTTACTAAAGTTTTTTTAAGAGAAAAACTTAGCGAGCACCTTAAATTGATTAAGATTTGTGCAAAAATTTTGTCATCATTTTATGTTTATTCCTAAACTTTATTCCATATTAGGAACTGCGTGGTGAAGCCTGGGGATTCAGTGACAAAGCTATTGCTTTTGTTAATGATGCATTAATTGGTGGTCCAGATGACTTTATCACATGGGCAGAAGACAATCACAACTATGAAGAATTCCGCCCAGAGCCATTATACTTCACCTTGACAGAAGAAGCCTATAAAAAAAAGTTAAATTGTCAGGGTCATGATCATGTGTTTATGGATATCGCTATCAATGATGAATTCATTGGGGGTTTAGTGATTGAGGTAAATGAGATGTAATTTCATTTTATAGTTTTTCTTCATAAAATGGTAAAATTAAATTTTTGTCAGAATTACTTACTTTATCTTGTATACACAAAGGGCCATAACCACACCCCTCCACCAAACTTTTTTGAAGTAGCTTTCTTGATATGCTCTCATGTCATACCAGTATCCTCAACTTTGCTGACAACTGACCACCTCTAGATTTTTTTAACCCTGCCTACTTTCCCTGGGCATTGCTCTCAAGTGCCTGCAATGCAATATTAGCAAGGTGTATTCTATCCAGCTCCATTTTCGCTTTCTAATGTCTTTGGGTATGGGTTTCTGCTTGCTACTCTCCCACAAGTTGACAGATTGTTTTTTCAGCATTTCTCTTTATGGGAGAGAAGACAGGTGTCACCAGTGAAATCCAAGTATTTCAGGTGTTGAGTCCACTGTAAACTGTTTTTTTTTAATCTTTCTCATGACCATCAACTTATTAAGGGTGACAGCAAGCATAATTTTCTTGTCCCTTCTTGTTTTGACTGGAATCGACTAGGTAAGTTTACTGTTTGTATCACTTGGAACAATGTTCTATCATTTGATGGTGTTGGTGAGCCTCGGTGAATGCCCCTAATAGTTCATCAACGTCCAAATTACATTTCTATCAATGCTGTACAAAGGGAACTGCTATTCAATGAATTGCTTTGTGATGATATATAGGCCTAATGTATCATTATGGTCAATGAATGATTTGTCTTCATTTAAACCAGCCCTTTTGGTCATAATTTTCTATTACTCTAGTTAAAACTATATTGAGAGTGGACAGCAAGTTAACTTGTTCATGAATATTTCCCAGTAGCAGATGTAACAGTTCAGCTGATGTTTTGGTGTTCTAAGTGCCTTTGCCAGTATACCTTCTGAGCCTTTCCACTCTTTGCTATTTTGATGGCCTTGATAATTTCTACTTTCTGGGGTGGGGAATGGGACATTATCAACTTTTTATCTTTCTCTCTGTCCAAATTCATTGGTGATGACCTTTCATTGTTTATCTTTCACCGGCTGGCTTGTTAGTGTTGGTACCGGTATTAGTTTTTTCATACAACCTTTTCATGTCATTTTGTTTTTATTGCATTTCATTAGAGAAGGATTTTTTGTCTTTTCTTACATTCTTTGTTAAAGACTTGTTTGCTTCCCCATACTGGTACTTATTTCTTAGATTTGCTTTTTCTTCTCTTTAAGCTTGTCCTTGTTCCATATGCTAGGACAAATTTTTATAAATGCTCCTTCTTTCCTAGTGCTATTAGAGCATGGAATGGTTTACTTGTGTCAACCAGGAAAACCAATGACTTTGGCAGAATTTAAGCCATTAATTGCCATGCATGACTAGATTGATATAAGGACTCATGTAGGACGTAATTATCTTCTTTTTTTTTTAAGTAGTCTATTATTTCATAATATAAGATCTTTTCATTCTTTGGCCCATGTCTCTTGAAGATTAAAATTAAATTAAAAAAAAAAGATGAGATTTAAAAAAAATGAAATTTAATATTTTACAGTTATATTCTGACATTGCTCCAAAAACATGTGCCAATTTCTTACTGTTATGTTCTGGTGAAAAAGAAGAATCAATAGAGACTGGATACAAATTATGCTATGAAAATTCAATATTTCACAGAATAGTTAAGAATGGCTGGATCCAAGGAGGAGGTTTTGTATTCCTTTATTATTTCTAAGTTAATTGTGTTTAGCAAGATGTATTTTTTTTTTACTTGTAAGTTTCAGAGATTCTTAAGAAAGGAAAATTATAAATCTGTATATATATATATATATATATAACTTCTCACAGTTGTGATGTACAAACATATATATACCCGGTATGTAATGACAGTTTGTACATCACAACTGTGAGAAGTTAAGGTTGCCCTATAGTTTTTTTTTTTCATTTCGCTGTCATGTTCTAATCAGATCTTCAATTCCTTCTGTTTCAATGTCTATTTGCTCATGTTCTTTTATGTTCCATCTCTTGTTTTATTCCAATAGTTTGGTTCATTGCAGTTCTAGCTAAATCTTTGTTTCTTTTTCAAATGCTCATTGGACATTTATTTCTCAGTTAATGAAGTTTATAAGCATATTTAGTTCTTTTTTCCATTTGAACACAGCATGTTAAAACATCCTATTTGTAAAATGTTTGCATTATTCGATCTGCAGGTTATTAGGACCTGATAAAAACATCCCAATGTGGTACAGATTAACATTAAAGAAAATTAAGTTTGCATATATGATGATCTTTTTTTCTTATCTTATAAATTATATATATTCCTTCAAAATAGGAGATAATTACATCCTACATAATAAATACTTCACAATTATGTTCTACTTAAAATTTTCAATTCATTTCAGACATTTATCATGGCAGAGGCAATGGTGGAGAATCTGTATTTGGACCAGTATTTGAAGGTATTTGTTGATGTTTTATTGTACAAAGAACTAAATAGAGAGTCTTGTGGAAAAAATGACACTTACACTAAACAATGAAGCATGGTTTTGCAATTCATCAGCAACAATCAATGTACCTTACAATATACATCTTAATGGTTTGGACAACAAGTCTAACCTTTATAAATTGTCATGATGTAGTACATTCTGAAATCTTATAAAGTACAATAATGTATTGCTAAAATTTATATACATGTACCATTATCGGTATTTAAAGTTTATATTGAACCTCACTAAGTATTATAAACTCACAAACATAACATTATTTTATAATTTGTTTTTTTTACAATTGAAAACCAGATTTAGTGCTTTTATCTTATGTCCTTAAAATATTTTTTTTTTATTTAATTCATAAAATGAGAAAACTATTTTGGTTAAGTGATCCTTGAGTAGAATTAACTAATAAACAAATTTTCAAGATTTTGATAGAATTTCAGGTATAGTTAGTAAATGTTATCAATGAACACATTGGCAGTGTCACATGAAAGGAGAGATAAATTAGAACTTTTAGACTCTAATTGGATGAGCCTTAAATATCAGTGAGAAAAAGCTTACAAATTAATAATTTTTGCTACCTATGTATTTTTTTTTTGCATCTTCTATATATTTGGATTTTAAAATGCTTTGAAATGTATTCATCTCTTGTAATTTATATTTGCAAAAGTACTTAATAAATAGTTTTCTAAGTAGCATATAATCATATCTTGGAAATAAATAATTTACTAATAGATTTTGCTTTTCATAGATGAAAATTTTATCATTAAGCACAATGAGCGTGGAATAGTAGGAATGGCCAACAAAGGAAGACACACAAATGGATCTCAGTTCTATATCACACTTCAACCATGTCCATGGATGGACACCAAATATGTAGCATTTGGGTTAGTATACAATTAATATTTGTAAGGAGCTGTAAGTAAATAAAAAAAAACAGGTTCACTCCAGGAGCATTAAAACTGTTTAAGAATTGCAAGTAGCCATACTAGATTGTTTTTCTTTTAGTTTGACTCTACATTTATTATTATTTTTTTTTGTAAGTAAACTGTACCAAAATAATCAACTTTAACAATGTAATGAAGTTTCCTAAACATCCATACACTCAATATGTAAATAAAATATTGATACTGGTACCAAAATATTTGTTACCAGAAAGAAGGTAATAAGTCAACTTTCTTGTATTGGTACTCTCCTTCACTGTAATTTTACTTCTTCTGGTGTTGTATGATTCTTTCCTAAATATTAGTAATAACATATATGGTAGCATTTTGTTCTGTTGTCATGGTTTAATTAAATTTAATTAAATATGGATGTATGAAGAAAAAGAGCTGTAAGAAAAATGGGAGTGGCATGGATGAGAAAAATGATAATAGCAGAGAGGTGAGAAACAGATGGACATAATTAAGTACAGAGAGAAATAATCAGTTAAGGGAAAGATAACTGAAAAAAAACTTATTTTGAGGAAGTATTTGGTCATGTCTGCTGCTGCACATATACTGAGACTGGTTGTAAATGATTCCATGAAATTTGGGTTAGGAAAAGGTCCATTTTCTGCAAGCTACAGAACTCTCTAAAAATATCTGAGGGGGAGAGGTAAGTGGCAGACTGTCACTGGGTATGTGCTATGAAATTTTAACATTGTCATATTAAGTATGAAGAATACTGCAAGGCTTCAAAGTTATGATTTTGTAATTGTAAAAATAAAAGTATAAATTATTTAATTGTACAAAATTTCTTGCCTTTTTTAATTACAGAAAAGTGATTGAAGGAACAGAAGTTCTAAAAAAAATGGAAGAGCAAGAGACTATGAATGAACGACCAAATGCTGAAATTAAAATAATAAAATGTGGAGTTATTCATTATGAATTTTAATGCATATATTTTAAAGACACCATAAGATCATGTAAATACATCATCTTTTTAGATCAATCCTGTGATCATCTTAAAAAGATGCCAACTGAACTTTTCCAAAACACTTTGTACAAAGTTGATAAATTGAAACAATACTTTTCACTTAACTATACATTAAACTAATGGATAAGATTTTAAAATATTTTTTGATAATAGTCTAAAAAAATGTTTTTATTTACTTCAATTAAAAAAGCAGGATGGGGGAGGAAGTAAATTATTTGTGAATGTCATGATGCCAACAGAATTTTATGCTTAAAATATTTGTAAATTTAAGTAATGTTTGAACTTTCAAAAATCTGCAACTTACCTGTACCACTTAATTTTTTTGGTTTTAAAAATAAAAACTGTATTACCAGTTTTGTTATTTGTTTGTATATAGCATAATAATATATATATAGCATAATAAAAACATTCTGTTCTCTTAAAACTTGTAAATTTATGTTTTACAATTTTAGCTTTATTGTGTGTGCAATTATTGGATTTGAAATATTCAAAAATAATAAATTCATTACTTTGAAGTCAAATACCAATAGCAAAGGTAATATTTTGTCTGAGCCGTCAAAGTCCCAAGGGTAAAATGATTTCATCTTGGTTATATTATCACTGTGATTGACTCTTTTTATTGTCTGTGGGCTTCATGTCACAACATATCTATATTGTGGATGGAGATGCTTATCATATTACCATTTTTTATTTTCTGGAAGGTAACATGTCAGAACACATCAATTTTGTAGGTTAATGAATTTTGGTAAATACTGTGTTGCCTTTATTTTCAATTAAATCTGATAGTCTTTTCAAATTTTTGTTTCAGTTCAATATTATCAATTTATTTATATCTTATTTATTCATGTACCTCCAGTATCTACAAGGATGAATCATATGATATTTATAAAATAACACTGACTGACTGATTCATGTATGTATTAACAGATCACATCATCTGTCATACAGATTCACATAAAAATTCGTACACAGGTTCCTTTTACCTGTTAGGTGCTTGCTAAGAGATGGTTTTGACAGATTCACAACATTACCACTGCAATTCATGCAAAAACCACAAGCTTTCTATCAAACTTTTTGTTTTTTATTATTGGTATTTCCCCAAAAGACTGCTGTCTATATTTCAATCATAAAAAAAGAAATAGCACACTTATTCTGTATTTTAAAGCAAATTCCTACTTTTTCCTTTAAGTCAACCTCTTTTTAATATGCTTTAAATCATTGTAATAAAAAAGGGCTGAAAGTGTGAAAGTATGGTGTGTGTGTGTGTTGGGGGGGGGGGTGAAAGTACAATGACACCTGCAGATGCCCAAAAAAACATGCTATGTATTATGCAATCGTCTGCAAATAATCTGACCTTTGTTCCTGAACTAATGCAATTTGGTAAGTCGTTTATGTATTTATGTAAATTAGAAATAGTAGTGGACCTAAGACTAATTTAAGACTGTTCCTTGAGGTACACCTGAGTTTACTATTATTGGTGTTGAATTAGAGCCATATTAATTATTTCAGTTTGTTCTCTCCCTGCCACATATATATATATATATATATATATATATATATATATATACTTTTCTTGTATTTTAAATTTTAACGTTCCATGGTTATATGCTTTACTTTAGGTAATCAACTACTGAGTACTGGCACTTTTTTTTTTTTTACAAAATAATACTATATAGAGTCTATATATATATATTATTTATTATATACTATATTGACTTATATTATAATATAGTCTAGATCTATATATGCGGCCCTCCATTCCAAATTTTTTTAAAAATGCATAGCCCTCGATAGAAAACTCGAAGCTGGCTTTCCATTTGTAGATCTAGATCTATAGATCTAGACTCTAGAACTAGAAATCTAGTTCCATGGGCTAGATCAAAATATGCTAGATCTAGATCTAATCTAGAACTAGAATCTAGATCTATGTTTAGTTTAGAGTGATGAATCAATAATAATGTTAAGTGAATCACTCAGTATAGCAGTCTACTTAGGCGATATGGATATCGGAAATGGCGGCATTTGTTTGTTTTATTTTGACCTGTCCAGAGTAGCCAGACTGTACAGAGTCTACTAGACTAGATCTAGATCTATATATAGGTATTATAAGAGTTAGAGCGTAGTTTGCACTAGTCTACTGCCACTACTTTATTATTTTAGATATAATAGATTGTATTCAGACTTACAAGATAAGATAAGATAGATAGATAATAGACCTAGTAATTTTATTGATCCAATCTAATGCCTACTAATGGAAATTCAGTTTGATTACAACTTCAAGAACTTGACAACGTCAGCGTAACTACTATAGGAAAGTGCGAACCTCGAAAGGATTAAGGCCGCAAGCAGCAATTTTCACGTTTGAATTTTTATAGCGCCGTAACGGTCTGACCTATGAAAAAACTGATGGTATATCTGAATTCCTAGTCCTTTTTTCTATAAAAATAGATCTGATTTAATGTATCAATAGGGTTAGTTAAAATTAAATATGAGGTCAAAGAGGAGTAGGGTGGGTATCGCCAAGCGTACTTTTCCTCGAGCGGATTTCTCCCCCTTGTTAGTAAGCTCGATCAGGCTGTTGGAAGGCTCGAAACTATCAAACAAAATATATTTAAAACATGTTTTAATGTTTAATTTTCACTACAAAGTCATTTTGTTTTACTCTAGCACAAGAACATAAGCTATTGCCACCTTTCCCAC
The DNA here is from genome assembly GCA_021533235.1 of Biomphalaria straminea. NCBI lineage: Eukaryota > Metazoa > Mollusca > Gastropoda > Planorbidae > Biomphalaria > Biomphalaria straminea. The sequence goes on from JADKLZ010005243.1 coordinate 20,762,584, forward strand.
GTTCTACAACTTCTTTCACGTCTTGTTACTGACATCAACCAAGGTCGCCAGTGTTACCTGCAGAGTCGTAAAAAGCCTCTATTGGGAGAATGATTTAGAAGGGCGGGGGGAAGTGAAGGAGGAGTAATAGGTGACCTCATACTCTTTCCCGCTCAGAGCGTATCTAGTATTCCACTATTCTACCATGCTCGGCGGACTTGGGGGAAATAGGGGTGGGGGGGTCCATTCCTATTGATTATAACATTCTTTTGAGACCCAAGCTAAGAGTAAGTGATGTAACAGGCTTGAAATCAGCCCTGATCCATACATACATTTGATCAATAATTATATGGTCTTCCATTCTCTCTCATGATTTAGAATATATAGTTATTGCTAGTGGACATTTTTTTTAAAATGTATAACATAACTATCTTAAAGCTTCTGGTACTATTGGTATTAATTAGAGATATTAAAAACAAAATTAAAAAAAAACAAATTTATAAAATATATACATATTTATTTACTACATTTTTTTTTAATTTTTAAAATTTTATTTATTGAAATATAAAATATAACTAACAGTATTTACAATAAATTAATTAATAAACTATTTACAAAGATGATGTACACATTTGAATATAACAGATTTTAAAATACACAAAAGATATGTACAGATTAATTTGTAAAATTTATGTTACATCTCTTTACATTTCATAATGCGTATATACATTTTGTACATTAAAGTTGTATACATAGCAGAATGTAGGGAACCTCTAAATTCAATGTAACTATGCAAGACCAGAGCAACACCAGCTGCACACAAATTTAAAAGTTTTCAACTCTTCAGCTGTCAAATCTTTGGCATTATGAGTGCAGATGGTGTGCCACCAAGAGTCACAAGTGTCACAAAGAATCTAGAGGTCCCCACGGTCCCTTGTATTACACCCCAAGCAGTTTTCATTCTTGAAAATGCTCACACCGTCGACCATCACATTACCCTCCTTTACCAATTCTATGTCCATTTCTTTTATTGTCAATGGATCCTCATTTTCTTCTATGCAACAGTCTTTGCCTACAGTTGTTCGTCTGACCTGCTTTGGTTGTTTCACTTGTCTTTTTCTTGGCTCCGTTGTTTTTTTTATTTCTTTAGGGATTTTCTTTTGCTCAGTCAACATTGTTCTTTTCTCTTTCTTTTCTTCTTCCTTTTTCTTGTTTTCTTCTTCTCGTTTCTTTCTCTTTTCCTCTTGATTTATCTTGTTTTCATTTTTCTTTCTTTGTTTTTCATCTTTTTTATCGATTCTCCTTTTTAGAACTATACAAAAACAATGTTAATGAAAAATTCGAACAACATTCACATACAAACATACATGCACATTCACAACCAGCGCTTTATGAATTTGACTTCTATGCACTTCTCGATGACAGCTGATCTCGTAACACTCTGATCGAAAGTGGGACAAAGGAGTTTTTAAATCGTTCAGATCTTATGTAACAGTTGTTTAATGGGTGAAGGTTGTCTTTAAGAATTGTGAGTGATTTGGAAATGCATCTTTCTTGGAAAAGCTCTTCAAGACTTCAAGAGATGGTAGCTGTGCTTGAGTAATATACGATGCTTTTTTAACAAGAATCTCTACTTCTAAGCTAGGCCGCTAGGGCTAGGGCAGCCTAGTACTAGAATATAATTCTGTAACTAGATCTATGGGAGAGAACCAATAGCGAACGCTTTTACTTTTGTGATAGTTTTTAGTTTAGAATTTATAACTCCGCAATGGGCAATGGTTAAACTTATTTAAAAAATTAAAACATCTGCGGAATCCTCAGCTATTGGGCGATAAAACTAAATTTAACTCTTTTCTCTATATCAGCTATTAAATTTATAATTTAAGTCAACGTGAGGTATGGTCGGACCTAATCAGCAATTTTTGCGGGAGTCATAAGGAGCGAAAGGCCGTAAAAAATAGCGAAATACAAATAGCATGTTAAAGTATAGGAAATTAAGCTTCAATTAGTTCTATCATCTAACTTCTTACATGAAACATTATAACCATTGCCCTCCTTGTGGCATTAGGCCTAAATTTGTTTTCACTTTTCTCGTGCTCCACATCTCCTTTCTCTGCTTGAAACTTGCGATTAAATATTTTTTTTAAAGAAAGAAACAACAAAATTCTATCTCGCCTCCTCCCTATAGGCAAGTCCACGTCGTTTTACTCTCCATTTCATAAACTTTCGTTACTGCGACTATATTTTTTAGGAACACGTGTTCAGTGCACTATATCACCATCAACTCGATCTCCGCTCCCCCTTCCACACAAGCGTGCGATGATTGACCCAAAGGCAGCCCGAATACGATGGATTGATGATGTTTGGAGGCAGATCTACATGCAACAGCTTGGGGGTTGTTCGTAAATGACGTCACGCAAAAATGACCTTTTTTTTGACCCCCTCCCCCCTTGTCACAAATTCTCAGACCCCCTCCCTCCCCCCTCTGCGTTACACGTTACAAAATAAAAAAAAAATTATTTCAAATTATTTATTTCTCATCAATTTTTTTCCCAAAGAGGTTTCATGTGCTCATCGATAGTATACACTGGAAGATTTTTTTCTTCTGCTTGAGGAGCTGACTCGAAAATTAAATTGTCTTCAATGAGATCTTCATCTATCCATTCCACACTCATTTCCTCACCTGCGTTTCCCAAAACTACAAGAACTTCGTTGTCTTTTTTTACTTCATCTACTACATGCTTGAATTGATACAAAGAGTCGTAGACATCGTAGTAACACTGAACTCTAGATCTAACACAGACTACAGAGTGTAACACTAACAGAGTAACAGTAGGCACTGTGGACACTGGGCAGTATTCTATCCACTGATAGGTGTGGGGGGCTCTGACTCTGGTGTGGTCGATGTTGCTTGGAGATCTGGCAGCTGTTGGCAACCGCAGGTCTACGTTGATAAGGAGTTATCAATAACAAGGTTGTATGTCCCTAAGACAAGATACCCTCACGAATTAAACTCAACATCGGAGGACACTGAATTTTAGCGGGCCTATATTAAAATGTTTTTTGTTGGACAGGTGAGATAGAAAGTTAAGAGACATTCCCACTTATTACATACTGGAAATGTCAGGTGTCAAATCATATTTATTGTTCTTGTGTTCTTCGTCTACCGTATAAATAGGGACCTAAAAGAATATGTCTCTGTCGAGTTTGTGTGACTCTCTTAAGACTTAAGTTGTGTGTATCCTATGTGGGAAAAGGGGTAGGTGTGAATTGTTATTATGCTTGCTATTATTAGTGCTAGTGCAGCTTCTATTGTGCCATTGGTCACCTGTCTGAGCAGCAAATAATTAAAACTTAACCATAGAGAAGCTAGTAGAGTTGTTTCCAGTGAGAGCCAGTAATTTTGTCTTGACAAGGGGATAAAAATCATATTTTATAAGAATTAGTTTCTGGGTGTACAAGAAAATAATTGTTAAATTACAAAATTTATGTTTCTCACGATAAGGTGGGAAAACTCATATGAACTTAAGTTTGCAAACTTCATATCGTCACGGTACTAATAAAATGCACTTATGTCTGAGTACTGAATCATTGAGATTGGACATAGTGCACTCAGCATGCTCTAATCATAAAAGAGGGACTATACAAAAGAAAATTGAAAAAAAAAAGTGCAAACAGTACATTTAATATTTTTTATGCTTTACTCAAATTATCAGGATTCCGGCATAAAATTTGAGTTCCAATCAACCTTTTTTCTTCAATAAGGACAAAGAAGGAAGAAAAATAAATAAGAGGATTTGAACATTTAAGCAGAACTTAAATTTGTGTGAGTTTTAATAATCTAGATTTTCACTCAATTAGTCCAGTATCTTCAGGCTAGATTAAACTATGTTTTGTGATAAGTTGCTTAATATGCATACTTTATATTTTCTTCTTTTACATTAGTAAACTTTTGAGTAAATATTTCCTTTGATTCTTTATGTTTCCTTCAATATTTCTAGTTACATGGATCTTGCCCATTCTATGCAAAACTGGTTACGAAATTCCTACAGTATTAAAGTCTCCTCTGAATGGTTAACTGCTTGCTTGGAATGGATTGAACAAGAAAATAAGGTATGACTTAAGATAATTTTGCTCATAAATGCACATAAATACACTTGTGGTCCTATTTTATCTAATTAAAATTATCTAATTAAAAATTGTTGTTATGTCCTACTCAATTTGAATGATATTGTGTAATTTTGAATATCTAAATACTTTAATTATTAAATTAATGAGATTTTCTAGTGCATTAAAACTATTGGATATAAGGGGTTCCTTTATTACTCATTAGGCTCATTGCTCAATAACAATAAAGTAATACTAGATTAAATTCAACTTCAACTCCAGATATCCATAGAAATACAAATACCGTAATATTTTAATATCCCAAGAGCACAAATAATGACATCAACTCTCAATAAATATTAATATACAAACACCAGTCCAGGAAGCGACCATCTAATCTTCCTAGACCGGGAACAAGATCTCACTACACACTCTCTCGCACATTCAGTGAAGACTAAACTATTCAGTTCATAACACATGCAAGACTATACACATTCATAACCTGGGCCTGGAAGTACATAACAAAGGGATATAACTATCAAATCAAAGTAACAAATATTCCTTCTTGCCATACCTCCCCCTGACAGGTAATTCTGATTTTAGCTAAACTATCCTTCTCTCATTGAATGCAAGCCTTAAATTACAATTTTCTTGTCTGTCACTGGCTGAGTATTATTTTTGGCTACAATAAACCTTTAGTGATGAGGTTATTAAAAAATCAAGCAGAACATTAGGGTTTATTAAAAGAAATTTTTACAAAAAAAAAACATAAAACTAAAATGTTAAGCTTTGGTTAGGCCAATATTAGAAAATATATTCTCTGTTTGGGATTCCTCAAATCAAGAAAACTAGAACAAATACTGAGTAGAACAGTGAGATTTATAACAAATGAATATTCACATTTGATAAGAGTAATAACACAATTCTTTTGTTCAGTTAGATGTTATGTTTTGAATAAGATGTCCGTTCACTGTGATCCCTTAACGTGGTAGACCACTTCACATATCTGGGTAGCATAGTGTCAAATGACGCCTCACTTTCAAGGGAAGTTGATAACCATCTGGCCAGGGCCAGTAGCGCTTTTGGACGCCTTCAGGCGATAGTTTGGAAGAACAAATCTCTCCGCCTACCTACAAAAATAAATGTCTGCCAGGCGGTGGTTCTCTCAACCCTTCTTTATGGCTCTGAGACATGGACACTATATAGAAAACAGCTAAGACTTCTTGAGCGCTTTCACCAAAGAAGCTTGCACTCCATCATGGACATACGATGGCAGGACCGCACTACAAACATCGATTTCCTTGGGAGCGCCGGTATGGACAGTATAGAGGGACTTCTTATGGTCCGACAGCTACGCTGGGCAGGGCACGTATCCCGTATGGGAGATGAACGTATGCCAAAGGCAGTCTTTTTTGGTGAGCTAAAAGGTGGTCGACGTAACAGAGGCGCCCCACGGAAACGCTTCAAAGACCAGCTTAGGCGTCAACTTTCCTTGGTTGACATAGAAGAGAGCACCTGGCTGCATGCGGCGTCGGAACGAGACAGCTGGAGGCCACTCACGAAGGTCGCGGGATACACATTAGAGACCAAAAGAAAATCTGCCGCCGAGGACAAATGCAGACGGCGAAAAGAAAATCTAAACCGACCACCTGAGGACAATGGTTTTGCTTGCCCTGGGTGTGGCAAAATATGTAGGTCACAGCTGGGGCTGCACAGCCACGGGAAATACTGTATTCCTCACTAATCTTCGGATTCGAAGACAATCCTATTATTTGAATAAGATGTTAATCTCATAGTTATTAAAGTAAAGGTAGTACCTCTTTCAGACCTTGCCATCTATAAAGCAGATAATGTAAAGGTCATCTGTTTCTATGACCAATGGTTAACAAGGATTTCATGTGGCCAGTATGACAACCAACCTCTTATACTTTCAGGTACTTATCAGAGTAGGGTGGACTTGGAGCATCCTAAAATTCTTAAAGTTCAAAAACCCAGTGTACCGCAATATGATAATTCTATTTTATCACAATTTGTCTTTGTTAGTAGAGTCGGGGAAACTAACTGAATGAACTACCCTTACCATAACCAAACTGATCAAAATGTGCAATATTGATATTTTGCAATTGGTATATCTCTAAAATACATTTCACATCACATTAACAATTATTACCTTACCTTCTTCTTGAACTATAAAGAGTGAAAATTTGGAATTTGTTACTGAATAATTGAAGTAATATGAAGTTCTCTTATCGCAAAAATATTCCTGTGAAAGTCATAATCTGAACTTAGCCTTTGAAAAGTATCTAAAATTCCATGGTGCTGATTTATTTCATGATATGATTAAGGCTTCAAAAGAAGTGGCAGAATACTTGAAGCTCAATGGAAAAGTCAGGAACTAGAACACTTCTTAAACAGAATGTTACCACTCAGAATGGTCATTTATTTCTTTTGCAATCATTGTCATTAACAGACAAACCTTTGTGACATCATTACATTTTGGCATCTATGCTCCTATGCTACTGTCACATGACATAATATGTTGATATCCGCTGATTTATGGCTAATGCTATTTCATCTTAGATCAATCTGTAATATCAATGGTTCAGACAGTGACAGTTTTCATGATTTAAAGGCAGTTTTACTGTACAGCTTGAATGAAAAAAAATAATTTTTAGTCCTTTTTACTAACTTTCAAAACTTATAGAGCCTTGTTTAAATATGTATCTTTGGTCACAAATGTGTTTATTGAGATACCTAATATGGTAGACAAAATTAATTCTTCTTCAATACACAGGTGGTATCAAAACACTCAGATGGTGCACATAAAGTGTTTTTGAATTCAGTCATTCAGTTCAACAGCCTTTTTCCAGAAAGGGTCAAGTTGAGCACGAATTATATGATTTACTAGCAGACGTAAAACAGCTGTGACCCATTTGTCTAATGCTGATAGTAATGACATAAGTCATGACCTTACAAATACTTGTCACTGCTTTATTGACTGCACAGCCTTTCAAATTTGGAAGAAGAAGAATTTTTGAACATTTTGACGTTGACATCCATTGCTAAAACATTGTTGGCTATTTCCTGCCATAAGTTCTGCCAATGAAAAAGTATTTTCAGTGTGTAGATTGACAATGAGCAATCATGGGGTTAGGCTAAACCCAGAAACATCTGAAATTCTGACATTCTCAAATACAACATGCAGTCCTAATTTTTAAACTGACAGCAGGCTACTTAAATAACCATGATCTTTGTTTTAGGCAATAAATTTACTGCTTCAATGTTTTATGTACTTTGCATTAATGTGTAATTTTAATGCTTGAAGTTTCAATAGCTAGTATGTTGTACATTATTTGTGTTTTATCTTTATTTATATATAGTTTCAAGTTAAACTGTTTTAAGTAATAAATTGAATAGAACCTTATTACATGCACTTAGTTTTGCTATTACCTAACTTCATAATATTGAACCTGAACTTAAAGATCTGACCCAATCCAAACCATATTCATTATTGAATAGAACTGAACCCAAACTTTATAAAATGGGTTGGATTCTCACCTCTTCATGTTAACTGTATGCCAAACATCACTTGCATTCGTGTGGTAGCATGGCTTACACTCAAACAATTGTTAAAATTTTTTTCATTAACTTATAACCTTTTAGGACATACATTAAATTTCATAAATATTCATTATAGGAGGGGGGGGGGCTGTGGTCGAATGGTTAAGCGCTTTGCTTCCAAACCTGAGATCCTGGGTTCGAATCCCGGTGAAGTCTGGGATTTTGAATTTCTGGATTTTTAGGGCGCCCTTTAAATGGGTACCTTACTTTAGTTGGGGAAAGTAAAGGCGGTAGGTCGTTGTGCTGGCCACATAACACCCTACTCATTAACTGTTGGTCAAAGAAACAGATGACCTTAACGTCATCTGCCCCATTGATCGCAAGGTCTGAAGGGGACACTTTAATTTACTTTACTATTCATTATTCAGTTGCTTCATCACCTTAAAAAGATTGGTCTTTTGCCTCTGAGTTTTTGTTTGCAGCTGTCCCAGTAATATTTATAGTAAATCTTTCTTCTACAAAGCTCATGGCTATCTTAGGAGCATTAGTATTAGCAGTACTGGGTAATTA
>JADKLZ010005243.1:20770810-20786577 GCA_021533235.1 Biomphalaria straminea
CTCATGGCTATCTTAGGAGCATTAGTATTAGCAGTACTGGGTAATTAACCATTCTCTCATGGCTATCTTAGGAGCATTAGTATTAGCAGTACTGGGTAATTAACCGTTCTCTCTTTTTTTTTGTGTGATGCCATTTAATGAACACAACAAAGATTTGTAAACAGTTTAGATTCATTCATTATCTTGATTTCTCTATGACTTTTGCATCATTTAAGATCAGCATTTCTGTATAAGTTAATTTTTTCCTTCTTAATATACCAGTAAAAGATAATTGAGGAAATTTGTCATTTATGACTGCAGATATTGCCTTAAAATATTACAAAATTGCTGTGTATTCTTCTATGCCACAAATCATAGAGTCATTACAATGCCAAATATTTCTAGTGTTTGATTCTGATTATGAGCTGTGCCAACATTGCTCTTCGCTATGATATCAATGGGAAATTAATAACATTGTTTCTTTTCTATTTACAGAACACTGGTAATGTACAGTCAGTAGAGAAGCTACAATGTCAAATCTTTGAACAGTGGTTAATGTCTGACCTGTCTGAAATAGGAGAGAGTTTATTGCCTACAAGTATAGCTTCAACAGATAATGTAGAGTTGACACAGAATTATCCACTCCAGGTTATTGTATAGAAAATGATTTTGAAAAATCTTTCATGAATAAATAGTAAAATTTCTTGCTTCTGAAAGTATCTTTCAGTTGTATTGCTCTTAAAGCATTGGTCAACACTGTAGAGAATCACATATTTAGTGTTGTGTAAGCGTTTTATTTTTTTAATTAAAAGTATATTCTTTATGGATAATCTAACTGCTAAACATTTCAAGCTGTATAACCCCATTATTCCCCTTCTCTCTTCTTCTATCACTTGTAACTTGTAACCTAATTTATTATGCAGATAATTTCTTATATAGATGTGGGCAGCTCATTATTTAGTCAACTACAAAAGTTTGAAGGTCAAAAGGCGGAGTACGATGAATTATCAGACAATAAAAAAACATGGACGGTAACAGTATATTTTGCTTGCATTATTTTTTCATGGAATAAGTACAAAATTATTTATCAACAAAATTTTATCTGTGACCTTTTTGTTTACATTGGTCAAATGTCATTTTTCTTCTTGATTTTGTCTTACAAATAACATCTATTCAAGTCCATTTATGTTTTTATCTAAAACCCAGACACATAAAACACATTTACCTAAGTAACATTTGTTAAAAAACTCATTGGATATACAGTTACAAACAATTCCTAATATTCAATGCAACAAGAAAATAATTTCCTTTTCTTCAACTTGTAGGCAAAACCATCACGCATGTTGATGTTAAGCTTGACAGATGGACATACCCAAGTTAAGGCTATGGAATATCAACCAATACAAATTTTAAATGACCCATTACCTTATGGACTTAAGGTGATTTTTTCCAGACTTTTAAAATTATATAAAAGAAAAATAGATTATATTTGCTATCTATTTATTTTATTTTTTTTGCTATACATTTTTATAACTCAGTTTATGGTGTTGCATTGTTACAGGTCTTGTTGCATGGACCATTGAAATGTAGAAGAGGAATTATTTTATTGACTCCTCAAAACATACACATTTTAGGAGGAGAGGTAGAGACTACAGAAGAAGATCACAAACCTCAAGTAGTTATACAGAAATCTATGTAGGTGCTCTAGGATTTATATACAATAAATAAGACAAAGGTTTTGTAGTCTTTGAACTCCCTAAATACATAAGAAGATAGAAGACAATGTGTGTATATATATATTTATTTATTTATTTAAATTTATTTTATTTTATTTAACTTATTTTATTTATTGAATTGAATTGAATTTTTTTATTTTATTTTATTTATTTTATTATTTTATTTATTTATTTCATTAATTTATTTATAACATAAAGTACAGTACTTCTGTTAGATAAATACAGTGAACATTGAACTTTTCCCAGTGTTGAATTAAATTTTTTTAAAATTGTCCATTGAAATCCTTAGGTTAAATAACAGAGAACATGGAGACAACAGTGCCAGATGTGAGTTTTCTGGCACATTTCTGGTTCAAAATAAAAAACATCAGTCAGACAGTAGCATTAGTAAGGAGAAAATGTCAACAAGTTGTTCAAATTTTAGCTCATTTAGTAAAAAAACAGATACTGCTCTAAGTAGTCTAATGAAAAGAGAAAACACAGCTGAACATTCAAATTCTAACATTAAAGTGGAGAGCAAGGAAACAATACCTCTCATTAGAAATGACGACGAAGTAAGTGGATTATAATATTACTGTATTTTTTTTTCTACCTATAATGTGACAGTGCAGAGTTGCAGAAAAAGATGAATGTAAACAAATATTTGAATATTTAGGTTATCTAAGTATTTGAACATAAAAATGCTGATCTATTCTGGTTATTGTGTTAAAAAAATGTGTATAGCTTACAATGATTTTCCAAAAAGTCAAGTATTTATGCTTATACTGCTGTTTGTTTTAGAAAGTTGTATGTTGTGTTAATAGAAAAGTACATGTGTGTTTTGTGTTTTTAATTTAGTTACTAAGATAAAAAAGGAGGTTTTGTAAGTTGAATGTTATTAAGAAACTATTCAACACCCAATGTCTATTAAGCTTTTCATCTGTTGCTTTTTTCTTACTTTAGTGGCACGATGACACAGACTATTCTCTTCTGTTAGAAGATGAGTTCAACTACAATGAAACTGAAGAAATAAAAGAAGAAACAGATGTGATATACATAGGTCAGACCTCAGGTGTATTGAAGGCAACACAAAGTCAAAACTCTAATTTAGGAAAAGGCATTTCTGGTAGTCAAACTAGTCAGTTAGGGCAAGCCAAGATGAACAGTTATTTCAATAGTGTGGGCAGAGAAAGTCAAGGGATTGACAATAAGCAAGGCCAATCAACTTCAAATTTAAAAAGACCTCACAAGTCTCTTGCACCTAAAAGCTCCTTAAGTCAAAGTAAACTTAAGCTAGTAGATAATTCAAAAGGCAGATACAGTACATCAACAGCGTCAACACCTTTGTTAAATAATAGAATCACAATGCAATCTTCTCTGTCAAAAACAATTTCCAAGTCAGTAGAAAGTAGTTTACCTTCTGGGGCTGTCAACTCTATACATCATGCTGTCAATGATAAGAGGTTGAAGTTGGCAGTTCAAGAGCCCATTTTCAAGTCTGTACTTCAAGATAAATTTTTACCACAAGCAGTTGTTCGACCAATAGATCTCCATGTACAGCAACATAAAGGTATTATCTTTTTAAGTTTAAGATCACCAAAATATTAATATTAAAATTATAAATGGAAGACATGTTGTCTTTAGTACTTTCATTATTGGCGACTATAATGATTGATTGTTTCCCACTGTTCTCCATAGATCTTGTTAAGGTACCATACCAATATCTTTCAACTATCAACACTTTGATACCTCCTACAACTCTCACTGTAAAGGTAAGTCAAACTGGAAACATTTTGAGAATTATCATTTTTAATTGTTCTTATCATTTTGATTGAGTAATGAATTTCATGTTTTCCCCCTCTGCAACTATTTAGGCTTATATCAGTACCTTAACGGAAAAATTAAGCTGTGGTAATGGAGATCGTTGGACTTTAGCCTGTAGAATCAATGATGGTACAGCTAGCATAGATGTTGACTTGGATGATATGGTAAATACCAGTAGTTTATCTGAGAATTGTATTTTCTACTTACATTCTTCAACTGTTTGAACTCATTTGAACACTACCAAAACTACTTGGTTTTATAAATGCAGTATTTCCAGTACTCAGTCATCATATAAAGCATAGTTCTCAAACTCATATCAGCATGTGGGCTGCAGTGGAAAGTAACAACCAGTCAGCGGGCCGCACAACATCAAATTTTACGAACACTACTGTCACTACAGTTAAATTCTAAAAATAAAGTTTTTATAATTATTAATTACATTTAGTGTAGTTTATTACATGACCAGGCAGTTTAGTTTACTAAAATAAGTTGACGTTGTCTCTGTCACTAATTAAAAAAAAGCAGAAACTGTAGTTTCAAAAAAAAAAAAAAAAAAACTATAATTACTAGGCCTACTGCAGATGGCTTGTCACTCATGTTTCTGTCCACTCAGCTGAAAGCGTTTGGCAGAGACCAGACCATCGACGTTAGGCCTGAAGTCGCGTCGCGTGTAGTGGCAAGCCGCAATGTTACTCTGAGATGCTAATCAGTCTTGATCGTAATGCTGTTTTTTTTTATCTTCAATCTGGACAAAAACTGTTAGCAAATGTACGTACTCCCAAACATCGCTTGAATTCTAGCAGCTGCGCAGAATAAGTTTGAAAACTTCTCTCATAGAAATGTGGAGCGCCAACATCAGCGTATTTTTGCTTCACAGCAGTGTCACACTGCAGGTCCAGTAGTTCCAACTGGACTGCGAACGTAGTGGCAACATGAAAAAAGCTGTAGTTCGAGAGCAGCCAATTGATGAAAGCGAATTTCAAAATCTTCCAATAGTCTGGAGAGGATGTCTACGTAGTCTGGAGAAGATGTCTACGTAGTCTTTCAGGCGCTATGGTTCAACCGTTATGCTCTGTAAAAAAGAGAAATGAGCCAGGTTTCCATCTGCCAATTGAGTGGCCCACAGCTTGCATCTGAATGATTTGATGCGGTCAAACATCACAGTAATCAGCTGCTTTGTGCCCTGTAGTTGTGAATTGAGTGCATTGAGATGTTCCGTGATGTCAGTAAGAAAAGCAAGATCCAACAAAAACATTGGTTGACTGAGCTGAAGTATGTCTCTGTCTTTCATTGCCATGACCAATGCTATTTCCCGTCTCAGCTCAAAAAATCTCTGCAGCACTTTTCCACGACACAACCATTTGACTTCCGCATGATACAGCAACTCTCCGTATTCCGTTTCTAAACAGCTGTGAATGACACAAACTGTCTGTGGTTGAGACCCCGTTCACGTAAAAAGTTCACCGTCTTCACGACAACATCCATCACGTTCTTATTTGTAGACTTTTGCCACACACTGCTTCTTGGTGCAGAATGCAGTGTATGGCCGCAAAAGGTCCCGGCAAGCAGAGCTGATTCCGTTTCTCTATCATTAATCCAACAACACCAACCTTCTCTGAACACATAGCTGGTGCACCGTCCATAGCCACTGAAACAAGTTTTTTTCCCCCGGTAGCCCAAACCTGTCAACACAAGCTTCCAGCTCTTGAAACACGTCGCGCACGTTGTGCAGTTGTAAATCATTTCATGGCTTACATGTGGTCATTGTAAATTTTATCTAATTTTTAATTTTATCTATTTTTTTCTTATTCGCGGACGTGGTCGCGGGCCGCACAAAAAAGTCTCGCGGGCCACATACGTGTTTGAGACCCCTGATATAAAGCCTCACCAAACACAATCAAGGGCTCTGCCCTCCCCCTCCCAACATCTAGATTGTTATTGACAATGATAGATGACGAATGCTAAAGAATTATTTTGTTTGTCATGTTGATAGTAAAATATTGTGTTTGAATAATTCAGGTACTAAGTGAATTGATTGGATTTTCTGCTGAAACAAGTGTGCAGATGAAACAAGAAATGAAAACTCATCCAAAGGTTAAAGAAGACTTAATGCAAGTAGGTGTTACTTGTGATAGAGTATTTGTTATCTTAATTGTTCTCACTAGTCTGCATCACACATTTTATGCTTGTATGTGTTCATAAAACGTAAATATATCAATAGTACTGACTCTCCAATTTTGCCCAGGACACATTAGGCCATTTGTATACATTTCTACAGCTTTTGCAACTTACTTAGCATATGCCCAAGACAATATTTTTTTAAAACTGGGAATTGTTTCCCTTGACTCACTCTCCCTCTCTCTTAATAGAAAAGTTTCTTTGTTGAGGCTTTGAATGAGAGATTTGCCCTTTGTATCCACAGAGATAGGGTTGTAGTTGTTGATAGTTTGTAATTCATAGCTTCTGGTGTTCTTTCTGAAAATATTGAAACCTGCATTTTTACCTGCCTGAGCTGACCACTTCAGGGCCGAGTTTGAGTTTCTAGACAAACTGTCTTTGTCACCTTGTTTTTTTTTTATATATATATATTTTTAGTTGCATGTCAAAATGAAGTAATGTAAGATTTTTAGAATTTAATACTTTGCACAAATGTTTTTTTAATGTTCTGTAAAATATACAAATATATTTTTCAATCATAGATACGTACTAAATTTTTGCTTCAAATAATTTTTTTTCAGGGTTTATCCCAGTGTCAACAGAAACTAATCAACATGTCTTGTCTGATGGAGTTAAAAATATTTAGCTCTTACAGTAAACCTGTTGTGACAAAACTTCTGATACCTTCTTCTGAACATATTTATGAACTGTTAAAAAAAATATCAAAACATTTATAATGTTTTAGTATTTTAAAGGGATAATTTTATGATGTATAGTATTGTTATCATTATGTATGCTTAAAAAACATTAAAAAGAGTTATCTATTTCAAGATGCTGTATTTTTTTTTATATAGAAAATGACTAACATCTAAACTTACATGATTATGTTTCACATCTAACACTATTTCAACATTAAATAAACATTTAATTTATTAAACAAATGAATCTTATATTGATACTTTGCTTTGACCACAGTAACTGATAATATTTACCCTGCTTCACCTATTTAGGTTTCTGAAGGGGATTAAACTTGTACAAAATATATTTAATTTTCTGGTCAGACTCTGTAACTAAGATAATGTCAACCTTTATAACACAAAGGAAACACTGGTAACTCAGGATCTCCTGTGTTGATATTATAGACTTATAATATATCGCTTGGTAACTCATTTTCATCCCCAACTTGACATCATGACAATGTGCTAGATACAGAAATTATTGGAACAGCTCTTTTTATTATACTTCACTTGCTGCTGTCCAGCTTTGCTGAATTTCAATTACAAGACAAAATTAGTCCAAATTTACATCTGCTATGTGCATTTTTAGTGTGTCAACACTATGCACACTGACTTAAAGCTTTGTTTAAAATTTGCCAAGACTCCAGAGTCCTTGGATGAGTACTCTATATTAATGAACTTGCTAACCATTTATTAAGGAGGCGTGGTGGCTAAGCGGTAAAGCGCTTGGCTTCTGAACCAGGGGTTCTGGGTTCGAATCCTGGTGAACACTGGGATTTTTTTTATTTCCACCCAGCTCTAATGGGTACCTGACATTAGTTGGGGAAAAGTAAAGGCGATTGGTTGTTGTGCTGGCCACATGACAACCTCATTAACCGTAGGCCACAGAATCAGATGACCTTTACATCATCTGCCCTATAGACCACAAGGTCTGAAAGAGGGAACTTTACTTTTTTTTTTTTAACCATTTATTACAATAAAATAATCATTTCAGACGTTGCAATCTATAGTCCAGATGATGTAAAGATCACCTCTTACTATGGTTGATGGTTAATGAGGGTGTCATGTGGCCAGTAGAAAGACCAACTCCTATACTTTCCCCCAACTAATGACAAGTACCCATTAGCGTTGACTGGACTTGGGGTACACTTAAAACTCCATTAAAAATCCAAGTCTTCACTTAGATATGAACCCAAGAACTTTTGGTTTGGAAGATATGTGCTTTATCAGTCTGAAAAAATTAATGTTGCATATATTGTAATATAAACTATTATATTATATAAGGCATATATATGTATGGCTCCTGTCTCTTAGAACATTGGATAAACCTAGAAAAATTACTGGTGATGATTTTTTCTCTCAGCTGTGTGACTAAACAGTTGAATTCTAGAACTGCAAACTTTGCCACTTTTTATACATATATTACCATTTGAAATTGTTGTGTAGAGTTGTGCATTGCACTTGGAACAATGAGACCAGCAAAGGCGAACAAGAGTTCCCTTTCACCCGCCTGAATGAACGGTCGGAGGTATACACCATTCTGTCTGGTGGGCGGTCAGACTCGTGTTTAATTTGACGTTCACTCCAGGGACACAGACACTTCTAACTCGCAAACTAGAGATGCAGCCAGAGGCTGTGACACTGGGGCTCCTGCCATTTTCCTTTAATCTACCAGGCTGACAATGCAGGGCGCACCATTTACGCATTGGCCCCTTTAAGGAATAACGCTTGTATGCTGACAATGTAAAATTGTGGGATCTCTTACATCCCTGCACAATGCATAGAGGATGCTATTGCACCCTTTTAGGCCTTCCTACTGGAGCTTTGTTTTGCTACCTTTTGGGATAATTGTCCCCTCTCACTATCGTTTTCACCTGGATGCCACAATGAGGCAGGTTAGCTTATACCTGAATGGGCCTCATTCACCAAATGTAAATAAACAAATTTAGCCACATCATAAGATTGATAAAATAATGAGAATTACGTATCACGTTACAACCCTACATATTGCATAATTTGTATAATACATATAGAGAAAATTTTGTTTGTTTACATTTGGTGAATGAGGCCCATTGTGCAAATATGCCAAAAATGCAAATATCATACATTTTAACAATAGTAGTTGTTTTTTAAATATACATTGTAGTATAGAAGTCATTTTGAAAGTCTTGCTTATTAAATTATTATCCAAGCTTGTATAAAAAGGACTTTGGAAATCTAAAATCTTTTAAAAATGCCTACTTAACTGATTGTTAAGGAGTGTTATCATCACTTTGTCTGACAGGTTGTGTTATTGTAGTGAGTTAGATTCTGTTAAGAAATATTAAAACTAAAGTCTAGTACATTTATTTTATATCAACTTGTCTAAATTATAAATAAAGTTATATTTAGTATTGTTCATAAGGAAGTTATGTAAGTTATTCAAAGTTTTATTAGTTAAGATATATTACAATTGTTTATTTTCCTACAACAGTTTGGTGCAGATGCCTTCCCACAAATGCATTTATATTAACTCTGTTTTGCTCTTTAATGCTCTCAAATATCTCATCAAGTTGTAAACTATGATGCAACTCCTTTCTCTTATAAACAATAATTTGCTGTGCTATAAATGTATTATTATGTTTGGAATCTAGTTGTCTGCGATTTAAAAAAAAAAAATAAAATAACGGGCATTATAAGGGAGAAGTTGGCAACATTTTGGAGTGTTTGTTTACTTCCTGTTAAAATATAAATAGCCAGTAGCCATTGCACACCAAACTTAGTCATCTGTACCAAAATAGATTTAGGAGATTCGACTATGTCAGTGGATATAAACTATTAGATCTAGATCTATAAGTTTTTGCTTTTTTTTTAATTGGAACTTTACTCTGTGAAAGATGGATAGTATCCTTTTAATAAATCTAGATGTATTTTATCATTAAGTTAAATAACTAAATAAACTAGTCCTCTACTCTAGTACTAGTTAATAGTAGTATTAAGTATAAATAAATAAGTATTAAGTAGGCTATAAGTATAATTACTATAATAATAATATAATTATAAGACAGTATAAGTACTAAGTACATCTAGATCTATAAGTATGATAATCTGATAATCATAATTTAATGATTATTAAATTTATTAATCATTATTATTTTTATTATTAATGATTTATTTATCATTTTATGATTTATCATTATGACTATGATGATTATGATAAATTAATTAATTAATAATTATTTCTGACTTAGTGTCACTTACTTCACTTAGGACTAGGACTACTAACTAATAATAATATAATAAATATTAGATCTATTAATATTATCTATAAATAAGTTTGTAGATCTAAATAAGTGATTAAGTCTACTACACTAGTGTTAGTGACTAGTCGCTAGAGACCTAGTCACCTAGCCCTAGCTAGGACTAGTGACTAGGTGTCACTAGGACCTAGTCTATGTATTTCTATTTTCTATAGTTTAGTAATAGTAAAGTTTTATTAGTACTACAAACTATACTGTCTATAGACTATACTATTACTCTTAGTCTTAGAGTGTCTTAGACTTAGAGACTAGTATTATTATAACTAAATGTCTCATTCAAAGTCTGTCAACTATGGTGCATCTCTATACAATAGACTAATAATATTATTACCAAGTGTCTCACAGTATGTATACCAATCTTTATAATCATAATAAAACACTGCACAGATATTTTTCAGATTATCATAATGCAGCCATAGCTCATTTTATTTACAGTAGTTACAGCAGTGGCTGTACAATGAAATAATAACTTCATGGTTCAATCAGTTTTCATAATCCAGAAATTATTGTCCTTTTTATATATTTAGCTTGGTGCATCATTCATTATCATATTTGCAGACAACTGAGTGTAATGTGTGAAAATTATATCATTCCCTTGTCTGTTTTTTATAGTTGTTTTTGTGTGTATGTTTCATTTATTTAAATAAGAAAACTAGAAGAAAGTACACATTGTATTCAATTACACTTTGCTGCAATGCAACCAAATAAAATAATCTTATTTGAACTTTAATATATTTAATAAAAATTCATTTTTACATGATATTAATACATTTCAGTTTTAATTAGCTCTAATATCTATTATTATATAATGGAATATTTTAAAAGTTGGATTTTTTAATTTAAACACTATTTTTTATATAGATTGTATTATAATAAACATGTTTCTTTCCCTATTATTATATATCTCAGTTATTTTCTTGACCAAATTTAGAGCATCTGTTCAATTTAAAATTTGCTGCTAAAGATCTTGAGAGACAAGCGAAAAGATCAGAAAAAGCAGAAAAGGAGGAAAAACTGAAGCTAAAAAAGGTACGAGAGGGACAAAAAAGTTTTCTAAAAGTGTTTTTAAAAAAAATAATTTTGTCAGCATGTCTTACCATGTTGTATCATTAAGTATGTACACTAAAGATTGAACCTACTTTCTGTTTCCTGTTTAGGCTATTCAAAAGGGTAACATAGAAGGTGCTAAGATTCATGCAGAAAACTCTATAAGACAAAAAAATCAGGCATTAAATTATCGCCGGATGAGTGCCAGAATAGATGCTGTATCTGCTAGAGTTCAAACAGCATTGACCACACGTCAGGTGACCAACTCAATGGCTGGTGTAGTCAAATCAATGGAGGCAGCTATGAAATCAATGAATCTTGAAAAGGTATCTTGTGTTTTAATGTCATGCAATCTAAGTTTTAAGAGCTATCTGTGATTACCACCCAAGTCTGCATTACAGTAACAACAACTGACCAATAAAGAACACAAAAAATATCATGAGAAATGAAACATTCCATGGAAACAACTGTATGGAATGTGTAGCTAATTGGTGTATACAGCTTGACTACCTATCTACCTACCTTGACTACCTATCTACCTACCTTGACTACCTATCTACCTACCTTGACTACCTACCTACTTTGACTACCTATCTACCTACCTTGACTACCTATCCACCTACCTTGACTATCTATCTATCTACCTACCTTGACTACCTATCTACCTACCTTGACTACCTATCTACCTACCTTGACTACCTATCTACCTACCTTGACTACCTATCTAGCTGAATTGTGTTTACTGAGCACCTAAAAGCAGCATGGAAATCTTCTCCCAGCTATCCTTGTTACCTCGTGGGTCTTAGTCTGTTAAGCAGGACTCCACACATGATCCTTCATCTGTCTTTTAGTCTGTTAAACAGGACACCACACATGATCTTTCATTTGTCTCTTAGTCTGTTAAACAGGACACCACACATGATCTTTCATTTGTCTCTTAGTCTGTTAAACAGGACACCACACATAATCTTTCATCTGTCTCTTAAGTCTGTTAAACAGGGCACCACCTATGATCTGTCATCTGTCTCTCTCCATTCCCCTGTCTGTTGCCAGGATTAGTCTCTTTTATAGACAGGCCAGTCATTTCCTTGATGTTGTCCTCCCATCATTGTCTGCCTTTTTTTTGCCTGGTACTGTTCTTTGCAGAAAAGTTTTTGTGAACCCCCTAGAATCTCATTTCATGAACATAACCTCTCCCCACATGTCCACAAAAGATATTGGATCTTACTTAGTGCACTGAGCATGTTATTGCAACAAGTTACGTCATATAAAAAAGAAATTAAAAACAAGATGACAAAAATAGTTTGTGAAACAAAAATTCATAATCAGCCCCGAGTGTTCCACTAAGGAAGGTAAAAAGGCAGATTTCACTATTTTCAGCTTGAATATCATAAGCTATGAACAGCAAAGTATCAACAAAGAAATCATCATTTCATCTGATAGTGGAAATTAATTTTATTTACTCTTTTTTATCTCATAATATTTTATCAGAAAGTGTTCATTTTTTATTTTATCAGGTTTCTCAGTTAATGGACAGGTTTGAACAGCAATTTGAAAATTTAGATGTACAGTCTCAGGTAATGGAAAATACAATGATGAATTCCTCAACACTTACCACACCTCAGAATCAAGTGGATGCACTAATGCAGGAAGTTGCAGATGAGGCAGGGTATGTTTAACAGAGAAATAGTTCCACTTGTTTATTGCCTCAGGGCTGAAAATGCTTAATGAAAAAGTATTGGTAAAAATATTTCTAATCATGCAGATTTATTATTGTTACAATTTTAATCACATGACTGATCCAATCTAATTGATACAATTACATTAGTATTAAGCTTTGTTATTTAAAAATAGTAATTTTATGTTATTTGTTCCACATTTTAGTTAGTTTTCGTTACAATTTATTTTGAATATGGCATCTTCTTTTAGAACTATGACATTTAATTGAGGCACCTGTGTGCAACTCACACTTTGTAAATCTTAAATGCCAGCACTGCAGGAAACAAAAACATGAAATAAACAATTAATAGGTATACCTTTTACAAGAAGACCAGTGACTTAATGCTCACCAATCTTTGCTAGGCCAGTGCTGACAAAACAAAAATGAATCAACATATAATGAATATTTTGCTGATTTCACAATCCTCCCCTTTCTCTTGAAGAGAACAACATTATTTAGACCTTTGTTTTTTGCTTTACCATTGATGAATGAAACCATTAGATGCAACTAAAACTGTTCTGTTTTGACAGGTTGGAGTTAAATATGGATTTACCTTCAGCGCAAGGTTCAGCTATAGGAGCAACAGGATCAACACAAGCTTCAGCTGAACAGGTGAATATTCTGTTCTTTTTGATTGACTGCAATGTTTTCTTTATCATAGTGTCATGAGTATGTGTGCCACCGGGGATTGTATTTTATTTTGAATAATATTATTGATGAAGACGATCTAGGATTCAACTGAGTAAATGCCTTGATAAATTAAATACAGGAACCTTTATTTAAATCCAACATAAGTACAGCTATGTACAAATAACCATTAATAAAACTTATAGTTGAATAAAGACATACATTATAAGTGAAACATTAGATCTACAAAAATATGCGACTGATCTCAACAGATTCTAAGCCCCGACTGATTTGAGCAAGCTCTGCAACCGAGTCTCGTTGCAGCCGCCAATTTATTCCAACCAATCAAATTTGAATTAAGACGTCTGCAGATCACATGACTGAGATTCCTGGAACAAACCAAAAATAGAAATTCCTGGAACAAGCTAAAAATAGTTGCCGGGGAAGTGACCTTGACTTGTGAACAAGACAACATGTTTATGTGACACTTAGATTTCCTTAAACTAGTCATGATTATAAGTTCATGTTGCATACAATTAGAAACAATAAAATATCAATTTTGTAATGTTGGATAATTTGTTTTTTTTTCCTCAGGATGAATTATCTCAAAGACTGGCTAAGCTGCGTCAGATGTAAATCACAGTATCACATTTAGCATTTTTAATTCTATTCATCTCCAACAAAACTCATTTCAAAACTATAATTATACATTTTTTTCCTTTCTACAAAATCACATCTCAGAGTTCCATATACTAAGGCTCTAGATTCAGTTGTGGAGCTTGTGAAGTTAAGCTTTATTAGTCAACTTTAATCTTGCTTTACTAATACAGAAATTGGTGGACTAGAGTTAATTTTTAATTCTACAAAGTTACATGTACTGTCCAGTTAAAACTTTCTATATAGGTGTAGCTGGATTGCATCTGTTTGTAATAGCCCTAACCTATATTAGTCATTGCTCACAGTATCATAGTTCTTCCATTAAGATTAGGTGAAGTTTTTGTTTTTTTTAAATTTCAAAATGGGCAGAATTTCTAACAGTTTGACTTTTAAAAAAATTACAATTAGTATGCAGTTTCTCTTAAATTGAATATTAAGAATGTAAAACTCCTTGTCCTCTTCGAGCATATACACTATATACCAAAAGATTTGTGCCTCTTATGCTTTTTTAGCTAACGTTTTTTTTTAAACCCTGTATTGTGTTTTATCCACTTAGAATACTTGGGATCCACTGTTTTCTGAATCCATACACATCTGTATTGTTATTGTGTAAAAGAACATTTCTGTCTGGTCTATGATCAGTCCAATGAGCTTGTATATAGTTAGGTCATGCTTGTATGTTAATGTCGATATGAAACATTTCTTTCCTAGCATATTTAATTGTGTAAATATTACCATGTAGAAATCAACATGAAAAAAGATTGCAATTCTGTTATTTCAAGGGCAATTTCAATACTTGTCAAACATTTGCTGCACTATTTCATACTAAGGCCTGAGAGAAACTGTATGTTATAAAATAATTCCTTGCTGAAAGGAATATATTATCAAAAGTCTAGAAATGCTTAGGCCTCAGCAGTAAATGACAACACGTAATTGAAGAGGTGAGTGTGAACCGTGACTGGTGTTTTAAGTCAATGCATTTTTTGAACAAAGAAAAAAAAACTTGATACAATAGAACAGTATTTGTGTTCATTTTTTCCTTCTCAAATAGTCCTTATAATCTTCATTTGCAGAAATTACTATCAGAACATATTGATTGAATAAATGCAAAGTTGATCAAAAAGCAGATCTCTGTTTCTATTAGTCAAATGTTGTGCTGCCAGTCAGTAAGGAAAATACTACAGCTTTATGAAATATGATAATGCCATATGTAAATGGAAAGAAATAGAGGATAAATAATGCTACTGGAATGTTTCATCAATATTTATTATATAAAAAAAAAAAAAAAGAAGAAAATGGAACACTACAGCAACAATAGATCAGTATCATGTCTCACAGACCCACCCCATCCTCACCTAACAACAAAAATTAATATTATATTTTTTTGGGACAAAAACTTTGTACTGATCAATTCCTGTATAAATAATATGAATACAAAAGTAAAAACAATACATGTATTAATTGTTCAGAAATTATTGTAACTAAAAAATACCAATTTCATTTCTAAGTAAGACCCTTTAGAATGTAGGCCATACCTTTTAGATGTAAGAGGTGTCTGTGACAAGATCCATTCACATTTTTTTAAAAAGAAATGTCCATACATCTTTACTAATGACATCTTCTCAACCTTTCTAGATAGTATAGTCTACTTGTTGATATTTGAACTCATTTTATTTTCATCCTCTTCTAGGTCTTAGATCTAAATACTTATCATTGAAATATTATAAAGTGTACTATGATCTATAGATTCTGGAGGAGGGGAAGGTGTGTATCATTGTTTTGTAATCTAATATGTAGTCATTTTTAAAGAGAAAAACATTCAAAGAGCTTTTGTCTTTTTAAAGAAGCGTAATTAGAAAGTTAAGTTCATTTTCAAAATAACAGCTTCCGAGAAAGTATTAGAACAGAGGTGCCCCCTGAAATGTTGTGTAGACCAGCAGTCAGCAAGTTGAGTACCGGTATATTAGAACAGAGGTGCCCTCTGAAATGTTTTGTAGACCAGCAG
>JADKLZ010005243.1:20812818-20847620 GCA_021533235.1 Biomphalaria straminea
TGAAGTAAGATTAACATAAACAAGCCAAAGCACACTATCCAAGACGTCTCTAAATGTAACGTTCAAAAAGTGTCAACTGTGGTGTGTTGCTATGCTAAGTATGTGTCTACATACTAGAAAACTAGAACAAAAGAGTAACTCCACTAATGAATAGTGCAACAAAGACTTTTCCAAATGTTAGAAGAAAACTCTTACAGCACAATAAGTAATATTACAAATACTTAAGCCTGCATCACCTCATGTATAGGCAGCTGCGATGGTATACTGGATAAATCAGGTCCATGGACTAAAATCTTTTTGGCGCTGGCCACACTTGCTGAGACCAGAAGATAAGGCTGTCAACAATAAAGCAGAGAATAGGTTTAGTTCATCTAGAATTTATTGGTTGCTTCAAGTTCTGGATTGTATAGAGATATAACTATAAAGTTGAACAACTTACATCACACTGTTCTTTTTTCAAAGTCTGTTTTAAGTCTTTGAAATAGATTCCTTCAACACATGGGATACACTGAGATAGAGATCAAAGTCATTGTTAGAGCTCATAACAAATACTAAGAAATCAGTGACATGTCTTGGTCTCATGAAGGTTTTTGTCATACTCAACTCTAAATGACACCCATGTACTTTTTCTTTACAAACCCATGTTTAAAAAAAATTTCCTTTTTCAATTTCCCCAATAAAAACTAAATGTGATTTACAATTCTATAATGCCTTTGTTAACTTTCTGAAATGTGGCCAGGCAGTAAAACCATTTAATTCAAAATTTTAGGATGTCTCTTGAGTCTTCTATCTTTAATCAGTGTCTAGCTGTTGAAATGTAAAGCTAAAATGATAGTTCATTACAAGATTATTTGGGTTATAGAACATCATCTCATACATGAACTATAGGTCTCAAAATGGCTTTTTAAAACTTTTTTTTTTCTAATTTTCATGGAAGTTGAGAGCTTTGAATAGCATCTGTGTCTGAAACAAATTACCAGCCAGAGAAATTGTAAAGAGAATGTATTCTCTGAAAATACTTACCAGCCAGAGAAGTGACAAAGCTCCTGAAATAGCATCCTGACCTCCTTCACATGGGGTCCTGACATAGAACATGATGTATCCAATCTAGAACAGAACAAATACAACTTGAGACTATACTATCATATCATCATGTTATGCTTCCATGTAAATGTCCTCCCTACTCTGAAGCTTACCAGATAATTAAAGATTGAGTGAGCCGCTTGTGCTGGCATGTGAGGGAAATACAAGATGAGTTTACGTAACAGGAACATCAACTCCTCCTGAGGGGAAAGAAACATATTCAAATGGCAGCATTTTATACTTGAATCTTCAATCATTAATTTCAAGAATGACGATCAGTTCTTCCTACCTGTCTATCTTTAACAGTAAGTTTTTCCAAAAAATGTCTGAGAAAAAGAATTGGGTCATCAACAATACAATCCCAGATCACCTTGTTAGCTACTTCAGCAACTGAGAAAAATTAGCAACCATTAGAATTAGAGAGTTGTATTGATAGGGATGCATTTAGAACTAATAACGGCAATTTTGCTAATCATTAAAGTGAAAGAACAAGTTTTTACTTTATTTTATACATGGAACAAATCTGATTTCAAAAACAAAAAAAAATTGTTTCTTATGACTAACTGATAAAAAAAAAACTACTGCTCTCCAGGAAATATTTTAAAAGTTTAATATTGCTATCAGTCAAATTTTTTTTCTAACCATGAAACATTTTTTCTGTTCCAAATATATATATATTGTTACGAATCTCACTATCCAGGCTCTCTGCAAACTGCACCATACACCACCAACTTAAAGAACTTGACAACTCCGGGCTCCAAAGTAACGTAAAAGTTTAATGTCAATAAAGAACAGCCAATATAGTACAATTGGCAACACGTATCACAGACTACAATTATCTCTCCGATAGCACCGTATCAACTCTTGCACTGGTCTCTCCGTCTCGTTCCGGGCTTGCACTGGGTTCAACAGTTCAGGACTGACTTCACACACTTGGGCTCGATGTGCCGGACTCGATCATAGATCAAGATCAAGACGCCAGCCGCCTCAACTGTACTTGACAGTACTCCGCACTGAACCGTCGTAATGCTCCGTACAGAACCACACCGCTGAACTGTGCTGTAGCTGAACGTGCTCTGGACCTTTTGTCGTGAACCCCTTTTCCGGACCGCTTTTCTGGACTGTCTTGACTGCGACACCTCTGCTCTTTATATAGGGTCCCTGCTGGCCTTCTCGAACAGGACACAACGCCCCTCGACATTTCTAGGTGGTCAGATGACTATAGTTCTCGTGGCGCTCCTGAGCTGTGTTCACGTTGCGGAACTCTCCCGAAACTTCTTGTTGGGACGCGTCGCGGCTGATCGTAGTAACTCTTCACGCTTGACCGATCCTCTGGCCTGGGGCGATTTGCGTCGACTGACTACACACACCACTACTCCCCCGTCTGTGCCTCTAACAGGTTTATAACACTATATATATATATATATATAATCATAAAAATATAGACAAACTGATATCAAAAATGAAAATAGTTTTAAAAAGCAATCTTTGTATTTCTCCAAGCAGACCATCTCACCAGACACTCCATCAGCATTGACATCATGATCATCTAGTAAATGGAGAACTGGAAGCACAGCAGCACAGATGCAGGAAGGGAAGATAGCCTGAGCAGTTTGGAGATGATGTGCATGTTCCACTCTGTCTTCATCTCCTAGGAAATAGTTCAAGTGATACAGATTGAAACATTCTCACAAACTAAAGTGAGTCAAATCATTTGGAACAAAGTTACCATTTAGGATCATTGATAAGTAAGAGGAAAACAAATTACAAGAAAATTTAAGAAAATGATTGAATTTTTTTTAAAAAAAAAAGGACTAATTAAGGTATCAAATGTATTCATTTAGAGTAAAACTTATATAAATTGCAAACATTTTGAATTTAATCTCCAATGTAAAATTCAAGTCAATAGACTCCACAATTTTACTGTTATTAACAAGATCATATTACAATGTAAGTAAATTGTATTTAACTTAGGTACTGTAGCTGGATGTTTTTTTTGTTTTGCTGTTTGTTTTTTTTTAGTTACACTATATTCAGGTAACATTATATATAACATATATAACATTATATTATATATATTGCTATGAGTATATTATCAGTACTCTACTAGCGTCTTGAAAAGAAGAACTGGAGGAAATTATTGGATGTATTAGCCTGCCTGTTTGTAAACCTTTTTTTTAAATGTCTACTTTAAAGGAAAAAAATGGAAAATAAAAAAGGCTTTGCACATTTGTGGGAATGCCTATAACATAATCTAAGCTGCACAGGAAGTGCTGGCCTGTAAGCTTGAAAGTATGCAGTTCCATAAAGATAAAAGGGGCCTGATATGTTTCCTAGTGTTTTAAAGCTAAAAATATTTGTACAAATGTTATTATTTTTTAAATGTTATAATATAATTAAAAAATAATGACTCAGCACTATAAAACAAAACAAAAACAAATAAGCATGTAATTTCAACAGAAAAAAATAATCATTGAGTAGTTGTTAATAATCCAATAGAACATGCCAGCTGATGGAAACTTGATGACTGCACTGAGAAAGCTCTAAGTCCATACTAACACAGGGAGATCCAAGGAAAACAACATCTGAATGGTTCTATCCACTAGTGTTCCATTTAAAACATCAGTTGCTATCAATCAATCAAAAAATGTTATTCTATCTATCATATAAATGTCGGGCTCAATAATAAATCTGGCTCAGTGCTATAAGAGGGCTGTGATTCAGCATAAGAAAGATACAAATTACAACTACAGTAATAAAACTCTTAGTACTATTGGACACTACTGTTTACTTGAAGTGTTAAGGTCAATGTTTTGTCAATACTGTCCAGTGAAATCCTTCATTACTATCTCAAGATGCAGTAGAAGAATAGATAAAATTTTTAAAAAAAGTCATGTTTAATATTTACATGACTTCTTAAGTTTTACGTTTTTATTGAAACTGAATTCAAATCAACTTTGTGTTGATTATTATTAAAATCCATTCAACTTTCTAGATTCCATAAAGAGTGAAGAACATGAAGTCTCTGTATGTCGTGTTCAAATTTTCTAAATTAATAATTACGTTTTTTTGTATATTCTCCATAAAAACAGATTTATCCATTTGAACAAATCTTGAAAAATTTTCTCTGCATAATAAAATACGAATTCAAAGATTTTTATTAAAGCCAGTACAACTTGCATTTGACTTTTGTTGGTCTAGCTTGCAATGACCAAATACAAAACTGTATACTGGGAAATCTTGAGCTTTTTAAATTCTGCTTCCTCAAGGGCACAAGATGAAGACAAATAATAGGCTTACTCAAACAAAATATAGTGAAAAATAAACAAGTTTACTTGACAATTATCTATTTCAACTCTTATAAATGTGTTAATTTAATGCTAAATCACCAATTTGACATTAAGAGAGGATGTTTCAACTGTATAACATGCTTAGTGTTTGAAAATAAGTAACAGCATCTACTAAAGAAATGAACAGAATTGATTGGGCTACATCATTACATTCAATAGGGTTATAGAGATACAAATACATTGGAATAGGGAGGTAACACTGAGTAAATGTCATGGATAGATACAGAGATACACAGTCAAGATTATTAGATTGAACATATCTATATATGTACCCTCACATTCAAGATAATTAAGACTAAATAGCTCTAGAATTCAATGTGTATTTACCAATGGCCTTCTCATGAACTACCTAGCAATTGTGTGCATTTAACAATGAACCAAGCACTGCACTCTTGAACTCAGTAACATTAACAAATGAACAAAGCACTGCACTCTTGAACTCAGTAACATTAACAAATGAACGCAACACTGCACTCTTGAACTCAGTAACATTAACAAATGAACGCTCTAGAACTCAGAAACATAGGAGATCTAGAAATGTGGGTTTCAAAGATAATGCCAAGAAGATTCTTCAACGAATGTTTCACAACAAATCCATTACTTTTGGGATGCCTCTTCAAGCTTACCTTAGTAAGAATATGATCACTATCTAAAATAATAGCACAATATTTAATATGTTTAAATAGTTCATTGTTGTTTAGAACATTTTGTTCAACATTTATGTCTTTGACAGTCAGAGTAAGAGCAGCATCTGTTTTGAACAATATTTGCACTAATGTGTTGAACAATTTTGCTAGCGGGTTATTAAAATTCATTTTTACTTTGGTCCTCATCAGGTTTAAAATCGGTGCAATGACTAGTTATGATTCCCTCAAAGCTTAATCTTTTGTTTTGAAAATGAAATGTGTTTATTATATGTACATATAAAAACCATATTTTTTAGTGTTAGTTTTCTTACATACAATGTGTATTGTTTAAAATCCCATTTCTCTATCATCTTCACAATGCTGAAATGATGTTTACATAAAGAAAGAAAGATTTAAAGTGGTATTTTTGTTCCATAGCTGTCAGGTATCTAGAAGATATCCTAATTTTCCTAAGAAGTCTGTTAAAGAGAATAAAAGTCTCTAGTTCATTTAGATGACTGTTCTAAGATAAAGGTCTCAGAAGGAGGGGAGTGTAAGTTTGTGTAACACAATGTTCCTGAGTCCTCTTGTATTGCTTTGTATTATTTCTTTGATTAAAGCAAATGGAATTTGAAATGGTTTTGTTTTTTTAATGTAGGATTGTTTAAATGGGAACAAAATGTATGTAGTGCTCAAAGCCCAATTCAAAATGAAAGAATAATAATTAAATGAATGAAATCCATAAAAGCTTCAGCCAATTCTAATAATAATCTAGAACTTTCACCAGTTTTTGATCATTTGAGAGAAATCAAGTTTTTCTTGCTTTTGTTGAAATGTAGTTACAATTTTAAATCCATTTGTTAGATTTACAGTGTGTTTGTACCTAACTAATGTTCAATTTAGACATGAATCTTTGCATGCACTAACTATGCAGTGAGTGTTAGACTAGTATTTTGAGCATGGTACAAAATAGAAGAAAAATTCTTAAGTTTAGTTTTTTTTTTCATTATTTGTTGACATTTTTCTAATCCATGCAGTTAATGGACTGTCCATGCACATACTATACAATCACAAGTGTTTATTCTATTAACCAAAAAAACCCAGTAATCATTAGACTCAGCTCCAACAACAGACAATGTGATCATCCAGCACTTTTGTCTATGTTCAAATGTTTCCTTTATTATACATAACATTTTATTTCAAGAATAAAAACCTTGTTTTATATAATTCCTTCCAGATGATATCAGCCTTAAGTTATTAATATTATTTTTTTATATACATAAAAACAGAAAATGTTTTGACATGTTACTATTTGTGTTAATCTGGACTTTTAACACAAAAAAATAATGTTGCTATTTCATGTGTACATTGTTTCTTATTATATTGGAATGTCTTTCAAACTAAATTGTTCAAGAATATAGTTTTTTTCCCCTGGATAATACAACTTGACTGATTTTAAATTAAATCTGTCCATTAAGATATTCTAATACTAAAACAAATCTAAAAACAAACAAAATTTACTACCTTCCGCGGCAAGTCTACCCCAATGCAGACTGCCGTTTCGCCAGGACATGCTGCGGCTTTGGTTATTGGCCCGATTGGTTGGGGCCAATGATACACGTCTTGCCGCCAGTGACATCTCTTCCTGCACGACTGTCAGACATGTCCAAACAAGCAAACAATGGCACAAATGTACACAAGCTGAGAGAAACCCGCGCTGGCAAAAAGGGACATACAAATATGGTTTGCTGACGTCCAGCCCAATCTTAAGCAACATGCAGATCTTTGTTCTCTTTGAAAGAAAGGGTATTGTTCTTTAAGAAGAAAGTATTACCTTCAAACAAGAGTTTAAAAACAAATTCATATTTTCTTTTATCAATGACCACATATTGAAAAATTTTTTAAAAATCTTTTCAGATAAAATATAAACAAATTCTTCACTGGACTGGAGGACCAATTTTTTCAAACAAAGAACTGCATGTGTAGCTCTGAAAGGGAATTGCGTCTGCTTTTTAGATACGTAGATAATGTCCCTTTTCACCAGCACGCGCTGTGACTGAATGGTTAAAGAGATTATAAAACAAATGTTATCACAGGAGTCATGGGATGGAACAAATCAAACTGTCATGTTGGATGGACATATTAGTGGTGGTGCTGTCTTGAGGGTATCAACATTCCAAGTGCTAGTGTTCTACTTGTAATAGGAAAGAAAGATCAATGTAGAGATATACTTGATTACTTTTTATGGATACATTGTATTCTTTATGTGAGCAGATGAAATAAAACTAAGTCTAAAACAAAATTGTTTGCTAGAATTTCAAACTAACTAGAATGTACTAGAAATAAATGAAGATATATGAATGACGCATCTTCAAAATAAAAAATAAATATATATAAATATAAGGAAAAAAACATTTAGGGCCTCTCAAAAAGGTCGGACATCATCATTTGTGAACTTATTCTTTCTCTCAGCACAGTCACATCTTGTAGAAACCATAGGAAAGTAAAAAAAAAATTCTGAACATACTTATGACTATGTTTAAACAATTTCAGTTGGAAAACAAAAGACTACAGAAACTTCAACAAAATCTAAATGAAAATCATTGAAGCAATCTTTTTGTCAATGGTTATTAAAAAATGAGCAATTTAAAAGAATAAAAAAATTTTTTTTAAAAGTTAACTAACAAACTTACACAACATTCTTGCTAAGTTCTATCCGACAGATTTGAGAGGCCAGCGATATAAGAAAGCTTTGCAAGATCACAATATTCACATCTAATATACAATGGTGAATGTTTGCTAATTAGAACAAGCCTTGTATTAAGTCTGGAGCTGATGACATTTCAAGTCAAGGGTGGATGATGTGTATGATACTATAAAGTCAAGGTTAATGTCTGAGGGTGCTTTCAAATCATTCCTTTTTCTAATGCCAAATTTGACTATTTCAACATAACATTAATAAAATTAATATTAATGAGATTAATATTTTTGTTTATTAGAATGATACAGGTGATGTGATGTGCAACAAGGTCAAGATCCTAGCATCTGGCAAACTTTTATGAATTGATTTGCATGTCATTATCAAAAAGTCTTCAAATGATTTTTTTTAAAAATATGATTGGTAACAAGGAAATACATATGCCAGTGCTACCATGCAGTATTTATTTGTGCATGGCACAACTTCACATCCTGAGCAGTGTACATGACATAGTGTTTGCTTTTTTTTTTTTTTTTTGTTCTAAATGTTGTTGAAAATGCAGAACGGTTTTACATCTTTTTAAATGCTTTTTGGTACTTTGTTAGTTTTTGCTGATTAATTATTTACCAAGTAGAGGTCATTAGCATAGAATGTGTGTACAATTAAAAAAAAATTAATCTGTAAAATAATAACAACTTAAAACTGTTGACGCAATAAATAGAACTAAATGTTTGAGAGTAGAAATGATGGGAAGACATGATGATGTCATTAGCTTCAACTGGTACCATAAGGAGTGTGGGGACAGGGAGGAGGACAAGATCAAATTACCTTCCTCATGCCCTTCATCTCCATGGTGTAATAATGGTTCATACGCAGCATGCTGGGCTATAGGAATGGTGGTCATTGGGAAATTTTCTCTCCCTATTCTTTTCCTTTCCTCCTCAGCAAGGAGAGCTTTGCGAATCATTTCCTGTTGCTGCTTACGTCGGGTGGTGGTTGCTGTTACTAATGATTTCTGGAAAAAAATAATCAATAGGTACTTTAGATGCAAATTTAAAACTAAATAGAAGATGCAGTTGTAAGTCCTAACAACTTAAGAAATTCTGAGTTATAATTGTAGTCATAGGGTACTCCAATAATCTAATGGCCTCAGCTATGATTCATTGAGCCTCTTAGGATAACCTTATTTTTTGTACACATTTATCTAGCTCTACAAGCTTTGAATTTAAATGTTCTATTTGCTTATCTGTCAAATCTCTTACAGTCTCCTCTTGGTTGACAGTCACTTCTTCAATATTAGTTTTAAAGTGAGGCATCCATGGTGGGTCTACAACCATCAGATTTGGTAAACCAATTGTTGGAGATGGCAGTGTGAAGTCTATGCTTGGTGGGGGAAGCTGAAAACAGAACAGATGTAGACAGTTGACCAAATAAAAGTGGATGTCTTAGAGCTTCAATACTTTAATAGTGGTAAATAAAAGTTCAAGTTTGTTTTCCCAGGATATGTGTTCACACAAAGCTGTTCACAATTTACCAAATTTACTTTACAAATGGTTTCATAAGCTTAAATGTATCAAAGAAGGTCTAGCCACTGCGGTGAATAGCCAGTCAAAATGTGCACCAACCAAACAAATGTTGAGAACCCCTGACCTTTGAACTCTATAGACATTATGTAGTGTGGTGTAACAAAATTGAAAACTCAGAAATGTGACTTATTTAAAACTCAGATCCTTATAGTTTAGGTGTGAGGAAAACTAGCTGTAACTTTTGTTGGTACTTCTGTCCTTTGAATTTCCTACTGTACATTAAAAATGCTACAAACTATATAGGCTTGAACATGCATAAAAAGAGAGAAAAAACCAATCCTACTTTAAAATAAAGATTTGCTCCTTCCTCCATTCTAGGCCACACTTGATAACGAAATTTCCATAAAGAGCCAAATCTAATGAACAACAACAAAATTATTTATAATTCTCTGCATTTGTTATTGTACTAAGATCACACATATACACACACACAACTAGCATGCCTTTAGAAGAGTTTGTCTACAAAACAAGAGATGATTGTGAATTTAAATATAGATACAGGTATTTAACTTGAATTTAAATATGATTTCTAATCAACTGCATCTTAATCTACCTAAGAACTGCATTGATTCTTTGGTTGGTTTCTTCATGTTGAAGTTCTTTAATAATCATATTTCTTGCTTTGTCCGAAGACTTCGCTGATGAGAGCAAAAACACTGAAGCTTGAACAAAAAAAAAAAATAATTTATTGACAATATATGCAATAATGTAAAAATTTTATTTTATACAAATAGATACTTTTAAATGTCCAAAGCTGTAATAAAAATCTGTCTACAAACTATTTGCAAGTTAAATCTCTACTAACCAGCTGCTGCTGCTAACTCCTGATCACTTTCTAGCATGAGCTCCCAGGCAACAGGCATAATGTCAATAAAGTGTTCCACATTAAGAACAGGCACTGCCTTAGTCAGTATGGCCATGGGACATTGAGTAAGTCTATGAGCCTGGAGAGTAAGTATAGTATGAATCAATGGCCTATATTGAGATATTGTAGGTTATTGCCTAGTACAACTTGTGAAAGGTCTACTGAGTTGGTTCACCTGAGATGTCAAATACTTGAGAATGGGAGGATCTTCTTTGGTTTCCCTTGGTTTGTCATCTTTTTTTGTACTCAGTTTTAACTTGGTTAGGGAAACATCCGTCTTGATCTTCTCTAACAGTGGAGTGCTCTCCCTTCTCCTTGCACTTGGTGAGGCCACTTGGAAGATAGACTCCTGCAAACATCAGCTCAAACTATTATCAACAATTGAGATAAGAATGTAACATACAAGTTTAAGTTTACTTCTTCATGGGGTGTGTGTGGTAGCTGAGTGTAAAGCACTTAGCTACCAAACCAAGAGGTTCTGGGTTCAAATCTCAGTGAAGACTGGGACAGGATTTTTAGGACGTTCCCAAGTTCACTTCTCTGGGTACTTGACTTTAGTTGGGAAAAGTAAAGGCAGTTGGTCATTTGCTGGTCACATGACATTCTCATTAAACTTTGGCCATGGAAACAGATCATCAGCCCCAACAATCGCAAGATCAGAAAGGGGTACTTTACTTTTACTTCTTCATAGGGAAATATAATAGGAATGTTCCTTTTCAAATGGTAACTGCTGCTAACTGAAAATAGTAACTGATCCCAATAGCTATTATTAATGATTTCTGAAAAAGAAAAGTGAATGTATGTATGTCATTGAATGTATTTTTATTTTATTTTTCATTATTTGTAAAAAGATTTTACATTAACTGTTTTAAATGCATAAAAAATGTGAGTAACATAAATCAATTTTCTATATTTTAGGTAGTTATGTTAGTTAGTCACAAAAAGAGAGAAGAAGCAATGCAACTCATCTCTGGAATAAAAGATAGCCAAATAGAAAATGGCTGGTTTCTCTATCACCAAATCAAATTCCACCTTTATCTGCTATGTATGTGGACAGGAATGTCTCTCCAGAATAGGGCTCTATGAGAATATTTATCTAAAGATATGTTCTACAATTAGAATCAAAGTAAAAAACATTGTTTAACTGGATGTCAGCCGGAATACCAAATATCCAGATGGATTTTTGATTTTGTTTTACTGTATAGTATCTAAAGATCAAGAATGATTTCTCTCAATAATGGAAGGCTACTACATAAAAAGCTTTGTTTCTCCTGTATATTTTACTTGTATTTAATGTTTATGTATGGTGCGATACCCCCATATGTCATTTATTAATATTGTTGGTGAAATGAACTGTCGCTTATAATATTCCACATTCGGTTATCCAGAGGATGAATAATCCGGACAGAACCTGTACCCAATTAACCCAGATAATCCACCTCCTGCTGTATATACATTTATACAAGACAGATGGGTAGCAATTTGTCTAAAGTTAGTGCAGTCAAACTCTGAAACATTACAAAGTGACATTAAGACTTTTTTGCTTACCCTTCTTTTCAGTTTTTCTTTCAATGTATCTTTCTTATCTTGTTGCTTGCTGCTAGAATCTTTGTCATCTTCTTCAGTAGACTCGTAGATTTTACGAAGAGCAGCAGTCAGCCTAGTACAAGACCTTCGCTGACGTTCATAACAGTTAGGATGGCAGAAGTTTTGATGAGTACAGATGAAATTAGAGAGATTAGCCAACTGAACCACAACCTAGTCAAGGAAACAGTAATGATTTTATAAACAAATTGGAGACTATTGAATGAAATCATTTAATGTTTAAAGTTTTAGTGCATAAATAAATACTAACGTGTCTAGGTGCATCCAATTAATTATGATTGTATAAGTTGATTACATTGTCTTGAACAATAGAAACTTGAGGATCGTTAAAGCACTAAAATTTGAGTGTAGGACCAAAAAGATGATGTTACTCAAGATCTTATTAAAAGTGATAGAAATGAGCTTCTTCAATGTCTTGCCATGGTGTGGTGGGAGGTACACAAAGCCTTTGGATCTATAAGAAGCATGCTGCTGACTTGGCTCTATAAAGCTTTCAATGGCAGACTTCTGTGTCATTATAGTTCACATTAAGCCTAAAGACTAGAATAGGCTTGCACATGACAAAGCCAATCTTTACTTTAAAAATACTATGCACATGCTGTAAGTTTTGCAGTTTTCTCCACAATGTCTTGGCAAAAAGTACATTTGACTGAAAGATGGCTCCTAGCTCTCTAAATGTTGAGACTTTATCTAACCTTAATCCAAGGCAGGTTTGTGTACAGGTGTTCATCTTCCAGCTCCATTTCTTTATCAATGGGAGATTCCTGTGTGTCGTCACTCATCATGGTTACAGACTCATTGTCTACTTCAGCTGGCACATCTTCTTCAACAAGCTTAGCATCTGACTGAAGGGAGTGACTGCTGATTTTACGAGACTTAATGCTGCCACCATGTTTAATACCTGAAAAAACAATTTCATCAACATCTTTTAATTACAAACGAGCATGTCAATCAAACATTTTTGTTTAAAGCAAATAAACAAAATTCAAATTCAGGAGATATTATGTAGGGATGCACCATAAATGTTTGTCATCAAGTTTTACAAGACAATTCCTAAATTCTAACCATAATAGTCATCATTTAATTTTTTTTAAAGTTTATATGTAGCTAAATGTAACTTTTTTTTTTATATAGAGTTATAGAGATATAGAGTTATTAAGAGTTTATAACTTTATATTCAATTACCCATAATTTCCTAGTTAGACATTACTGAACTGCTTTTTAAAACAGATCTTTAACTTAAACTAACTAAGGAGTGGGGTGGTTTTGTGGGCTTCTGAATTGAAAGGTGTCAAGTTTAAATAAGATAAGAAGACTGGGCTTTGAACTTGAGGATTTGGAAGATGCCCCTGAGTCTAGCAAACTCATTAGTTAGGAAAGTCAAGGCAGCTGGACATTGTGCTTGCCACACTTGTTACCCATCAGCCATAGAACAGCTTTACATCAACTACCCCACAGGTCTGAAAAAGTACTAACTACTACTTACTATAAACTAGTTAAATTATAGTTTTCTTCTAATCTAATCAATTACAGAACAGAAGATAATTATGTCCTATAAGCTAATTATTAACCTAAATCTATAAACTAAATACTGAACTACAGAACTAAATATTAAACTATAAACTTACTTCCTCCTCCACCCTCTGGACGTGATAGCTTGAAACTTCGTCGGAAACTAAGATTATGTCCAGAACCTCGCCGAAAGTGTCTCAGTAGTTTCTGTCTGCCTTGAGCTAATCGACGAACTAGAAGAAAAATTAATGGAGTTATAAATAAAACAGTTAAAAAATTATTTTGGGGCTTCAATGCATTCTCTTGACTCTCATAAATTGAACAAATCACAGCTGCAATTTTTAGCTAGAAGTCAGAAATATTGAACTTTACTGACAATACAGATTGTTCTAGCTGGTGGCTTCAAGAATATGATTTTCCAACCTTGCACAATAGAAGGTCTTCACATTTTTTATGCCCATGTCCTTTGGCTGTACAAAGATTTGTTCTCCACAGCCCAAGAATCCAGCCATATCTTGCAGACCACTTTGCATTTGGCTTCTTTTTTCTATGTTATACACTCTCATTCTTTTATCAGATTAAATGAAAGTTTGGTCCAAATAAGTTAATTAAATTACACATATCATGGAAATTTGTTTCATGTTTTAGGATTCCATCTGAAAAAAAAACCAGATGGCTTGATAGACTGGCTCTCCAATTAACGGGACATATGATGTATATTTAAATATGTATATTTCAATCTGTAGGACACAGTTCTAAATACTTTACAACTTTAGAAACATACCCCTTTCTTTTTTATCCTCTGATGTGGCATTTGGGTCCAGAGCAGACAAAGATGTGGTACTACTGTGAAGAGAGTCAGACCGTTCTGTGAGCACAGCAAAACTAATTTTTCTGTCCCCTGGACTGCCAACATTACCTGCAGCAAACAACAGAACACTTCTAGACCCAACAGTTATAAAAAAAAATCTTTTAAGTTTTCAGTGTGTATGTAATGATTTATTAAACAAAGTTTTATTTTAGAAATGCTTCTTGTCTACCAACTAAAATTTGAAACTAGTTTACTTCCACTATTTCAACTTACTAAAATTAGAAGGTAGTTCTGCTAAATTGGATTCTGAACTTTTGTCAGAATGACCAGGGCTACTGACAATACTACTGTAGCGACGACAAGGCACATTTTTTTCCCACATATGTTCCCGTTTCTGACTTCTGGATCTTGGGAGATACTGGAATGTTTCTCTTAAGAAAGTTGTGATCTCGACTAGAACTAGACAGGCTAACATTTTCAGTGCATAGGGACATTCTTTTCCTCTTTGATTCACTGATGCTGGTCAGATTCAAGACAAAAATGTTATTTAAAGGAACAAAGATCAACATGCTGGAAATGTTTGTTATAAACTCCAAACCAAAAAATAACAACTATTACAAAAGAACACAATTGCAACATGAGAAAAGGTCAACAAATGTATAACATTTCAGTTGTATAAAATTTGGTATTTTATATTTAGAAGATGATGTTTGGAATTCACACAAAAATGTTTCCTTACTGGTAAATGTACTAAACCGTTTAAATTATAAGATAAAGTTTACCTTCATCTAAAAAATCTTCTTCTTCATCCTCCATCCTTAACTCTTTCTTTCTTTTTTCATCTTTCACTTCATCAATGACAGCCAGTCTATCTGCATGCTCTTTAGCCAGAATGTATTCCATTTGGAGACCCAGGTTCTGTAAAAAAAAAAAAAATGAACTCTTGAAGAACAGAATACTAGATGTGAGTTATTTAATATTGAACCCAGTGAAATCAAGTGCTACCATAGAAAGATGCATTACCTCAGCCCAGGCATAAAACATACGCCCAGCAGCTCTCTGTAACATCAGGTTCCTGCGATATCCTGAAGGCTGACCTCTATTTTGTAATGCTGCCACTGTATGTCTAAAGCTTGGCAAGTTCAACTTCATCCAGTTGGGCCACTCCCCCCGATTACATCGGTGAATGAAATGGGCACACTCAAGCAGAAGAGCTGCCCTAGCTGACACAGGAGCCTCCTGGAACAGCAATCATCATGTTTCTAAGACATTCAATGGGATGAAATGGAAATAATCAAAGTATAAACTATGTGACTAAATATAAAAACAACAGAGAGACAATCAAGCCAGACAACTCTTAAGCTGCTTACCAAATCTAACATGGCAGCAAGAAGTTGTGGGTCTGGCAATGAACCAGGAGAACAACATTCCAAGAGGAATGAGAAACGCAGCATTCCAGACTTGATCACATATTTATCCACCATGCGCTTCTCTTTAACAAATACAAGTTCTACATTACCATCATTTTTCATACCAGATCTTTGCTTGTAAAAATCTAGGTGATAAAAAGAATATACAAATAAATATTCCAAACCTTGTATGCAACAAAGTCTGACTAAAGTGTGAAATCATGTGTATTTATTTCAATCTTTGCACTTACCATCACAACTTCCTTTACGTGTCATCTTCTTGCCCAAAGTTTTTATTCCATCTTCTATTCTCTTTCTTGCACTCAGAAAGGTCAAGGTTGCTTGACTTGCTGCCCTAAAAGACATGCGTCCTCGTCCACTTGGCCCAGTGCGATGAACCTGGGCTTCACTACGACTTTCCCGTCTGTCTAGAGGAGGTGGGTCTGAAACTTGTTCATCTTCATGATCACTTTTTGTACCTCTTCTCCAACCTTCAGAATGCAGTCAACAAAACATTTTGAAGAATACATTACAAGCTCAAAGTCACTACAGATCATTATTTTGAAGGACTTCAAACTATATTGAGTAAGTAAATTGTATTATCATGTATAGTCTATTTTCAACTAAAGGCAAACATTGTAAAGAAAACTTCAATGGTTATCTCAGACTGTTTGAATTAGATGAAACAAAATATGTAGATTGGCAGCTGGGTTTGAATAGACATCAGGAATACTGCTATTTTCCTTATGTTTTAGCGACTGAAGACAACACTGTATTATTATTATTGTTATATTTATCTAAATGAAAATTATTTAGTAAGTTGTTTTTTTTTCAAACCATAATTTGTTATCCTTTCAAACCTGTCTAGTAGATTCTATGTTTAAAACATACCCTATACATTTATGATGCTACAATTTTTTTTTATAAATAAAAAATCATATGCATACATAAAATGTTAAAAATAGGTCTATTGTAGTGTCTTAAATAAATCCTCATTTACAAAGTAATTTTATTTTACAATAGTTTATTTACTTGCTTTCAATCAAATCTATAAGTTAAAACACAAACCTATGTTAAATTTACTAAATCTGCGTCTAGGTGTTGAACTGGATTGTGGAGAGTCTTCTTCTGCTGCAGAAATACTGGTTCTTGGACTTTTCCCACCAACTGCCTCATCTGTAACTTCTGAGTCACTTGCTGCATACTGAAACATCAACGACTGAAAGGGAAAATGCTTAGTTAAACATGAACAACACACATTAAACTGCATCCACTTGAAAGTTTAGAAATCTTTTTTTTTTTGTGTCAAATATTTTATAACATTCTTTTTTTTTTAAGTATTTACTAAACTGCGAACTTGGGTAAAAACATCAACATTTGATTACTTTTGTAATTTTGGTACGAAACAGAGACTTCTTTGATTTGCGTCTGCTCATCACATCTTCAGAGCTCTGTAGACTGACAAGTTTAGATGACACTGGAGTTTCTTTCTCATCACCACTTTCAGAAGTTATAGATGTTGTCCTCCTATGAAAAAAAAAACATTTATAACTTTCCAAAAAAGAAAAGAAACAAATGAACATGAATTTATTAAAGAGGAGTAAATAAAAGAACACATGTTTGTAATTTTATGCTACTGTTTCTCACCTGATAGGAAAAACCTGTTTCTTTAAAGTAAGTGGCACTTTC
The DNA here is from genome assembly GCA_021533235.1 of Biomphalaria straminea. Classification (NCBI taxonomy): domain Eukaryota; kingdom Metazoa; phylum Mollusca; class Gastropoda; family Planorbidae; genus Biomphalaria; species Biomphalaria straminea. The sequence goes on from JADKLZ010005243.1 coordinate 20,830,053, forward strand.
TTGGCACTACAATTAAGCTTTTGTAAAGAGTCCAAAAGTCCACTTAAGGCCAACCTTCGGAATGTTCCTCCATGAACTTCTTTAACATATGCCATCAATTGCCGTACATCACAGAATAAACTCTGGGAAATCAAGTTTGAACAATTAGAAAGCCAATATAAAACTTCTTAAAATATTATTGATATTTTATAATTTTATAATTACTATTCATCAAACAGTTAATGTATATTCACCATATCTACATCATAATTTTGAAAATAATAAAAATTATGTAATTATTCCAAGGTTTAAAATATATTTAAAAAAAATACATTTTAAAAAATCTAATTTACAAAACACATCTAAACAACATTCACAATTAAGTCTTACAAAGTATTCTGAAGGAAAAAAAAAAGTTTGAAGAATCTAAAAGAGAGAATACAATGAGCTAAGAAAGAATGTCAAAGAATGTTGTTTTTTTTTGGTCAAGAGAATTCAATACTTACAATGTTTTCATTGCCATACAATTCACCAGAACACTCAACACATCGGGTGACCAGGGGTTTGATAAGGTTTGCAATGAGAACACCTTCTACTCCCCTATAACCTTCACCCCCCACACTGTGGCCAAAATTGTTAGCGTAGCCTAATCTTGGGATATTTTCTTGAGACACTGACTTCTTGTGCGCTGAAAGCATTTTAGTAAAGTTTTATACATTTTATGGAATCCACATCTGAGACAAAGTTATCATTTCATTTTCTGACACTAGTAATGAACTATCATTGCTTTTTTAAAGGCTCACAAAAACATTAGAAAAAACAAAAAAAAACTAATTCTACAAGTGTTCAACGATAAAGAAAATTACACATCTTACTTATTGGAGACTGTAATATTGCTGCAGGATCAAAACAAAAGCCAAGGAATGCATGCAGAAAGTCGACTGTCTCCTGTAATGGACGCTTTCTTATGCTGTCTCTAAGGAACTTGTGGAAGAGAAGTGGATTGATTTTGTGTAGCCTTTGTAAACAGTTTTGTCCTTTCATACGGAGGTGATCCCCCTGAGCACCTACCACACCATCACCACACCCATGGGGACAACCAAGTGCTTTGTAGATCCTAATTAGAGAAACAAAAGAGAGCTATGAATATCATTTGTGACTGATAGAGCTGCACACATTTATTTTATGATTCAATAGGACAGACAACAACATATTTTGTTCTATTTAAGCTAATCAAAAGTTGTGGTATTAGTGTTTATATTTGCATTGACAGTAAAGCAGATGATTCTTTCAATATTTTTATCTACTATTAAAATTATTTAAAGTAGAATAATTTAATCTTCATATGTCTATGGAATATACAGTACTTTATTGAAATTAACGAATATAGAGATATGAAAGTTTTTCAAAGATGTCAATTTATTATAGTTTGAAAAAACCCAAACCAGGAAGAAGAATTTGATGACACCAGACTCAAAGGATCTCCAAACCTGGAGAGATGTCTGCAAGTGACCACAGTTATCAACAAAAGTATTTGACAGGGTATTGCTTATGATTGGACAACAAGGAAACTTTGTATGTGCTGGCATGACCCTAGGATTCTTGCTGAGAGCAGAAGAACTGAGGAGGCCTTTGAAAGGAGGAAGAGGAAGAAAGCTGTCAGACAGTCCTGACCCAAGAAGAGGTAATCAACACCCGTCAGCCTTAGGGTGCACTTATTGTCTCTTTAGGACAGGAACCATAATTTAATGAATACAAAATGAGTTTCATAATGACCTCAATTTATTGAAATATTTTTTTTTATTTTTTTTTTAAATCTGAATTAAAACTCATAAAGAGACAAAAATTCTTTTTTGTCATGAAAGAGATCTGAAAATGTCTAAAAACAGTCTGGAAAATGCTTATTTTGTTGCCCAACCTGAAGAGACTGTCCATAGCTAGACTGTGCGCTGTTATTTCATCTTTAGCTTTAGCCATTCCTTCTGTGCTTGGTGACTGCTTACCGCTGTGCATGGAATCCATACCTGTCAAAAGTTGAAAAGAGTACTAATTTAATAATTCGAATGATGAAAAAAAAAATTACTTAGAACATCAAACTACAATAGTATTAATTCAGAAAAATTCATCAATAACATAATGCTAGTTACTTATTCTCTTACTTTGACTAATCATGGCAGTAAACACTTAGAATGGTATGAGAAACAATTTTGTATAAGCTAGAAAAAGTGTTCTTATATTGTAAGAGTGATATATGAATATAAATGCAATACCAAAATAATCTCATGGAACATTAGATTACAATGGATGTTCACATTTAAAAACAATTTGGTTCAGTCAGGTATGGACTTCTATTCTCAACTTTTTACCCCAACTATTAAATCATGTTTTAAAGTTTTTCAGAATTTAAAATTGCTTTCAGAAAATAATAATGATTCATTACATCAATTTTCTGACTGCTGTATTTTCTTAAATAAAATAAAGCAAGGTCAACAAAGATAAGGTGTAAAATAAAGCTGAAATCAAGTTGTCATTACTCTTACCTTCAGGTGTCCCAGCAGATGAGTTAGGACCAGATGTACTAGCTTTAGCAGAGAGAGTTTCTGAGGACAAACTGAAAGATTTGGTTTCTATAATATCCAGATCCAGGAGACAGTTAAGGAGATTCAGTAAGACTTCACATATCCTGGGGGTGTGTTCCTTCATGGCAACAAAGTGAAGAGCCCTCAGTACAACTTTATAATTGATGTGACCATTGGACTGAATATAAAACTTAGAGCCAGACACCTGAGATAGAAAACAACAATACTTCATGTACATATACAAAATGAAAAAAAAAAACAATACTTCTTGAACAGAAGTTAAGTGCATTAAGAGTTCCCTAACCTCTTGCACTTCCCCATCTTGCTTGTAGGCAATGTTTGAATCTGTGTAACTACGAGCTAGAGCTGGAGATCCCAAAATGTCATCTGGAATAACAAAAATAAATTAAACAGTAATGGTCAATTCCTTCTTTAGAGCATTAATTTAGTTCTTTACTATTTTATTCAAAGATCTAAATATATACCTAAAAAGGGATGTAATGTATACAAAAAAAAATGAAAATGTAAACCATGAAAATATAAAGCTGTTGTACCTTTCACTTCTGGGTTATGCTCAGTAATACGAATGATAGGATGGCGGTTATTGTCTCCAGCCGAATTGACAGATTTGCTTTGCAGATCTGCCTGAGATGAAGCAGATGATTCTTGTCCACTACAATGACTACTGCTACCCATTGAATCTTTATCCTGTTGGCTTAATGTGGAGACACTTTTTCTGCTTTGCAAACTGAAGTACAAATACAATTAGTAAATAAACTGAGTCACATCTACTAAGCAGTTCTTGACAAATAGACCTACAGTGGGAATAAAGAGTAGTTACCTTGCTGCATGTTCAACATATTTGTCATTATTTTCTTTCATATCTTTTCCTGGTCTGTGAAGTTCATTTTCTAAATCATGAACACCATCATCTTTTGCTGTGAAAATAATGAAGTTAAGTCACACACAATACAAAATTAGAGATAAATTTAGTCAATATATATTTTAAAATAGTGAAGTCTTAATCCCAAACATAACAAAATCAGAGCTAATCTTTACGAGACATACTGATGGAGATGTAAAAAAAACATTTCTTAGTAAACATTTGTATATTATACCTTCTTCAGTGGCATCTCTTTTGCGAAGAAATGATTTCCCAGAATCAAAGAACTGTTTTAACTCTACAACCCTAATCTTTTTGAAGGCTGGTTCTTTGCGGATTTCTGGGATAGGAAATGTTGTCATAGCTGGACGCCGCATTTCTAGGCCAGGAACATGTTTAACAGCTGGACTATGGTGCTCTGAAGCCATACTGGTAGGAGTGTTGGGTATGAAAGTATCAGAATAGTTCATTTGTTTGTGTGGGGCCATTAACACATTCAGATCAGGTATTGGCAGAGAGGAACTTCTGGCGCGTTCCTTGGCATCCAGTTTTTCAAGCTCATGGCACACCTCCAGCATTCTCTGATGCATGTATCTAAATATATAACAGAAAAGAGAATTTACCATAAGGAAAGATAGAATTTACCATAAAGAAAGAGAGAATTTACCATAAGGTAAGCAAATGTAATATGATATGATATGAAAAAAATATAATAAAGTTTTAAAAATATAAGATGTTAATTAATAATTCATTTACTTTGGATGGCATTTATAACTTATTCACTAAGCATTACTCTATTTCATTGATGTTTGGCAACTTTTTTTCCCCAGCAAGGAAATAAATAGTTATTGATTAACTTCTAGGGAAGTAATGTAAGAGTATACATACAAATATTAAACTTTCACAAAGATTTTAAATACTGAAATAAAAAAGACTCAAAATGTTGATGAAATGTTATGCCCCTTTCTATATACCCACACAATACTGTACATTACCCCCCTTTTAAGGATACTGTTAGAGTATAGAGAGTTGTGCCCATGGATAGGGGTCACTACTCTGATAGCCAAGATGGCTGATTAAACTTGTTTACTTGAAAGTATGTCAAGTTCTTATGTCCAGTTTATTTAAGTGTCAATCTTAACACAAAATATTGACATGACAACTGGATGCAAGATCAAAATTTTTTTCATATGGTCTAATAAAGGTTAAAGATACATTAAGCTTTGAACATATGGCTTACCGTAGCGACCAATATATTCCATCTTCAGACCAGCTTAGACAGAATAAACACCTACAATTCAGAAAATATAGAGTTAATTATAAAATTCTTGTGATTTGGACCCTTCTCAAGTTCATATTTCTCTAGCAAGTAAATTGTATATTGATGACCATGAAAGATCTAACTTGCTCCTTTAAAACATATGAGCTTAATGAGATTACCACATGTAAAAACATAAGTTACAAGGATAGTTTGTAACTAGAAGCTTTCTTGTATCTATATAAGGTGTACTAGAAGGAAAGGCCATCTTAGAGAGACATTGTTGTTTACATTAATTTATTCATATTTGAGCTTCTATTAACAGTTCAAGAGGGAAGTCACTCTAACACAAGCCAGCATGACTTCAGAGAAGACATTGGTCATATTGTAAAGGAATCTATTAACAATACTACAGTGAGTAGTAGAGAAGGGAAATAGTTTCCTAGGATGAAGTGAGAAATCTTTGAGAAATTCTAATAATAATTAAGTAGACATAATAATCTTATTGAGAGATGAGTTTAAAAAACAAAAATTGTGGCAAAAGATGGTTTTTCAATGTTTTAAAAATGTTTTATAAGCATGTTAATTTTGTTTCATATTTTGTAAGGCTAGTTGACAAGAACTGCTTTTAAATGTTACCTAAAATCTTTCATTTTAGAACTATGTAGCTACACTTTAGTGTTTGTAGTAGAAAAGTGAAAGGACAAAATGGCTTTAATTATAAGCAGTGAAAATATCAGAACTTATGCCTCAATATGATAAAAAATCAAAATATGCAATCCTAATATGGCATATATATATACACACACAAGGGAAAGTCAACTATCTCCACAATGTGGTTAAAATTTTATTGCAATACAAACAGGAAATAAATGAACAATATTTTTCAACACAATCTCCCCTTGCTTTTCAATGCACTTGGTCCATTATTATACAAGCTTCCTAAAGCTCATATAAAAGAAGATTTTTGGTTGAGCAGTGAGAGAAGAATGCAATGCTTCTTTCACTTATTCATCCAAAGTAAATCTGAATGCCTTACTGAGTGGACCAAACAAGTCCAATAGTGCAAGGTTAGGACTATACAAAGGAAACAAAGTTGAATTTCTGAAGAGTTTTGACAGTGTAGCCAGCAGTGTATGGACAACAAAAATGGATCTCTGAATGTTGAACTTCTTAGATGCAAAGAGAACAAAACATCTATTCTTCAGAACAGTACTACCAACATAACGAAATTTATAACTAAATTGCAGATAATAGCTAATTCACCCTTGGGTGTATATATTATATATTACATTTTAATACTATTAAGACAATTCACCTGAGCACAGCCACATCCAGGTAACTAGCACTAAGTATATCTAATGCATTAGGAGCCCTTGTACCACTATTTACAGCAGAGGCAAGCTTCTGTTTAACATAGTCTTTGTCCACAGCTGATGTTAGTTTCAGAAAAGCATAATTATTGGAGTCTGGAAGGAAGGCAACAAATGTATCTTTACGTCCACAGCGACAAGTTGGACCATCATTGTTCTGTGACATCGACAAGAAATTTTTAGTAATCAGCATGAGAAGAAGAAGAAAAACTTAAATTTTAAGATTTTGACCACATTATAAAACCATGACTGAACATGAAGCCTAATAAAATGTAGGAGTGGCTATCATTAAATGTTAAATATTAAAATAACAATACTACACAATATTACAGCAGAGTGTCATGTAATAAAAAATGTCTTCTATAAAACCAGAAAAAAAAAACTATGACTAAACGCTCAAGCTAGGCATATGAATATGTCACTAGATACACCCTGATCTAATAGGATAACAACATATGTCTATTTAGAAAGCTATTAACTGTTTGGTTTGTATTGGCTTTCAATTTTTTTGTATTGTACATTTATTTTCAAATGAGTCCAACAGTCAATACTTTCAAAGCACAACAGTCTTTATAATCAAGACATTTTTTTAACAGTATTCTTTCCATCACTAGCCATCATTTTGAATGACTAACTACATCAAGAACTGCATTCATACTTACCTTCACAGGTATTACTGTGTTACAGTTCTCACATATTACTTCCATGGTTGCAGTTTGTGAGTCTGTTGTTGACAATGTGCAGATGTCACTCATCCTGGCCAATGGAGCATGTGCCGGCATATCTTCTTCAATACTTTGTCTACTCATTGTGTCATCATTTAAAAAAAACAAGTTCTCTCTGGATGTACCTTAATGGGAAATATAAATAATATAGTTTTAAGTAGAATATACCTTTAAACTGCAAAATCAAAAAAACATTTACCAATGGATAATTGTTCAATTACCTTTGCCAACATAGATATTAGCAGCATTCGTGTTGACTTTGAGAAGTGACCTCTGAGCTTTCAGAACACTTCTCTGAGGTTTAACAGGTGTGGCAAAACATGGGATGTCTGGCTGCTGGTACTCCCACAATGGACGCCATAAGCGAAGACCATTTTCTAATTTAAGGGACTCAAAATCTGCATCCTGGAAAATATTTTTTTTTAAATAAACATTTGAAAGTAAAATGTTTCCAAAAACATAAAAACTACCTGTAACCATTGAAAGAGGTTCTAAACAGGGCAAAGGATAGAGAGGAATGGAAAAAGACGGTCTACAAGTCTTGCTTGGTGCCCCAGCGGTCCACAGACTAAGGGATAGGTAACAGGTAATCCTGTAATATTTAAATACAAGCCAGCCTGGCTAAAAATATCCCCAGAGGGTGAAGTAGCTAATTATGATGAAACTTAAATCTCCAACAGAGAAGACCTATTCCTACACATTTCTTTAATTCCTACTCAATGACCAGCCTTCTCTGGTACCATAACATTTGGTCATGACATTAAACATAGACTAATTAGGTTAAAACAAATGATCAAAGAGACCAAAGGGATTCATCAACCATTTGTGCAGCATACAATGAATGCTTTTGATGTTTTATTCTCTAAACATTGCATGTTTTGTTTCTAGAAGTGCACATGATTAAATTTCATCTGTTGTGAAATTTCTCTCTATATATTTGCTAACAAATTTAACTAACAACATATGCTTAACGCTAAATACTAAACAAAACCCTTATCAATTATGAAGCCGATTTCCCACAAAAACATATGTAAGCTTTATCCAACAATATGAGTTTAGACTAAATTTTTATAAAAACAATACCAAATTATAGTATAGTTACATACTTAAAGAATAATAAAAAAAAACTTCTTCATATGAATTTGACCCATAATAATTTCTTGAATGTGAACTCACCTGTAACAAGTGGACTAATGGTGCAAATAGATACACAAACAACTGAATGGTGCTCAGAGAATGCATGTGAGGTGAAGAGCCCTTTATATCCCTTTGAATCATAAACTCAGCATCAGCATCTTCACATTCTGAGGCAGCATCAAGTATGATCCAATGCAGAGTGTACAAAAGCTTAGTCTCACTTGGGCCAAAACGATTCTCTGGATTTCCCTGGTACACAAACAATCAATCCCTAATATATTCCATAAGGATTTCTAGGACATGTTATTTTTTTATTTTTATTTTACAAATACTTGAATTTAATTTGATTAGAAGGCATGTTTGCATGATTACCTTCTTGCAGGCTGTTATAAGGGAAGAACATGCATGCATCAAATGTGGGAATGCTGCCTGCACAACTTTCCAACGGGATACACTTTGGACAGCTTCACAAAGACTAGGAGACAAGCCATGAAGAATGTTCTGGACCACCACACGCTCAAATGACTAACAAAAAATGAAACAAAGAAAGAATAAATTATTTGCACAATTAATAATAAATAAGAAAAATTAATTGTAAAAATTAAAAAAAATTCCCTTCACTTTATGATAATAATTGAATAAGATTTAAGTTTCATACTAAGTATCAAGATGTTACTTTATTTCCATAAGATCTTACTTTAATAGTAAAATGATATTAAGAATCAAACAGTTTACTTTAAGACCTGTGTATAACAATGACAAAACAAAAAGAATCACAATGGCAAATTTGTCTAAGTTTTTCTATAGATCTAGCCTCTTATTGGTAGGCTGTCATACACATGTATGTATGAATGGTTTTAAAAATTCTAGATAAAGATCTATGGACACTGACGCTTAAGAAAAGATGCAGATCCAATATTTAAATAGAATAAGTAAATAGTTGCAAATTAGAATACTGAACAGGGTAATTGCATATACTTGAATTTTAAAATAAATATGTTTAAAGGATATTTCTAATATAAGAACACAATATAAATAAATGAATGAACAAGTCTGCAATAAAGTATTGAAATAAACCTTAAGTACAACTGACTCCCCTAACCTTATTTAAAATATCCTGCTCTAAAATTAACTTCTTGAAGAGTAAGGAGAGAAATAGATTCTGCATGAATATAAAACATGTTTTAATTTTAGCACTCCTGGAATTTTATTAGCTATTTTTTTAGCTCTACTTAAAGATTTTTTGTGGGTTCTAGAATAATAACAAAACAGCTCCCATTGTTGTTTTAGCTACAAATGACAAAGAAAGGCCAACTGGTCAAAACAAAAACACACAAAAAAAAGAGGGGGTAAGAGCCATTTTGTTTTAAGTTTTGTTTTATCTTTAAAAAAATATATAAAAATAAAAAATTATATTAAATGTTCTTTATAATCTCCATGCAAATAAAAACTTTACAAAAGTGATGTGATATGATTTCACACTTACCACACAGGAAGCTTCACATAATTTGCCTTGCTTTGGTCTAATAAAGGGACTACACATTGGAAATAAAAAAATATATATATTTCGTTTGCCACAATAAAATAAACAAAAACTCATTAAAACAATAACAAGGAGATGTCATAGTTTTATTAGATACCTGGTCTGTCTCCAAAAGAATGTTTGTATTGGGAGTGGTACCGACTGATCTCCATCATAGTCATCTCCACTCTGAGACTTTCTCTTCACCATTGTGGCATCCTGGATTTAAATAAATGCTCGCTGCTGAAACCAGTAATTTTGAAACATCAAGGATGTGCTAGCAGCTCTAAAAGATTTAATAGGAGAGAGAACAAAGAGCAAACTACAGATAAAGTCTTGATCTAGAGTCTTGAACTAGAATTGAAGACACATTTCTTTAAAAATTATTGTGTATATAAATTGTGGTAAAGGAAGTCCCATAGGACAGACCAAAAAAAACCTGCAAGAGAGGAGGACTAAATTGTGGAATAGTGCATGCCTTTTTTTATCTCCATCGTAGTCAGAGGATCAAGGCATTTTTCTTCCTACGGGCTACTAGAATTCATGGGCCAAGAATGTGTGTTTATAATTAAGGCCCTTCCATTGAAGGATGTATAAAAAAAAATGGTTCTAGTAAAAAAATTGTGGTTGTTGAGTGTGTGTATGAGGGGGGGGGGGATGTTATAATGGGGAAACAAAAAAATTGTTCCAGCCTAGACATGATTGACAACATAACTATTTAATGCGAAAAAAAACAACAACATGGGTACCAGGCAGTCCCAGCTACTTTTTCATGGGAAAATAATCAAAAGGTATTTCATAAGAAATACTGAATTCACTGTTCAAAAGCAAGTGTGAGGTAGTACTATAATGTTTGGATACCAAAAGGATGTTTTGTTTAATAATAGGCCTTGTAAGGGGTAAATGGTGTCCCTAACACTATGGGCAGTATGAGGACTGTCTAAAAGTAGACTCTTAAATGATAAACTTAAATGATATTAGATCTAGATCACAAGATTCTTCTATCTCTGGACTTTAGATTTACTAGGTAGACCTATCATGATCCAACCTTTTGGTGCAACTGCTTTGTCACGAAATTTTATATTTTCAATTTATTATGTCTTTACAAAGTATTAAGAATCATGTGTGTTTGTGTTCAAACATATTTTTTAGATATAAAGAACAATAGTTATTTTCGTCCATTTGATTTGGGATTTAAGTTTATTGTGTAATTATTGTTATATCACTAATATTATGATGTACATGTTGGTTTTAATGTTGTCCAAAAAAAAAAAAAAAAGGAAACAATGATTAAAAAAAATGAATCTATTTTTAATTTGATTTATAGTACCTCCAACTTGTCCTGTGTAGGCCTACACATTAAAAAATCTATAGACTATAGAGTCAAGGCTCTATCTACTAATTATTGATGCACTGATAACTAATTTTAATTATTGTATTAAATCTTGATCTAAATATCATTATAAAATTATAATTATATAGTAGAAACAATCAGTATGAGACTATGCTGCACCAGGGTACGGAGGACATCAGTCTTATTTTCTAGATTAGAGTGACTGAAGTCTAGATCACTAGATGATAGATCTAGATCCTAGATTACTAGAAATTAGAATCAACTATATTTACTATAATATATATAGATGATCTATCCTATTATTCCTAACTATAGACAAGGGGCGGACAGCGTTTGAAAATTGGCCTGAGCATTTCTATACAATCTTGCCCACAAACTGTATGCCATATGATGGGGATACAATCATACCAGTCCTCAAAAGCATTGTGTACAGTATCAAAATTAGTTTAAGCTATATGAATGCTATATTACATGATTTTGAGATTATATAAAAGACACTATTCTGGTGAAAACTGTTTTTTTTTATTCGGATTCTTAAGGGCATCTTTGAGCCGAACCAGCTTCAATGAGTAACTGACATTAGCTAAAGAAACATAAAGGCAGTTGGTTATTGTGCTGGCCACATAGATCTCTAACTCCCTTGTTAACTATGGGCCACAAAAACAGATAACCTTTATATCATCTGCCCAATAGACCAAAAGGAGAACTTTTTTTTTTCTTTTTGTACACATGGCTCCTTTTGTTTTGAAAAGCAATGGATGCACCCAGATGAGTCACTGGTTTTGGTTTCGTCTTGAGACAGGGCAGAATCAGGAGTGGCTAATCAAGCCTATTCTAAAAAGGCAGACTTTACCACAATTCATGGATGTGTATGCATCAGATTCAGGGCTAGCGGACAGGGTAGCTTTCTTTTTTTCCCTCTTGGTTAAGGCCGCCTCAATTCTTTTGTTCTCAGCGTGGGTTGTCCTAGCACGCACAGTCTGTCTCCATGCACTCAGGTCCTTGGCTATGTATTCCCACATATTTTCTCATGTCTCGCTTGCAGACATCTCTATATGTTAGTCTAGGGCGGCCCTTGGGTCTGACTCCTTCCACAAGCTCAGCATATAAGATATCTCTCGGGATTCTACGGTCTGGCATGCGGGTGACATGTCCGAGCTATTCTCAAAACTTCCTGATTGGAGACATGGTCCCTCCAAGAGATGCCCATTATGCGTCTCAGGCAGCGCAAGTGGAAACTATTCAATCTGTGGAAAGTGCTCACAACATCATTGGCTACCTATGAAGGGGCTAGAAGTTTGACACTCGACTCTAGCAGAGTTTAGTTTACTGAATGCCTTAAGACTACACAGAAAACCTTCTCCCAGATATCCCCCGCCCCCACTGGTCCACAAATGAGATTGGACCATGACGCGCTGAGCATTCTATTAGCATGAAAGTAGCGCTACAATTGTTATATAATGCAATTGACATCTACTAGAAGCACTATATAAGGATGTAGAATGTAAGGTATTTAGGACAATGCTTTATTAGACGTGTAAAAGATGTTTGTTGTTTAAATCACGATGTCAATGCTCAGAATGCTGCTTTAAAGAGAATGTTATAAAATCTTTAAAAATGTATTGGACTAATTGGTATTCAAGTGCCCTTTCGGTGACCTAGCAGGCCTACAGGGTATTTGCTCGAAATATCCATGTCCATATTCATATGATATAGCAGCCAATGTGAATATAGCCAGTCTGACCATACTTTGGCCTATAGTCAGATTATAGAGTAGTAAATAGACTACAGACTCTACTCTCTAGTTATAGGTATAACTTAGTTTAACTTATAGATAGATCAAGATCATCATATAGAGTATTATAGACTCACTATCTATATTCTATATAGATCCAGACCATGATAATCATATGAAGATATTAATTATATAGTAGGGTCTGGTATATGGCACACCTCATCCGATTCTTGTTCAGTAAACAGGTCGCTTTTTTTGTTTATAACTCATTTGTTTTTATGTTTGGAGCTAAAAATGACGTTTCGGGACTGCGCATGTCCAATTTTAGATAAGCTCCTGTATTTTTGTTCCGCTTTTCCAAAGTAGAGGGCAGTTTTAGAGATTCTCGGAAACCATGTATGTAAAGCTATTGTTTTAACCTCCCCCGGCAATTCATACCCATATAAGGGATGAAGGCTATATTATGAGCCTATTTGATCGTAGGCTAATGGATATATCAAAATAAGCTTCCAAACATCTTTAGAAAGACTTTCCAATCACATTTATACTGTTAGCTGTTAAATAAAATTTTTAAAAGGGGGTGTTTCATCAATAATGATGAATTTAACACATTCTTCTATAGTGCACACGGTAAAATCGTAATAAGAAATATTATTGGGATTAATAAATCTATGATTTTTTCAATGAATAAACATGACCTAGATCAAGATATCTAGAATATATAATTTACGAATGAAAGAAAAAGTGAGGGCTGCTAATTTGAAGCCAGAGACCATGCCCACTGCAGGAGATCACCCCAGGCAGCGGGGGGGAGGGGGAGAGTCATGAAAAGAATTTATATAAGCATCTATATATGGGAGGGAGGGGAAAATATCAAATATGTTTATTAAATTATAATAATTAATGTCTAGATCTATAATCCATATTATAACAGAGATTTATTTGTCTGTTGCTACACATAGATTACATAGGTATATAAATAAATAAACTATAAACGATATATATATAGGCCTATATGTAGAGAGAGAGAGTGAGAGAGAAAGAGAGGCAATATGAGGCAAAAGACTATAAATACATATTGCATAAGTGATTCTACTTCTTTTAATACAATCTAAATAATTTTTAATTAATAAAGATGTAATTTATTAGCAAATACATAGTGGTGTTTATTGAAAGGACACGGTGTGCGCTGAAAGGGAAAGCACAAAAACTGCGTGCCATATAGGAGCATGGGGTGGGTTATAGTAATTTAAAATAAAATCTTGACTATGAGTGGTAATTCAAAGAAACACTGCTATTTTTATTGTCCTTTAGTTGCAGAATAAGAATCTGATTTCAGTTTTTTTTTAAACTTAAACCTTGACCTAATAAAAAATTAATAAAAAAAATTGACCTAGTTCCCAAAGTCGGTGTGCCATATACCAGACTCTACTATATATCTCTGACTCTGACTGATTAGTAGATGATGATAACTAGATGATAAATTTAACTTTTGTCTGAGTACTCTGAGTAACTCAAAATCTCAATAGGCTGGGCAATTAGATCTAGGAATGAATAAATCAAATGAATTGAATTATTGAATAATACATTCAATGAATCAATCTGACAATCATGAATCACAATTATTAAAATTAAATGAATACATTTGTTTTGAAGAATTACTGAAGTTGAATTAGTCTAATAATATAAAAATTAGATCTAGATCTAGATCTCGATCTACTCTAGAGTCTATGTCTATACAGTCTGAACTCGATAAACTTAAAGATTTGATTAAATTTAATAATAGAGCAACTAGTCTATTTATTACACACCCACTGAACCGTTTTGTTTGTGTTATGTCAGAAATAGAATGAAAAACTAATTATTAAATATCCCAATTTTCTGCAACACTGAGTCTACATTATAGACTATAAATGTATAGCCTCTTTTTACTAAATTTGAACTTTCACCTTCACCTTCACCCCTGAATATATAATAAGTATATTTACTTACGTTGTTGAAGGTCACGTGACAAGCGTTGTTAATTTGTCATATTTAAATTTAACACTATCTTTAATCTTATATATCAATAGATAGGAGAAGGAAAACTCTGAATTCAAACCTCTGCTGCCTTGCAGCTATACCCAATCAAGGGAAAGGCTTCGGGAGTCAACCCTGAGGAAAAATCAGGAGCTGGCGACCCTAAGGCAGTTTGCAGCACCCAGTGCTACACTCTGGCAGAACCTGCGACGCTGCTGACCCCAAACTGTATCGGCACTGACGTTCCTTTGGATACATCAGCTGCGTGGAGAGGGGGGAACTGATGTGTGGGCGACATCGTTCCGACCACAGCTTATGCCCAGCTAGGCATTCATCTCATGGAAATGAGATGATCCATAGTCGCTTCGCGACTGACGGTGGCCAATAAATTTGATTTGATCAATAGATCTAGTGTGGTAGGCCTATTATAGTCTTTAATTTTCCAACTCGTAAAATTTAAACTGGCATTTGTGGTTGCTTTTTTTAAGTCTGAGATTCGAATTTTTGGAATATTTTAGATCTAGTGGCACGTACCAACTCAGTTGCAGAAGCTCCAACACTATGTGACATCTTGATCTTCTTCTCAGGGTAGGCCTACCCCGTCAAAATAGCGCGGACAAAATAGTGCTAACAAAATAGGGCATAAAAAATATTTAGTCATTCTGATAGAAATACTTAAAATATCGTAAAATATTAATAGAGCTTAATTTTTTTTTTGTTTTAATTTTATCATAATTTTTCAGTCTTTTTGCAGGAAACACATGCAAAGATACTTGTCAAATTTACACACACACACAAACCTGTGTTGCGGCAATAGACGCCCTATTTTGATCGAAGAATTAATAACGATGCCGCATATTCTGATTATAGTAGGCTATAAAACACTTTCGTATTTTCCTATCATATTTTGTCGGGTCATGACATTTCAAAATCCTATTTTTAGCAATTATTCATTTTAATCAAAGGTGAAAAAAAGGGAATAATGTAATCTTTAAAGTACTCTTATTTTGTGCAAATATGGCATACTTTCAGATCTATTAATTTTGAAATAGATAGAGACATCAACAAAAATGATGCCCAGGGTATTAAAGTACTAATAATCGGTACTTTTATACTCATATCCTTTTATATAACAGATATATAAGTCCGCGCTATGGGCAAAATAGCGCCGACAAAATAGCGCGAAATTTCTCGACAAAATAGCGCAAGACAGAATTCGCTATTTTGTCCGTTCTATTTTGACGGGTCACCTCTTCTCAGTCGTATCTCATTCACAAGGAGCGGTCTGCAGAAGCTAGTGAACAACTTGGCAGCTGCTTGTCAAGAGTTTAGTCTTACAATAAGTCTCTCCAAGACCGAAATCCTGGCACAAAAAATGTATCACGACCTGTGATACATATTAGTAACCACACCCTTTCGGTGGTGCAGGACTTTACGTACTTGGGTTCAACAATTGCCAGTAACCTAGATTTAGACATCGATCTGAAATGAAGAAATTAATTATAAATAAAATAAATGAGAAATGGACAAGCTCACATCCAAATCACAAGAAAGATGATGCTTACTATAAGCTATCCCGACAAGACCAACGTGTAATCTTTCGACTTAGGACCGGACACAACAGAATGCGACAACACATGTACCGGAAGCTCAAAATTGGAACCAGTGATATCTGCCCATGTGGAGTGTCATCAGAGAATGCCGACCATGTCCTCCAAGACTGCGCTCTTTACCAAGAGGCCCGTCTAAGACACTGGCCGCAAAACACCCCAATAGAAAGAAAACTATATGGAGAGCTCCCTGACTTGGAAACCACTGCGCAGTTCATCTCAGATATTGGTGTAGTGATCTTAACCCTCCAACATAACAATGAGAACGAAGAAGAAGAAGAAGAAAATTGGTTGATAAGAGATTGCAAAGAATAAAAAGCTTGGCTTAATTTTTTTAATTTTCATTGCTCTACAACCCTACAACTATGTACAGATTTCTATTTCCCAGCACAACCATACAAATCACAAAACAAAGTCTGTGTCTAGAGATGTTAATGATAGTCCAAAACAATCTTGAACAATGCGAGAAAAAGACAATTCAAAACACAATTAGAAGTTATAGGCCAGTGGAGGTCAGGCAGGCAAGAAATCAGGTGAATTGTGAGCAAATGTTACACATACAGAGGATTTAAGTTATCATTAAGATTTTTTAGCAGTTAAATAAAGTCTGAGGAAAAAAAAGATAAAGTGATTTGTGGGAAGTGTGTTCAAGAGGATAAGTACACTTGAGCTTGGCTTGCATTGGCTACCTAGAAGGGGGCTCGACGTTCGACACGCGACTCGGGCAGAGTTGTGTTTACTGAGCGCCCAAAGGCAGCACGGAAAACCAGCTCCTAGATACCCCCTCCCCCCACAAATAAGATTGGACCAAAGTGCTCTGAGCATGCTATAAGCATGAAAGTAGAAATATATAAAAGCTATAATAATAAAAAAACAAATGTGGGGGTGACTTAAAAAAAATAAAATGAATATCGCCTTGATGGCTGCCTGGTCATGTGTTATGCACTTCGGTCGATGTTCAATGGTCATGAAGGTTCATCCAACAACCAACAGGCAGTTTGGGCTATGATGTAAATACCTTCAAATCTGATAGAACTTCTGAAATGAATTAAACCAATAAAAGATTGGGAGAGACTTTGAACAAATAAGTAAAAATGAACAAGTTTTAAAAATTTAATTGTTCCCAACACAATTCTAAAAAATTACTTTGTGGCAGAAGTGCAGGAGTTTAGAATCTCTATTCCATTGTGCTAAAAAGTACACAAAAAGTTTATGTCTTTTAAAAAAGTCATAAACATTATTGTTAAAAATTAGTACCGTTACAACAAGACACAATTAGAACAAATATTTGTGATATTTAAGTTCATTTTTGAAATGGTGAGTAGAAAATCTCAGAAAAAAAAATGTAGCACCAAGTGATTGGTTACTACTGGCTTAAGCACACAACAACCAGA